>VWZZ01002488.1:242112-323151 GCA_013399095.1 Psophia crepitans
CCCCCGGAATTTTAAATAAATGGGTTTATTCAAGACTTTTTAAAGTAGGCTAGAACATTTCAACTGCAAGGGACCTACAATGATCATTTGGTCCAACTGCCTGACCAATTCAGGGCTGACCAAAAGTTAAAGCGTGTTATTAAGGGCATTGTCCAAATGACTCTTAAACACTGACAGGCTTGGGGCATCGACCACCTCTCTAGGAAGCCTGTTCCAGTGTTTGACCAGCCTCTCGGTAAAGAATTGTTTCCAGTGTTGAGTCTGAACCTCCCCTGGTGCAGCTTTGAACCATTCCCATGTGTCCTATCACTGGATCCCAGGAAGAGCTCAGCTCCTCTCTCTCCACTTCCCCACCTCAGGAAGCTGTAGAGAGCAGTGAGGTCACCCCTCAGCCTCCTTTTCTCCAAAGTCCTTAGCTGCTCCTCACAGGACATGCCTTCCAGCCCTTTCACCAGCCCCGTTGTTCTCCTCTGCATGCATTTAAGGACCTTTATATTCTTCTTCAATTGTGAGGCCCAGAACTGCACACAGTACTCAAGGTGAGGCTGCACCAGTGCTGAATACAGCAGGATAATCACCTCTTTTGGCCGGCCGGTTACGCTGTGTTTGATGCCCCCCAGGACGCAGTTTACCCTCTTGGCTGCCAGGGCACACTGCTGGCCCATATGGAGCTGCTGTCGACCAGCACCCTCAGATCCCTTCCTGCAGGGCTGCTCTCCAGCTGCTCCTCTCCCAGTTTATACTTGTGCCTGATGTTATGCCATCCTAGGTGCAGAATCTGGCTTTTGAACTTGTTAAATTTCATCCCATTAACCATGCCAATAGAAGAAAGCTAAATTATACTCTGGGTGGTCAGTAGACGAAATGAATCTTCTGTGTGCTTTTCTGCACACCAAATGTGCTTTTGTGTGAAACAGCACATTGTTTCAGGTTCTTGTACCAGCCAAAATGTTTCAGGGGATGCCTAGGGCAAGAAGCTGGCATGTAACATATAGGCAGCATACAGTGCTCACCAATTATAGACCAGCCACTGCAAGCTGCTTGAAGTTGCTTATTCCAAGCCAGCCTCACCACAGAGTGCAGATGGCAGGAGAGAGCAGCAGCAAGCAGCCAGACATCATTTGGTTATCTGGGCCTCAGCGCTGGCCACATCAGTGACACAAGCAAGGCCAGTTGTAAACATGTCCTTACTGCCTGCCCGCTGCCAAGGGCAGATGTCTGCCAAGCCATTGAGAACAAGGGCAGCCAGGAGTTCATCCCACTTCCCCTTCCCCTGTGGACGTGACACAGGCAGGCTGCCAGGTTGATGCTGTGATCTGGTGAGTCCTCTAGCACTGCAGGTATTTCGGAGAGACTCAACATTTCAGTGGTGTACTAAGCCCAGGCCTGATGGAGAGCATCTGAAAATCCAAGACACGCAGACCATCAGTCGAAGTTCTTCTATGAGACTGTATGAAAGGGCTTTTCTAACCCAAAATTAGGAGACTTGCAGTCTGCTGTAGATGTTAATATCTCCACAGTTCCCTCAGTTTTGGTTGCTCAGCTGATGAATCAACACATTTGACCCCTCATATGTGGGAGGAATAATATGGGAACCACTGTTATCACATGCAAGACCTTATTCACACATCCTTGCTCAGTGGCAGCCAACCGAAAAAGGTCACTGCTCCTATTTGCAAGAGCTTAGTCTATCAGCTTTATTAAGATCTGACGTTGTTGTTGCTCCCCAGAGTGTTTTGGCATAAAGCAGTATTTTCACTCTTAAATAGTAGGTCTTTGCTAGCCCAGTTGTTTTCAACTGGTATGGACAAAGGAGCTCTGGTACTGTTGTATTGGATGGCTTGAGCTGGTTGTGTCTGTTGAGCTGTGCCTGTGGGACAGCCTTCAGCTGATACATCAGACACTAAATAGGAATGTGCGGAACAATAGGTGGTTCCTACCACGAAGAGTACAAAACTGCAAGTGACGCTGTGAGAATTACTTGCTTCTGTGGCAGCCCAAAACCACACCAGACTTCATGGCTGCAAATTCTGTCTTACTTCTGAGTTCTTAAGTTTAAGTCTCTGCAGGATTTAGGCAAGCATTAGTCAGCCTATGTTTGGTCTGTGTTTTCAAGATTATTACTATCAATAGAAAAGCATGTAACAGGGTTTTTTCTTTCACCCACCCAGGTGTGTGGTGCGTTTTGTTCCCTCAAACAAAAGCTAAAACTGTGGAGCACAATTCTTTGTATTTCTTTGCTCTGACACTCTTATAAGTGCTAGACTAAATCAGATTATAAATGTGTAGCCTTACAATTATTTTTTTCATTTATTGTCTTTTACATGCCCATCACAATCTGTATTACGAAACATGAAATGAGTAGAGTCCTCACTGTTCTGACTGGGTGGTATTTTACAAAAGATTCTTGAAGATGCATGTCTAGAAAAGAACAGGACTGCTATAAGTTGTTTTGTCTAATCTGATTATGCAACATGTAGCTCATATTGCAGGAAGATGAAAAGAGCTGAGAAAAAGGAACAGTACAGATATTGAAAAGTTTCAGGGAATAATAAACTTAGAACGCAGAGCAAAAGTTAATTGCACTGAGATCAAAACTTGAGTAGGTAATGAAAATTTGCTGGTTCTTTCTCTATATGTTGTCATTTAGTGACAAAAGGATAGGTATATACTAAGTAAAGACGATGAGGAGAGTCAAACTTCTTTCCAGTCCAGCAGCAAGACTACAGCATCCATAGCTGCTCTGAGAGCCGGCAATAAATTTTAGAGGATTTAATAAGAAATAGCCCCATCTCAGCTACTGCCAAAGCCACTGGTAGTAACCTGAGTCATATGAAGATAGAAGTTTTGAGTTATGACTGCCCTTTTCAGGACAGTCAATCGATATCAGTTTCTTAATGACAGCCATGGGTGAATGATGCACAAGGGCCGAGGCCAACTGTATGAGGTTTAACAAGGCCAAGTGCTGGGTTCTGCACTTGCCTCACAACAACCCCAGGCCATGCTACAGACTTGGGGCAGAGTGGCTGGAAAGTTGCCTAGCAGAAAAGGACCTGGTGTGTTAGTGAAGATATAAGTGATCCACTATTAGGGTTTTTTAACTTTGTATGATTTAGTTAAGATGTCCTGAATACAATATTTTGCCAGACCTAGCAGGAGGAAAGTCAAGTAGAAACATTTATTTTTTTAAGTTTGGAACACAAGGTTTTCGAAAGCATCTAACTTTTTAATGGGATTTCAGCATCTAATTCCNGGTCACTTCTCCCAAGTAACAAGTGATAGGACAAGAGTAAATGGCCTCAATTTGTGCCTAGGGAAGTTTAGATTGAATATTAGGAAAAAATTCTTCACCAAAAGGGTTGTCAATCATTGGAACAGGCTGCCCAGGAAAGTGGTTGAGTCACCATCCCTCGTGGTATTTAAAAGACATATAGCCATGGCTCTTAGGGAGATGGTTTAGTGGTGGACTTGGCAGTGCTAGGTTAATGGTTGAACTTGATCTTAAAGGTCTTTTCCAACCTAAATGATTCTATGATTCTATGATAATATGGTACACTTGAGTCTCATATTCTTTCCTTTGGTAAATGGCCTGTGATTGTGTGGAACGTTGTTCTTGTTCAAAATTTAAAAATATCATTGAACTTTACTGAAGCTATGGTTCAGGAACAGGTGAATTGAAGTACTCAGACCTTAACATGCTCTGTCTGCATAATTGTCACCTGAATTCTTCCCAAACACAACAGTCAGATTTACAGTTGAACAACTGACTTTCTGCAAATATCCCCATACAACTTCTTTGATTCCAGAATGGTGACTGTTCAGGAAATGTTTACAGAAGGTTATTGAAAACACCATCTAAGGAGCTGTATAACAGCTGTCCTATTCCTCTGTTGTATGTCTGATCACAGAAATTTGTCAAGATGGAACTGGAAAATGTTATTGACCACAATATGTGTAAATTTGCTTGGTTTTATTTGACTTAAACATTTTACGTGAGAAGCAAACTCACCCCTCCTGTAGCAGGATGCCTCACAATGTTATTGACTAGAGAGGGCTTGGCCCTTCTCCCCACAAGTGACACCCCTCTATTCTCTCACTTTCACCCCCACACTTTCCCACTGCTCTTATACATAGTTGAGCAAACACTTGTGTTCAGTGCCCTTTGGATGTTGATCTGAAGAGTGAGGAATATTTACTTGCAGTCAGGGAGTGTCATGAATAGCCTGAGGACAGCCTGCCTTGGCAAATAAATTTCTGAGGCTGACTTTCCAAAAATAAATTCTCTTTGTCTAAACTAATTTCCCAGGTGCAGCAATTTTGAAAAATGCAGCCTTTAGTTTATCTCTCTGGTAATATCTATTGAAATAGTGATAAGAATACTCTGTTTTTTTTTCCATGTGAAATATTTGTTGTCAGTTACCATTATGATATGGGGGCTGAACTGCTTGGTACTTCTTAGCTTGAAGGGACTCCTGAAAAATCCAGGGAAGTCTGGGACACAAAGGGTTGAAATTGTACTGAATGATCTGCATTTTGGCGGCTGCAGTTCACTGCAAACTGAAGATGGAAAATTAACCCCTTTTGGCCTTTCCAGAAGATATAAATGATCCACTATTGGGTTTTTTTAACTTTGTATGATTTAGTTACGATGTCCTGAATACAATATCTTGCCAGACCTAGCAGGAGGAAAGTCAAGTAGAAACATTTATTTTTTTAAGTTTGGAACACAAGGTTTTCGAAAGCATCTAACTTTTTAATGGGATTTCAGCATCTAATTCCCCTAGGTGTCTTTCACTGTTCTACCTAAATACATCTGGTATTCACAGTAAACGAAATTGCAAAACCCACTAATCTTTCAGTTACAGTAGATGGAGTTTTTTTGTATCTGAGATTATATCTAGAGTTTTGCCAGTATGACTATTTCTGTCTCTTTTTTTCCTTTTAAATTTCTGACCTTTATTATACTTTGCCTCAACCTGACCATTACTCCGAAACATAAAAGCAAAATCCTCCAGTGTTTACCAAAGCATGAGTAATTCAGTACTCCCTTTCACCTGACATCCACACAAATAAGTTAAAGCCAAATAGTTACACTCATAGGAAAATGGGCAAAGGTATTTGAACTGGGAGAAATACATGATGCCAAGACAGACTTTTCTCTGACACCCTAAAGTGCAACATGAATTTCAATTTTCACATCTCTCCACTTTAATGATTAGATGGTCCTTTCACGATAGCTCACCTAGAAATCCTCTACAGATGTAGCGTGCTGTCCCTTGTTTGGCTTGTTAAAATGCTGATGTTTGCATTTTAAAGTATTCTCGATTTGTATATAGAATACAGACTACATGCTGCTATAGAATGATTGATACTAAAATAAGAGAGTACAGAAGAGAAAAGACATGTTCAGAGACACAAATGATTAAATAACTGAAGAGATGCCTCTCCAACCCTATTCAGAATATTTGAAATAAAAAACTGTGTCCACTGACCTCTTCCTTTCTTCTGCATCTCAGAAGATAGTGAGTTATGATTAGTCACAATATCCATGACTTTCATAGCACAGCCTTCACCCCCAGTAGAGAGAAGATCCAACTCTTGGAAGTCCACAGGTAAGGTCAGCTTGGTACAAGGGTACTACCAAAGCTGAGGTATGGGCATGCACTGGGGTTGCAGGGGACCTATTAACCAAGCAAAAGCAATGGCTGCATTCTAGTAATGAGTACTTTTGACTACAAACATCTGCAGTGCAGGCAGGAGTATTTTCAGACCCTAAAGCTTTCCCCATGGGCATGTCCTAATGATTCCTTAGAATTTTGCTTGAGTGTAAGCTAGTTTCCATACAACTTTGATGCATGACTGTGACTGCACACATGAACTTACTGACATCATTCCTGGAAGTTTTGGGCGAAACGTCTTCTCTTGTCCTTGCTTCTGTTGGCCAGTTGATGTCAACATTAGCTTAAAAAGTTTCTAGCAGTACTGAAACACAAGGGACTTCTGCTTTTGCTCCTTTTGTTGAGGCATACTAAAAAGTCAGGCATCTTTGTAGACCTACCTGCAGACTGCTAGCAGTGAAGTTGCAGAATATGCAGAGGGAAGCTCATTAATTTGGGGGAATGCATAAAAATTACAGCTTGATCAAAAATCAGGAGCATGCACTAACAGGCAGAAAAAAATGACAGAGCACTCTTTGGCCAGAAAGTGGTGGTTTATTCTACAGATACAGTCACCTCCTTATCCTCCCCTTCCAACCCGGAAGCCTTTGCATGGCAAACCAGTTGAAACTTATAAAAAGAACTCCTTATTTAATGATTGCCATATATTTTTAGATAACATCTAGCTTTAAAATAGGGAAGGTATTGGTTTGTTCCTAAGAAGAAGGTGAGCCTTAGGGTGAAATGCCAGGACTAATCAAGCTAAACAATAGAGTGAGCACTAGCCTGCAGAATGCGTGTATTACTAAAGTATTGGATAACACATCCCAATCCATCATCTAAGACATCCTGAGAATTCAGAGAAAGCTGGGAAATAAAACATGTTCTCTTTTGGTAGTAAATTCTGAACACTTCAGCATTTTTCTCACTTGTTCTTGAAGACTAGGAAAATATTACATACGATTTCACCCTGACACATTTTTAGCAGCTTCATATTGATAATGCATGTGTATACCTGATTTCTATGAAAATAGAACACAGAAAATGTCTATAAGCAGTTGAAAAGAAAGGGACTGTATCTTGTGAATGAAAATGCCCTTAAATCCTCTTTAAAGAAGCTGCTACCTGAGATTCCAGAACCAAAATTATGCTTTTCGTACTAGAAAAGCTTAGTTCTATATCAAGCCCTGTGCTTAACTCTAGCACTTCACTGGGTTCCAAAGACTGGGAACTGTCTTCCTCTTCACACACAGAGACGGAGTTGCTTGCAGGGGCGGTTGGGAGGGCCTGAATTAAGCTTCTCTTCTCAGTTGTCTCTGGAGAGTCTAGGACAACTCAAAAGGACAGTTAACGACATGAAGCATGAGTAACCACTCTAGATGTTCTCGTTGGGGCTGAAATTTAACTACAGATAAGAATTATGTGAAACGGGGGGCAAATGAAAATAAGTTATTTGTAAGTTTAAAAATATTTTTGCAAAAAGCAGTTGCAGTGAAGGTTTCTGTCAAACTTAGGGTTTGTTTTGGAAAAGAATAGAGTCATGAACGTGGTGAAAGTGAGTCGATAAATTTTTTTCATTTATACGTAGCTTATGATGATAACTTTGCTTTTCTTGCATAACACATGCAAGTACCCAAATGGGACCAAAGTGAAGACAACAACCAGAACTTCTGAAAATTGTTGACAGAGAAATGTACTTTTCAGCTGTATGTCATTTCTTCAGAAGTGGAGAGTATTCGTGTGATCTTACATCAAAGAATTTTAGTTGGTTAAGGTAGCTGGGCAATCCTTTTAGGCTGCTTCTCTGGCAAATGAAGACACAGCAGCTTTTCTGAAATGTCATTCTAGATGATCCAAAATAGTCAATAACCTCAGTCCTGCCACTTCTGGAGATGGCTCTTTCTGCAGAAACAGGAGAGGCAGTTTTAGGGATTGCTATTATTATCCTGTACCCTAAAGCATTTAGGGGGTAAAATAAGTTCTGGCATTTTTACCTTGTCAGTGCTTGATTTCACAAGAGTAATATTGTTTAAGAGTATTTTTGTGTTGTTTGGTGCAATTCTAAATAAACAGGTCAGTGACCATGCAAGACACTTCTCATTCTCAGTTGATATTACAGCCAGAGAAAGCACATATTGAAGTAATATTATAGTAATCTCTAGCTTTCAAGATGAAAACATACCCAGGGAATCCTTAATGGATACCATTACAAAAGGCATAACATGAGCATCACCTTAACTTTGCATTTCCTGCTGAATGGACTCTGTCAACGTATTTTTCATGTTTCCTTACCTATTTGTTCTGCTCTTTCTTTTTAATAATATCTAAGGAACTTGAAGATGAAATATGTTTTATTATTGAAAGGGATTTCCCCTAAGCTTTTTTTAATGCACACACTTGCTTGTTGTAACAATATTTCTTCAAAAGTGCCGAGCATCTGGCTACAATTTGGCTAGGGCTTTTTAGAGGGCAAGAGGAGTTACGAAGAACATGTTTGGGAAGATAGGAGGAACTACAGCACAAATACTTCACAGGCGATTCCTAGGTCAGCTTTGAGACATAAAATAAGAAGGTGCAGACCCTACTCTGACAAAGTTATGGAGCTGATTTCTAATCCTATGACAGGTTTTACGAAAGCTGAACTTAGTTCCGCAGCTACGGTGATTTTGAAATAGATCTTGGTTTTGTATTATTGAAAAAAAGGAAGAAATGTCATGTTTTATCAACGACATTTGTAAAATGGGCTTCATGGAAGAATATTATTTGTTCAAATAGGAATATCTTGTTTCTGCCCTCGTAGGGTACTGTTTTGCATTTGTAACATGAAGTCCCTTTCATGGTTCTGAACCACTCAACTGCATACAGATTCCTTACTTTTATCCATGTGGAGAACAATCAACATTTCCTACCTTCTTTCTACTAAGTTTGGGAAAATAATTCAAATGGGAAAAAATGAACTAAAAAGCAGATATTAAAAAGAAGGTATTTTTGAAAAAAAGTATTCCAAAAGAATAAGATCTCTTTTGTCACTTGATTAGAAAAATAAAGTTGGTATGTTTCAAATAATATTAATTTATAATACATATTTTAAAACTTTTAATTGTAATGAGCGTTTAGGATTTGCAGTGTAATTCATGGGATAGTATGTGATACCTGTATTGAAATATCTTGAGAATCGTAGGTTCACATCTGCAGCTGTAGATTCACATTCATTCATGTTTTTTTCTAAACAAATGTGCCACATCCTAAGGTGCCGTATGTCAATGAGATGGCATTGTCTTTGATGGAGCTCAGAAGGGAAACAGTGCGTGATCTGTTCAGTAGGGAGGGGATGCCGCCCTCATTGGATGCCATCCTCTATCACACAGAGGCCTTTAATGAATGCCTTGGAAGAAAAAAAAAAATGCTTCTACCTTTCTGTGATTTCTTTAGCTAAGAAGGGGGTATTACACGTACAGGGGAAGAGTTGTCTTCTTTGAGAAGCAAACAGGAACAATTTGTTCTGAAAGAAAATGAGGATTTATACTGGTTGTGAATTTTTGTGTTGCGTGGACTCTATGCCAGTCCTCTCCATATGTGGATTTTATCCTTTATGATTTTATTCTTTTTTGGATTCACAATGTGCTACATTTCTGTATTGTTTCTACTGTGTTTACATATCTGTGTTGTTGATTGTGCTTTCTTTCTCCTGGTCTGGAGTTGATTAGAGTTGTGGGAGTTTATTTCTGATGCAAAACCTGGCGCGCTGAATCTGTGTCTTGTTATCAAAAGAAAGTGAGGGCATGTATCACCTGATTGCTTTCATGCAACATTGCAATTTGTAAATATAAAGGCTTCACAGTTCACTAGAGATGGAAGGACATTAAGGTAGTGATAAATGCCCTGGAACTTGATATTTAGCAATTACCAGTCATTTGAATGTGCTTGTTCCTGCACATTATAGACAGCTTTTCAGTTTTGTACTCCAGACAGGCAGAATGTTCCT
Organism: Psophia crepitans; assembly: GCA_013399095.1. NCBI lineage: Eukaryota > Metazoa > Chordata > Aves > Gruiformes > Psophiidae > Psophia > Psophia crepitans. The sequence goes on from VWZZ01002488.1 coordinate 251,755, forward strand.
CTGGGTGAGAACTCCCCAGGTATTTCCTTCCCTTGTTTGGGAAAAGACACCACCTTACTGAGCAGCTGTTGTTAGGTGAGAGATTCCGTCTAACTCATATCAGTAAGCAGTGAGGTGGGATAAAGATTGAGAGTTTAACTTGGTATCACAGTTGAAGGTGCCTGCATTATTTTTTTTTTTTTGAAAAAAGGATCCTAAGATAGTAGACCCATATGAAAACCCTCTTCCCATGAGAGAAGAATATTTTGCAAGGCCTTTTTCCATGGTAGGGACCAGGATAGAGGTAAGGTGAAGGAGCTGTTCTGGTTGCCAGGTTGTTTTTTGTATTACATCCGGAATGAATTGTCTCCCCTGTGGTCTATGGGCAACACCCAAATGATGGGTATCATTAGCTTCAATGAGATAGGGAGGAAAAGCCATGCCTTAATCATCACTGAGAGACTGCAGAGTTGCAAGAAATATAGAAGATTTATCCAACAGCTCACATAACATCTGGGACAGAAATGAAGCATAAATTCAGATCTCCTGAGTTCCAGACAATAGTTCTGGGCCTGTCTGCATGGTGCTATGCATCTTCCCACCGATAAAAGATTGCTTCTTGATGTGCTTCTCTCTGTCATGGCACATTGTGAAATTTCTTTAATACAAAGTGTTGGTAAAGATAATTTATCAGTCTTACTCAGGCCAAAGTATTGCCTTGAGATACAAGCTGCTAAGCATTCCATAAATATATATTCCTTTAAAACATGTCCTTCCATACACCTGTTTCCCAGGACAGCAAAGGGGGCAATAACATGCTAACAATGCTGGGAATATAGAAAAGACGTCCTGTGAGTTGTCACCATTGTGTGTGCTGCTGGGGGGTGGACATGATGTAATTAAATATCCCACATCTGCAGGGTTTTGGCACCTAAGTGTGTGAATAAAGCATAACTCTTAGCAAAGTAATGCTTTTGTGAAATGAAGAGAGTATAAAGATAAATTATGGTCCCAGGCCAATTAACTTCATTCACATTATTTCATTCAATTGTGAAGCCCACTACGTATTCTAGATTAATTGAATATTTGCATCCTTAATTAGAGTCACTATTACAGAGATTAAATGGCTCTGTTTTTCACCAAGGACAATAACATTGTAAACCTGCCTTTGAAGCCACCTCTTATTCTTGACCTTGGGGAAAAAGATAAACACATATACCATTCACATGCTACAGCTGATGCAGAGTCCATACAAGAGACAGGATGATGTGGTAAATGTATTGGGGTCATGAAGGGAAGGTGGAAGTGTAGAAGTGCAGAGACAAGCTCAGTGTCTTTTTCCTATATTTATTTTTAGTTTTGTGGCCAAATAAAACAAGCAAACAAACAAAAAAATCTAGGAGGGAGGAATTAGTTTTACTTGGACTAAAACAGCTATTTTTCAGGGACTTGGATTGAAGTGAGGAAACAATGACAAAATAAAATGTGCATCATTCTAGAAAGTTCTGTTGGACCAGAACAAAAATATTTTCACCACCACACACACACACAAAAGTAGCTTTATAATGAAAAAAGCATGCTTTTGAAATCAAAATCTCAAAAATAGAGCTCAGTGCTGAAATGAACAGTCCATATCAGTTCTCAAACTAAGCCCACATTAGTGAAAAGAAGATATCACCCAGTTTTAGAACATTCACACAATGCTTTTTCCTGGCTGCCTGGCTTCCATCAGCGACATTGTAAGGTCCCAGATTTCTTGAGTGCCCCACAACCATCCTTGGGAGAGCCATTCTGTCCATCTCATCACCCACTTGACCTGCACGTTGATAGAAAACTGCACAACAGCACCTTCAGACCAGTTCCATTCTGTTGCCCACAGTGACGAGGGTCTTCTGTACCAGTTCCTGCCTTGTCATGAGAAAATCCTGATTGCTTCAGAGAGCCCAGGGGCAGATCAGTATGCAAAATCCACCTTGACAATCACAGACTGGATCTACTTTGTGTACTTTGCAGATTTTGTTTCCATGCTTGTGGATAGGCTCTTGCATATGAGAGAATCTCTTCCTTTCCTGGTATAATGATGCTCCTTTAAGATGCTTTGGTAATTTACATGTGTCTCAGGCTAAAAGATTATTTCCCCCTACTGCACTACAAGTCCAGAGCTTGGGTATTAGGTGACTTCTTACAAATGGTATTTATTTTTATTTGATTTGTAAATCAGGCAGATTTCTATTTTTTTCTGAAGAAAAAGCTTTTAAAGCATAGTCTAAGTACTCCCTTGAGGCAAAAAACTCTGAAAGCAATGATAAAGAAAAAAAATTCCTTTTTTTTTAAAAAAAAAACCCTCTGAAAGCAATGATAATGAAAAACTTTTTGGGTTTTTTTTTTTTTTTTGGCACGATTTGTGGAGGCAAGTGAATGATCTACTAGATTTTCATTTTGGAGAGGTGTTGAAGCTGGGAAGTCAGGAGGTGGAGAGCAGACGACAGAACTTTGCTATGGTTGTTCATCAGAGGAGGAAGAAATAGACAGGAGCAGTATGGAATTACTCTTTGAATCACACCTGTCTTTCATGTTCTTTATGACCCATCATTTTGGTTACAAAACCAAACCACTGCAGACCACTTATTATTACTAAAGTCAGGCTACTCCTGGCATAACTTCACTGTGAACACTAGAGCTGGGACTTAGTGCAAACTCCAAATGAAACTTAGCCTGAAATAGGGTTTCTCTACTTGAAAATACTTTCATGTTTTTCATGGAGTGTGGCACATGGTAGATCCATCTTCATTAAGTAGTATTAACTTGGAAAGAAGGGACAAGGAAAAATAGACCAACACACTGACACTCACAAGCACATGGTATCTCTGTGGTTCAGCTGCAAAACAAACAAAGGCAAACCTTCTATAAATGCTTGCTTCTGCCATGGGTCAGGTTAGGCTGGAAAACAAGAATTTCACTTTGGCTCTGATGTTGACTGTATACTTCGGGTGTTACAGAATCTGTAGTAGTACTGAAGTACAGATTTGGGGTAAGTACAAAATGCCTGAAAATTTACTGAATTATCTGAAGGAGAAAAGAAGGGAAGATGATGCCTGGGAAGATATATATATGCATGCAAGGAGCATATTTTGAAGCAGTTCTGCTGACAGAGATGAGCCACAAATTTCACCACTGTGCAGAAATTCTGTGGCTAAACTGTTGCACCCTGGGTTTGAAAATTTATCAATAGAAAAAGGGAAGAAGTCTTGTTTCCTGCAATTATACCTGTCAAGCCAAAAAAGGCAGCTCTGAAATACCAGTGAGTTTGAGACTATGATCACCATTAGCCTGTGTGATAATGGGATGGAAGTGCATTCCAACATGTCAGCACAAGTCATGCTGTTCTGATGACTGAAGCTGTTGGCAGGGACATATTAAGTCAGCTGAGCTAAATATCCTCCATTTCTGCTGTGCTTTTTGTCTCCTTTGGAGAACAACCATGCAGATGCCAGGAAACAAATGTGTGTCAGGCATGAAATGAGCCAGCTTCATTCCCCTGATGCCAACAGCACAGAGTAAATTTCCATGAACATAGTGGCTGGCTTGCAGTAGTTGCTGGTACCTTGAGTGAATGTCTTGGAAAAAGGCTGTGCTTCAACTACTCAAAAAAGCTATTTTAAGGAATAAGATTTGTTTTGGTTTTTTTCAGCATGGAGCTTAGGAGGAGTATTTAATGAAATTTTTTTCTTTTCACTGAAAAAAAAATGCAACATCTTTCTTGTAAATGTTAAAAGCCAAACAAATGCAAAAAAAGTCCTTTGGTTTTAAACTTGTTTGAACAAGTTTTGATTAAAATAGTCCTTCCTTTTAATATAATTTAGGCATTAAAAAGCTCAGATACTATGCCTTGCTTCCCCTCTTCTATATGATCTTTACCCTTACCACTGTTTAAGGCCACACCTGAAGTACTGTGTTCAGCTCTGGGCTCCCCAGTACAGGATAGACATGGACATATTGGGCAGAGTCCAGTGAAGCTCTGCAAAGATGATGAAGGAACTGGAACCTCTCATATAAGGAAAGTTTGAGAGAGCTGGGACTGTTCAGCCTGGAGAAGGGAAGGTTTTGGAGGGGACCTTATCAACGTGTACAAGTCATGGTGAGAGGGTGCAAAGAAGACAGAGCCAGCCTCTTTTTAATGGTGCCCAGTGATAGAACAAGCAATGGGCGGAAACTGAAACATAGGAGGTTCTTCCTGAATATCAGGAAACACTTTTTCACTCTGGGAGTGACCAAGCACTAGCACAGGTTGACCAGAGAAGTTGTGGATTCTCCATGATATTCCAAAGTTGTCTGGACACAGTCCTGGGCAACTGGCTTTAAGAGGCCCTGCCTGAGCAGGAAGGTAGGACAAGATGACCTCCGGATGTCCCTTTCAACCTCAATCATTCTGTGATTATTATTCCATCATTATCCCCACCCTTCCCCCCATATATTTTACCACTTGTTGTCACTTGCTCTTGAAGCAGCAACAACCCAACACCAGGTAGGATGAGGGACTGAGCAGGATAAGACAGAGTTGCTGGGTACTTACTATCACAGATGTCACAAGGCCACTGGCACACGTAATATCTTAGGGATGTCAGCCTGTTTCAAATTAATCCATTTCTACTGTGATTCACACATGTGAGAAGATCTAATGTACTTTTAGCCAGTAAAGGATTTAGGAAGGCTAGGTTCAGTAACGACTCGGAGACAGGTTATATCCAGCTGCCACAAAAATATATTCTTCAAATGTTGCAGAAGAAAAAAATATGCTGAAAGATGTTTTCTTTCCCCTTTAAAATCTTAGCAAAGCATAAACCCCCAATTTTTTACCTATGTGAAATCCAAATTAAATGGGAATCAGATCAGAGTGACACATTTCAACAAGTGTATTTAATTTAAATTAAAAATAACTTTCAGCTCTTCTTTCACAGTCAGACTTTCTTGCTTTTCAAAATAATAAGGGCAGCAAAAGAAGCATAGTATTTATTGTATTGGAAACACTTCCTGCCCTTCCCTGTGCCAGCCCCTTCCTCCCCCCCGCCCTAGCCCCATGTTTTCATTAGGTAGTACAATAAAATTAAACAGATATATCGGGAAGTAGAAACTTTAAAGGCCCTTAAGTATTTTTGTTTAAAATTAAAAGATATAAAGCACTGTAATTAATGATAAATTTCACACAATGTGAGATAAGTTAGGGAAATTTTGATGTATAGATTCATAGGCATCTGTCTTTCAAGGACAGAACTTAATACAGTTGTACAAAGAGGACAGCTCCTTAAAGGTAAGTGTCGTGGTTTAGCTGCAGCAGGCAGCTAAGCAACATGCGGCCACTTGCTCATACATCCCCTCACCTTGGTGGGATTGGGAGGAGAATCAGAAGACAAAGATAAAACTTGTGTGTTGGCATAAGGACAGTTTACTGGGACAGCAAAGGGAGAGGGAAATAACGACAGTACTTGTAACATACAAAGTGAGTGCTACACAATGCAATTCACTTACCACATGACAGGACACTCGGCCAGTCCCAGAACCCCCATGCTTTTTATGCTGAGCATGACATCATACGGCATGGAATACCCCTTTGGCTAGTTTGGGTCAGCTGTCCTGGCTGTGTCCCATCCCAGCTTCTGGTGAAAACTAAGTCTATCGTAGCCAAAACCCAGGATGATAAGGAAACAGCTAACTAGCTTTCCCTCCTTTCTTCTTCCGAAGGATAAGAAATTATCTTTTTCCTGATCATACACTTAAAATACACGTAAGAGAGAGATAAGTTTATCCTCTTCAACTAGAACAAAAGTGCTTTACAAGGAGTTACCATAAAGGGGGTATTTTTCTTCCATTTATTAATGTTTAAGAACAGAAAAAGGAGTTCTATTTTACAGGTTTGCCCTTCCAAAGTTTAATGTCAAGAAAGATAATTTTGCCCCAATAAGTCTTAAAATAAAAGTCTTCTACTAAATGCTGCTTTTTAATGGATTCTGAAAGAGCTGATTGATTTTTTAAAAAGGCTTTGGTTTTGTACAACTGGTAAGCCAAAGTAATGTAATACTGCATTTACAGTTTTAGATTTAAATATTAAGTAACTGTATGTGTACAAGGATTATTAATGAAAAGGATAAGTAATATGTTGCAAAAGTAGAGGGAAATTACTACAATGCTGATCATAATGTGCTGAGTGCCATTGATTTTCTATAAATGAAATGTATACAAGGAAAATTAATATAAGCCATAAGCAAGAAAAACATACAAACATTTTGAAAATCTGGAAGTCAGTGTAGAGATTTCTTTGAAATGCCTGATGTCCAGCTTTTCCCACTGTAAAGGGTACAGAGCATTCATTAAGAAGTAGTTGTTAATTATGGTGAATGAATTATAGGTAATGTCTTTGATGTCTAGAGAGAGTTAATTAGTTAAATTAAAAAGCTTTGAGAAGTTTTTTTTGTAGTGGTTTAACCTTGGCTAAATGCCAGGTGTCCACCAAACCACTCTGTCACTCCCCTCCCCAGCAGGGCAGAGAGGGAAGAGGGAAAAAAAAAAAAAGATGGAAAAACAACTCCAAAATCGTGGGTTTAGATAAAGGCAGTTTTAATATAGCAAAAGCAAAACTGTGCATGGAAGCAAAGCAAGGAAAAAACAAAAGATTATTCTCTACTTCCCATCAGCAGGCGACGTCCGGCCACTTCCTGGGAAGCAGGGCTTCAAAACACGTAGTGGTTACCCCGGAACACAAAATATTGAAAAACAAATGCCCCTCATTCCTCCCCCTATCTCTCAGCTTCCTATTGCCGAGCAGACGTCATATGGTATGGAATATCCCTTTGGCCAGTCTGGGTCAGCTGCCCTGGCTGTGTCCCCTCCCAGGATCTTGCCCACCCCCAGCCTACTGCTGAGGGGGTGGAAGAAGGGTTGGAGACACAGCCTTGATGTGTGCCGGCACTGCTCGGCAGTAGCCAAAACCCTGGTGTGTTATCAGCACCTTGCTGGTACCAATGCACAGCACTGTAAGGGCTGCTACGGGGACATTAACTCCAGCTCAACCTGACCCAGTACACTTTTATATGCCTCCAGTTTTCACTAGAGGGACCTAGTGGAAGAATATGTTCTCCATTTCTCCCTTTCACAATGTAATCATGATGCAAACTAGCAAGGGCAGAACGGACACCCTCTTTCTACACAAAAAGGTGAGATTTGAAGGATAGGTACATGATCCCTGTACTGCAGAGTACAAGATGATTTGGCTGCACTACTATAACCCCTCATTCTTTTCAAAACCAAATAGGGAGTCACTGTGCAACAAAAAAACACTGATGGGCATCACACAAAAAAGGCTTTATGCAGAATCCTTCAAATACTGGGTTCTGTAACTGATTTTCCCTAGAATTTCATTGACGTGCTGCAACTTCTTTCACTGGTGATGGTTTCTGTTCATTTTTTCATGTCACTCACTTTCCAAATGAGGGGGGGGGGGAAGTAAGGAAAAACTGGGAAAATGGAGCTAGGCTAACATGAATGACGGCTGTTGAAACGTGAGACATTAGAGAGGTATCATCAGGGTGAAAGATGATGTATAAAGCAACCTGATTTTTATCCCAGCCCACAGCAGTTCTTGCTGAAGTGGTACATGGAAATCAGTCTTAGGTTTTTGGGTTTTTTCTTCTGTGAGTAAACTTACTCCCAGGCAAGCAGTTGAAGGTAATAGTCTTTCTCTGTACTTTAGGTTCCCTTAGGCACAATCTCATTTCTCAGTATTCTTGATTAGTTTGCCTCTGGTCCAGCATTTGCCATAGCCTAGTGCACTCCATCTCTTTGTATGTCAATTACCATGTCTCAGTCACACAAGTCACCTCAGAGGATGGTTGTGCCTCTGAGTTTGTAACCTTTCTAATAATGTGGGGCTTCCAAACAGTTTGCACTTGTCCAGTGGTCGCCTGACTCAATTCCAGCCTTAAGATCAGCCTTTAGTCCCTTTGCAATCTCACCTTATGTCTAGAGGGTAGGTAAAAATAGAGTGGTCATGTCTCTCCATAAGTACTAAATTGAGAGCACCTGCATCTAGCTGCTGGGGGCTGCCTTACTTCTCTTTCTCCTTTTCTTTTACCCAGTAAAGCCCAGAACTGTTATCTATGAGGAAGAAAATGTCTGTGGGAAGAAACTGTCTGAGCACTGGAACAGGCTGCCTGTTGTGGAGTCTCCTTCTCTGGAGACATTCAAAACCCAACTGACACGTTCCTGTGTGATGTGCTCTAGCTGGTCGGGCCTTGGCAGGGGGGTTGGACTAGATGATCTTTCAAGGTCCCTTCCAACCTCTACGATACTGTGATTCTGTGAGTTTTCTTATGTGCAGACAATGCGCCCAGAAAATGTGCATGCGTATTTTTTACAACAAAAAACCACTGGATGTGCCTCTGTTTCGCAGTATACTATGTTACAGGGTTGTCAGTCATACATATATAGCCACCTGGAAATGAGGATTCAGTTAGCAGGAGGAAACTAAATGATCCCAACTACAGGCAGAGGACCATACAGTTGAAAAAAAAACCCTCATCTGCTTACAGAAGTGATGGCATGACAGTAAACAGCAGGGTTGGAATAGCTAGATATCCTTCGTTTGATGAGAACTGGCTTTTTGTGTTATGAACAGAAACTGAGGTTATGGGGACTAATCCCAGTTGTATTTAACTTACCAGTCACTGGATTCATTTGGACAAGAATTTTATTCTATTTCTTTTCCTACTGGGAAACTGAATCATAGAATCATACATTGGTTTGTGTTGGCAGGGACCTCAAAAATCATCTAGTTCCACTTCCCCTGCCATGGGCAAGAACATCTTCCACTAGACCAGGTTGCCTAAAGCCCTCCAGGGATGTGGCTGCCACAACCACTGTGGGCAGCCTGTTCCAGTGCCTCACCACCCTCACAGGGAAGCATTTCTTCCTAACATCTCATCTAAATCTCCCCTCTTTTAGTTTAAACCCATTACCCCTTGTCCTATCACTCCCTGCCCTTTTAAGCAGTCCCTCTCCAGCTTTTCTGTAGGCCCCTTCAGGTACTGGAAGGCCATAGTTAGGTCTCCCTGGAGACTTCTCCAGACTGAAAAAGCCCAACTCTCTCAGCCTTTCCTCATAGGAGAGGCACTCCAGCCCTCAGATCATCTTCTCTGGACTCATTGCAACAGCTCCATGTCTTTCTTGTACTGGGGACCTCAGAGCTGGACGCATTACTCCAGGTGGGGTCTCACAGGAGTGGAGTAGAAGGGCAGAATCTCCTCCCTCAACCTGCTGGTGACACTGTTTTTGATGCAGCCCAGGACATAATTGGCTTTCTAGGCTGCAAGTGTGCATTGCTGGTTCGTGTTGAGCTTTTCATCAATCAGCACCCTCAAGTTGTTCTCCTCACGTCTACTCTCAATCCATTCTCCACCCAGCCTACAGTTGTGCCTGGGACTGCGCCCACACACTTGTAGGACCTTGTATTTGGCCTTGTTGAACTCCATATGATTTGCACGGCCCCACTTCTCAAGCCTGTCAAGATCTCTTTGGATGGTTTCACTTCCCTCTAGTATGTCAACTGCACCACACAGCTTGATGTCATCAGCAAACATGGCTGAGGGTGCACTATTTGCTGACAAAGATGTTAAACAGTGCCGGTCCCAGTACTGATCTGTGAGGAACACCATTCATCACTGATCTCTGCTTGGATATTGAGCCGTTGATCACAACTCTCTTTGAGTGCAGCCATCCAGCCAGTTCCTCATCCACCGAGTGGTCCATCTGTCAAATCCATGCCTCTCCAATTTAGAGACAAGGATGTCATGTGGGGCAGTATCAAATGTTTTGCACAAGTCCGGGTAGATAACATCAGTCACTCTTCCCTTAATCCACCCATGCTCTATCCCCATCATAAAAGGCCACCAAATTTGTCGGTTGCAATTTGCCCTTAATGAAGCCATGTTGACTGTCACCAAGCACCTCCTTGTTTGCCATGTGCCCGAGCAGTTTCCAGGAGGATCTGCTCCATGATCTTGCCAGGCACAAAGGTGAAATTCACCAGCCTGTCGTTCCCCAGGTCTTCATTTTTTTCCCTTTTTAAAAATGGGGTTTATGTTTCCCCTTTTCCAGTCAGTGGGAACTTCACTAAACTCCCATGACTTCTCAAACATGATGGACAGTGGCTTGGCCACTTCATCTGCCAGTTCCCTCAGGACCTGCAGATGCATCTCATCAGGTCCCATGGACTTTTACACCTTCAGGTTCCTTAGATATTCTTGAACCTTATTGTCTCGTATAGTGGGTGGTTCTTCATTCTCCCAGTCCCTGCCTTTGCCTTCTGTGGCCTGGGCAGTGTGGCTTGAGCACTTGTTGGTGAAGACTGAGGCAACAAAGTCATTGAGTACCTCAGCCTTCTGCATATCCTGGGTAAACAGTTTGCCTGTTTCATTCTGGAGGGGGCCCACATTTTCCTTAGTCTTCCTTTTATCACTGCCATACCTATACAAAGTTTTTCTTTTTGTCCTTGATGTCCCTGGCCAGATTTAATTCTATCAGGACTTTGGCTTTCCTAACCTGATTCTTGGCTGCTCAGACAGTTCCTCAGTATTCCTTTGACGCTACCTGCCCTTGCTTCCACCACCCTTTTTATGTTTGAGTTTGTCCGGGAGCTCCTTGTCCATCCATGCAGGTCTCCTGGTGTTTTTTCCCAACTTCCTCTTTGTTGGGATGCATCAATCCTGAACTTGGAGGAGGTGACCCTTGAATCCTAGCCAGCTATCTTGGGCCCCCCTTCCCTCCAGGGCTTTGTCCCATGGTGCTCTACCAAGCAGGTCCCTCAAAAGGTCAAAGTCTGCTCTCCTGAAGTCCAGGGTAGTGAGCTTGCTGTGTGCCCTTCTCGTTGCCCTGAGGATCTTGAACTCTGCCAAGAAGACTCCTCATACAGGCTATCTGCCTTCACGGCTAAATGCATGTCTTGTTATCTTTGCTTTAGAGAGGAAAACTTTATCCTAAGTAATAGGCTGTGCTTATAAATGATGAACTGTGTTGCTAGGCCTCTACTACTCATTTCCATGATAACACAGACTCTCATCATCTTTCCTTTCCCTGAATTCCAGAAGGTAAAACTCTTTAAAAAAAATCTTGGATAAATCCCTACTTGTCTGCCCCAAAGAGCAAACTGTCCAGACTGATGAGAATGATTACAAATCCTTGGTGCATATGAATGAGGATTGCATTATTCATGATACTTGAATGTCATTATTTAACTGATTATAATTATACAACAAATTAGAAATTTGTTTAATGTAAATTTGCCCGGGGCAACGTTTCACAAATTTCTGGCAAATTTGGTTAGTGTTAAATTTCAGTTACTGTGACAACACTAAACAGCTCTTTCTGCTTTTTTCCTAGTTTACTGGCTCTTTAAACTTGATTACAAAATAAAAGCTGTATTTAATTGCAGTGAAAACATTGTGAAGGCCCAGTGACATGGATTATAGAAAGCATAAACCCCTGAGCATTTCCCACGTCACTCAGAAATTCAGAGAATGCTTGCCTTTTCAGTACTTGTCTCAAGTTGACACATATCAACATTTCATCTTGAATATAGGTATTTATTTCTTCCATTCTGTATTCCAACAGTCCAGGGGCCTTTCTCTCTGCTTTTGTTAATTTCTTAAGACTTCTTCTTCCTCATGAATTAGGTTTTGTGTTGTTCTTTGAAATATAAACAAATTTTCATGCCAGTTCTGAACAGGATATCCATTTTGCATACACTGATTGCTGAATTCTCAACTTCAGATGCTGTAGAGGAGGTTGCTCTTTCTCAATACCTGTTCTCTACATGTCTAAATATAAGACGTCTTTGGATGCACCAAGTTGCTAGCCTTTTTCTTTTTTAAATATCATTCTCTGGTACGTAAGATTGTCATCCTACATAGCACGGTCCACTACTCCTCAAATATGACTTATACCCAACTATCTAAACTGTAGCATTCAAGATAAAGACAGCAAATGTTACATGCCAGCTGTGTTACAGCATTATGCATATTCTCAAATTTTTGTATCTGTAGGGCTTATCAGTGATGTCTTTTAACAAACAGTATGTTTTTTTAGTTTTGTTTCTAGCTAGAATAGCAAGCTGATGTTCTGCATGCCTTGCTGTGTAAGTTTTTCAGGTCTGTCAACCTGTCATGTTGGCATAGATAGTAACTCATTCATGATTCTAAGGGTTTACCCACGTGCAGTTCTCTTCATAACTTGTATGAGACAGGACAAAAAATTGTTTCTCAAAGCTTCTTTATAGAAGAAGAATAATAATATGCATGAGTATGTAGGCATTTGTAGGCATTTTTCCTATTTCATTAGTGGCTGAAAGGAACTATGATTGCATGCTGTGTGGCAACCATTCTGAAATTAGTTGTCGATCAGAGACTGTTTCTCAGTTCACAGAAACCATCAAACTTATAACTTAATTGCTTAAAACTCTCATGTTCTTAAAAGTCGTATACTTGTAGAGGATGGTCAATTAATTGTGAAACACAGGATGAACTATTTTGCCATTGGTGTTAAATAGCCACCAGGTTTATGTAAAGGCTAAATGACAGAGCACTTGGTGAAATCTCCTACCTTTACAACATGTATTTTTGTCTATCCATTAAAACCATGCGGGAACCACGTCTTTAGTTGAGTTTTGTAATTTTGAAACGCCTTTTCTTCTTTAGCAGAACAAAAGCTTTTCATGTAAATGTTCTGTTAATTGAAATATCCCTCAAGTAATGCATTTAGGGTTGAAAAATCAAAACATCTCATTCATTTTTGAGGCTTTTCTTTGTATTGTTTTATAAGTATGAAGTAAAGAAAATACTGAAATGAAAAGTAATTTCAAAAGAGAGGATTAGAAAGTTTTGTTCCACAAAAGTAAAAATAAAATGTTTTTACCTATCTAAACATATTTTTTCAATTTTCATTAATTTTATTTTTTTTTCACAAAACACTCTAATGAACTGTCATTTTTTTTATATGAAATATATTGCAGGAAATAAAATATCTGACTAAATGTGCATAATGGTAGAAACAAATAGAATTTTCGGTGTTGCCAGTCTGAAGACTTGCACAAATGACTAAAGGTTAAAAGAATGAATAACTGCTACTGAAGCATTTGGAAGATATGAGTCACCACCACTCTTTCAGACTGAGACAACCACTCCAAGACTTGATAGCATAGCTCGCCCTAGCTGACACTTTTTTCAGTTTGGCCATAATGCTATAAAAACTAAGTAATAGTTTGTAAAGGGGATGATTAGTCTGGTTTTGGGGAAGGAAGCAATTGACCAATCTTCAATTAATTTGCAAGCAAGACTTAGTTCTGAATATGAGGGGTTTTTTTCTGTCACCACCAAACTTATGAAATGTAGGACCTGGGATCTGATATGGGAATGACAGATAGACCCCCAACTCTTCCCCAAAAAGGTAAGTGAACTTTTACAAGTCCACTTTATTAGTCACTGTCTTACATTGCCCAACTGTAATGTGCGGTATATCATTCTAATCTTCTCTTATGATGTTATGAATTCAAATAGCTCTACACAAAATAAGTTTTGTTGGTAATTGTTGTTACTGAGAGCGTGTCATCCGTTTCCTTAGCCATGCCTTCTAGCTACTTCCTTACACACTGTAAATCTGACTCCAAAGCTCATCCCAAGGTTTAACAAGGTGGATGGAGTGGTTGGTGTGGGCAGCGCACTGGTATGTAAGGCACGTTGTTTTGGAGAAACCATTCGGGCTACTCTGGGCATTGAGATTAAACATTACACAGGTATAATTTTACACAAAATGGAAGGTCTTCACTTCAGCTGTGGGAAGAACAACTGTTTATTTGTGGAGCCATGGGAAGGAGGTGCTTCCTCTCTCCTGTCCTATACTCTTCTTGGCTTGCTCTCACGCAACGTTTTTTTAATCTCCTTTTTCTTATTTGCTTCTCAGATTTTTCCTCCCTTTACTCTTTCCTACTCCTTCTATTCTTCTCTTTTTACCTCATCGCATTGTATCTAACTCCCTGCTGCACGCCTTTTCTGTCAGCCTTTCTTTGAGATCTTTCTTAACCTTCCACTTTGAATGCAACTAATACAAGCTAAAAGAAAAGAGGACCCGCTTTCATTGGGTGCAAGTTTTCATCTTGTTAGGACCAACTGGACAGAGAAGCTGTCTTTATTTAGTGACACACTAAAGCCAATGATGATCCGACCAGATGGTGGTGTGGGAACCATGAGCAAAGTGACTGTCATGAGGTGGGGTGAAAGAAAAACAGCTCAGAAGAGGAAAGACAAGACAGGCTTGTCTGTAAATTATTTGCAACACTGCCTTCTACTTGCACACCTTTGGATGAACTAACAGTTTGCTTCCTCAGCTGAAAGCACATCTATTTCCATGCATTTTTATTAGAGCTGGCAGCTTGTCACTCCAATGCATCCTTCTGTTGCAATACGTTACATGGCATTACATAGCATGATGAAATGAAACGTCAGACTGGCATTAGATTTATTTAGAGATATATGTGCCTGTGTACAACAGGGAAAAAGCACTATTAGATCAAAGAGCCATTTCACTAAGCGATACCTATGGTTATGAATCACTTGATTGCCAAGCCCAGCTAGCCTTATAGGAGGCCCATCTATGTCGTTTACAGTTTCGGTACCATGAAATCAACATAAAACAGTTATTAGAAAATTTTACATTTGTTCATCATTTTGTCACCTGCAAAAAGGAACAGTCATAGTCAGGAGCCATACGTTGAAGTTGCATAATGAATGTATGGATTGAGTCATGCAGAAAATAAGATGGGATTCCAGCATTCACAGCATTTTTATTAGGGAGCTGCAAGAAGCTGAAGTGACATTTTCATTAATAAATTATTCCACTGACATTTCTGGGTAGGTTTCAGCCATGGGAACACAACAGTGAGTGTGGGTAGAAAGTCTAGCATGTTAGTCTGGTCTCAGAAGGGTTGTGCTCTGTTTCTGGTTCAGATGGTGACCTGCCCCGGGCTTTAGAGGAGACTGCTCAATTTTCTGAGGGACATATAATTGCAAGTGAAATTCTGTCACTATTTTAAAATGACACTTTTAGTCATCATTTCTCAATGATGATTAGATTTTCATTTTCTCAGCAAAATGTTTTTTTCAAGTTAGTTTGATGTCTCTCGTGTGTTTATTTTCTTCTCCTTTGTATATCAACAGTAACAAAATTTTATTTTCCAAGTACCTCTATTGCTTAACTAGTGAGACTGCAGAGGAAACATTTTTCAACAGAAATTTGAACAGTTTTATAACTGCATGTGAGGACCCAGCTTCAACCCATGCTTCTGAATATTATTATAGCAGTTTAGAAGCCCATGCTATGCAAAATTATAAGAGTGGAAATGGTGAAGAAAATACATTTTTTAGGACACTAGGGCACATACCTTCAACAGAGCTGCATGGGATGACAAGGAGTAGAGGTCACATTAATGGCTGTAGGCATAGCAAAACAAATTACATCACGTATCTGCTGTAAAGGTTCAGTGAGGACACATCTGCATGACCCTCATTCATCTCCCTTTGCATAACTTCCTGCAATTATATTATATTTGTTTTCTCCTATTATTGAAAAACTTTACATCTTAAGGAAGATAACACTTATTGATTGAGCTGAGAGTATATGCTTTTTTCCCTATTAGCTTTATTTGTCAGGCTGGCAAGTTTTTGTGAGAAACAGCTGATTCTCTCTTGCTGTTAGAGTGGCAGTAACTCCTTTATTTACAAGGGGTAGATAAAATGTATGTTTACATAGCCTTGTTTTAAAGTTGATTGGGGTTTTTGATCTAAATAGTAAAGTGTCAATGTGTGTGTAAAAGACCTAAGGTTAAATCCTGAATGTATTAGATACATTCTTTTTAAAACTTGGAGATGAGGCAGTGATATATAACACTGCTTGGGTCCCTCATCTTGCAGTGGCTGTTGGAGAAACTTGTAAGAAAAGGAGCTTGCTGGCCCACTTACACCACCTGTGGGAAAAGTAGTTGGACCTAGGGATATGGGCAGTGGTCAAGGCATATGAAAAAACACTCAGCCGTGAAAATCTGAGATCCAACAGAAAATTTCAGTAGATATCCAGTCTTTAAAAAAATTTAGCTATACCCTGGATTGGTATTACGAAGAGCTCAGATCCTACAAATAAATAAAGTCTTCAGATGTGAAAAAGTCTTGCATGCTGTGCCCAGCCTTTTCATTTAGCTACTTAAATGACATCTGAACACCTTTAGAGATCTATTTAGGCACCTGTAGTGTAATAACTCTCCAGTGTCTGACTGGCCATCATCAGACTCGCTCCCAATGTCGTGAGCAAACTGGAAACTACAGCAGTCTCAAATAACTAAAAATGAGAAGCTTCTAGTAGATTAATGATAAAAGCAATATTATTCAATATCCTCCATTAGGTGTAATTTAGTAGTAATCTTTTAAGGACTGTAGCCTTTTATTTTCAAAGTATAGCGTGGTGCAGATGTTTATATTCAGTGTGGATTGCTCTTCCCATGGGAAAAGACAAAACCATTCCTGGGACTGTCTTTGCTCAAGGACCTGGGTGTACTTGGTGGGTGATGTGGAAGGATGGAGAGACATGGTGTGTGCCCCAAGGAGATTTAACCTTGGGGGAAAATAATCTGTAATGTGAGTTGTATGTTGTAGGAACTAATGTAGAAGGAACAACCTCAATGGATGAAGACTGAGTTTCACAAGAAGCCAAACGAATGCAACAATAACCCAAAACAAGCTGGTGTTGGTGCCCAACAATTGAACATACTGCTTCTGCTGTCCTGAACACCCACCCTGAAGGACTGGGCCCAACTTGTAGCCTGTTCATGAACATCTGGAAGAGGGGAGGAAGCTCATGGAACAGGAGAGCAACATCTATCTGTTAAACAACTGAGTATAGTAGTTAATAAGAGCTACTAGCAGTAGTCTGGGGGTGGGAAAGATCTTGGGAGGGGACACAGCCAACCCAAACTGACCAAAGGGATATTCCATACCATATGACGTTTACTCAGCAATAAGAAGCCGAGAGATAGGGGGAGGAGCAGGGGCATTTGTTTTTTTTCAGACGTTTGTCTCCCAGAGCAACCGCTACGTGTACTGAAGCATTGCTTCCCAGGAAGTGGCTGGACATTGCCTGCTGATGGGAATAAACTTGTGCTTTTTTTCTTTTTTCTTTTTGCTTTACTTCACTGCCTTTTGCTTTTGTACATTAAACTGCCTTTATCTTGACCCATGAGTTTGGGGTTGTTTTTCCATCTTATGTTTCTCCCCTCCCTGTCCTGCTGAAGAAGGAAGTGATAGAGCAGCTTGGTGGACACCTGGTATCTAGCCAATGTTAAACAATCACAACAGAAGTAAATCACTGCAGTGGAGTTTTGCCAGCCGATACTAACTTACTTTCATCACTGTGAAGACCTTTTCAAATTACTTTTATAATTAAATACCCTTATTTTAGTTTCCCATACTCTGTCTCCACAATGTCAACTATGTTTAGTTTTCACTTTTCAGGAGACAGCTGTAAAAGAGTGTGTCCTAAATCTTCCCCTTAAACTGAGCCTTGATTTATTCAAGATCCTGAATTACACACCATATGAAGATACCAGACTATATAAAAGGGGAAACTCAGTGGTACTGTAGCATACTTTGATTATAAGCCAAGCTCTGCCCTTTCAAAACACCAAAAAAAGAAGATGCTTTTCAAAGTGTGCACCATCACCATTACAAAATTATATCTTTGACTGTTGTTTAGTTTCGATACCTTTCTTTCTAATGGTATGTCTTGATTTTGGCAGGGATAGAGTTAATTTTCTTCCAAGCAGCTGGTATAGTGCTGTGTTTTGGATTTAGGATGAGAATAATGTAGATAACACACTGATGCTTTTAGCTATTACCAAGCAGTCAAGGACTTCTCAGCTTCTCAAACTGGCCTGTCAACAAGAGGGTGGGGATGCCCAAGAAGCTGGGAGGGGAAAAAGCCAAGACAGCTGACCCAAAATGTCCAAAGGGATATTCCATATCATATGATGTCATGCTCCATATGTAACTGCAGGATTGGCCAGGAGGTGTGACAGCTCAGGAACTAGCTGAGCATTGGCTTTGGATGGTGAGAAATTGTGCTGTTCATCGCTCATTTTGTATATTATTTTTATTATCATCATCATCATCATCTTCCTTTTCTGTTCTATTAAACTGTCTTTATCTCAATCCAAGAATTTTACTTTTTTTTTTCCTTTTTGATTCTCTCCCCCGTCCCCCTGGGAGGGGGGTGGAGTGAGCAAATGACTGTGGTTGTTTTAGCTGCCTGTTGGGTTAAACCACAACATGGTATAACAGAGCAGAACTTAATATTTAAGTGAATAAACACCAGACTGGACACAAAATTCCCTCGTTATCCCTCCTTGTTAATGCTAACACATTCTTCAGAGCTTGACATTAAAGGGGTTCTCAAGTTATGTATAAAGTAAAGGGGCTAGAAATGGCCTCACAGAGCCACAGAATTTTTGTACTTGCTCATTCTATCCTGAGAAACACGGATGTTTAATCTCTAATGTGCATTTTTTTTTCCTTTGGAGTACATGATTGAAAAGTCTTTTTCTGCAGTCATTCATCTTGACTTTGTCAAAAAGAAATCGTAGTTATATAGAATACTCAAAACCTGTATAAAAAGGATTAGATAAAGGTGCACTTAAAAATATGCATATTCAGAAAAACAAAGCTATGGGATAGCAAAATGCCAGCATTTTAGAGAGTGCCTGAAATCCTAGCGTTTAGCAGCTTTTCAACTATGCAACAATTTAGGTGCTTTTAAAATGTATGGATGATAGATGGATAAATTGTTGCATTTCCCCCTCCCCTTTCAATTTTAAGTTAAAATAGCATGGTAACAGCTTCTAACCTTAAGATAAAAAGAAGATTTTTATATTTGAAAATATTTTTTATAGAACATCTCTGATCATCAGATATATGGTCCCAGGCATCTTATGCAAGTGTGTTTATGTATGGGTTCTATCCTGAACTGGATTGAGTGCTTTGAAGGTAATAAACTTGAGAATCTGACCTTGCTTCTTGGAGTTTTATATAAAAAGTGTTATGAAACAAAGCAACTTCATATGTGAGAAAAAAAAAAGTGACTCACCTGTTCTTTCTTACACATGCACACTGCTTACCTTTCCATTGTTTTCTCTTGGGGAAGAAACAAATATATGACAAATTTCCATCATTTCTGCAGAGTGCTTCCAACTGCAAAGCAGGCAAGGATGTCATTTAATAGCAGGCACGTTTGCTCACAAAAGTTTGATTAGATTCATGATGAATGGTCTTTTTGATGATCATGTTCTGTAATGTGCAAGAGTAAAAATTTACTGACATAAAACAGTACTGGTAAATATAAAATATTGAGGTTGCTATGCTTAAATATTTGCCAACAAAAGTTTGCTTTGAAGTCAGGTTTGTGAAATTTCCACTTGTGTCATGCTTATTACTCACATAAACCACACAATCAAGGAATTGCATATGAAATCATACAGCAGAAGTGATTATCCAAGAAAATAACTAGATATTTTCAAATACTGGTTTGCCATCCTCATTCCAAAGGTATTCAGTTTTGAATATTAAGGTGAGAATTTTTCAGTATGTATTTTAGCAATTAATGGAGAAAAAAATGGGAAACAAAATATATCCAAAACCATGTTTATTGAAAATTTTTGTTTTTCTTGGCTCACAGTGTGTAAATTGAAGTTATGAATGGAGGTACTGTGGAATGAGAGTAGAAAGGTAGCAAATCCATGTTTATTTACCTTCATTTGACTCCTGTGTTCTTCTCAGTAAAATGTTTCTCGGCTAAAACTTTCGAAGCAGCACAAGGAAGTTAGCTTGCAATTCCATTGAGTCCTTTTAGGACCTAGCATATCCAATATATAGATCTTAAATTCTCAGTCTTTGGTGGCTTATACCAGTTTTTTATTTTTCCATTAAAAAGAAACAGAAATTGTTTTTAAAGGAGCATGTCACCCTGAGTACCACTGCACAGCTCATAAATCCAGACCTTGTTTTAATTTAGTGTGTCAGAAAATGCCCTGTTTGTTCATTATGACATTAATTCATTCAGAACAGTACTTTGTCAGGGAAGCCCAGCTACTGTAAAACTAATCATCTCAGACTATCTACTCTCTGGAAAAACAAGTATACTTCCTTCACATGACGGGTGGAAGCATACCTGGACTAGAAAAATGGGTTATGCTTGAAATTGTATTGGGCTTAGTACCATCAGGAACAAGTATTCTTAGAAAGTAGGATCTCTCCCTACCCAAATTCATTAGGGTAGATTAATTTTAAACAATCCTACCAGAGTATTGAAATATTATCACTGTTTAGGGCATTTCTTTATTCTTTTTTTTTCTAGGTGTTTGTAATAAACTGTGAGCACGTTTGAAGCTTTTTCTGCATCTTCCTAAAGGTTAGTTGTACTAGGAAATTTTGTGTTTCGGTGAAAGCTGAGACTCTCATGTAACATCTCCCTGACAGATGTAGCACTTGTATAATATCTAAGCATTATGAAAAGTATGGTGATATCATAAGAATTGGCAACACAATAGTGAAGTCAATTCAACAGATGCAGTTTTAAGTGGGAATTGGATGTTATATAGGCAGGGAAGGCTGGTTACATTCATATAACTTGTCTTTCAATATTATTTACTGTCAATGCTCATCACCAAAACTTGTAAGTAGGTATACTTTCAAACCCTGCTTGTTTGCCTTCTTTGTGCCTCCTTTACTACTAAAGATATATAAAGATCTGGAAGCAAGATCCCCCCTTCTTAGACTGAGGCAGATTAAATCTAGTAAAATTTTTTTTTCTCTCCACACTCTTGTCCTCATTAGAATTTCAGTGTAGGAAATTCTTTGCTTTGGGAATATTACACTGCTTCAGGAAGTTGTGGTCAAACTCTTCTCTAAGCATTAGTGGTTTAAAACCCAAACAACAGTATTTACTTTGGTGGAATTGTTCTGGCTTTATTCCAACACACTGGAGAGCAGAACTAGCCCTTTGCTATTTCATCTGACCATGGTAATCTCACGGACTGTGTCGTCCCAACAGTTAGACTCTCAGAACAACATCATCTATGAGGATTTCAAAGAACTAATCCTGTTGCACTTATCAAGCAGCTGAAGACCTTCTCAGCTGTCAGTGCTGCTTCCAACCTATTGCACTGTTTTGAAGGCTATGTTCTCCACAGGAGGAGTTCTTGCAGAGAAGTGGAATAAGTATATGTATTTGTGAATTTTGCCTATACTGCCGAATACTCGCAGCTCTGAGGTGTGCTGATAATCCTCCCTTTCTACCACGGAGAAGACAAAGCAGTCAGCACACATTCCAGTAATAGAGGTGGCAGATTCAGGAGGTAGAAAATGCTTCCAACTGGAATAAAAAATAAAATCAGTACCCTTTGTCTTCATGCTGATATATGAGGTGCTTTGGTTATCTCCTTTGTAGTTTTGTTGGGGAAATGTAACATTACTTCTAGGAAAAAACACAGGCATGGACTTAAGGCTGCTGGACTCATTTGTGACCCTGCTTTCCTCCGCTAGAAAGGCACAACTGATAGATGCCCTTGGAGAATGATTAGGACAGCAAGGTATTTTAGCTGGTGCCCATGACTACAATAGAAAGCTTAACGCAAAGAATGAGAAACTGTGATCTTACAAGAAATTGTTGTCAGTAGAAATACATTTGCTGCTGGTATAATGATATATAGTATTTTTAGAAGCACTCCAGGAGGTACTGCACAGAGAATAAACTTTGTAATCTTCGGTTTACACCCTTCAGCTGAATCTGCCTCAGACAACACTGCACTTATGCAGGATGTGAACCTGTGTGAGATTTATTCTCATGTAGACACACTATATTATTTGTTATGACACTCTCTAATCTTGACATGTGTTGCATGCCTCAAAATGTATTTTTGAAAAAGAGAAGCTGTTTTTAAAAATCAAAAATGCTAGTGAAAGAGTGGATGTGTATCAGGATTAACATCAGTCCCCTTAATACATTTAAATAGTGAAATCTTTCTATTTAATTGTTTATGTAAATGTTAACATATTAGTCTGACATTTTCACACTTTTTTACAGAGCAGTACTTGTTGAGAAAGCAGGGAAAGGTATTGCTATGCAAATCATATGTGACTTTTAAACAATATGAAAACATTTACTCATTGACAACATCCGGGCAAATCGGGATGTGACGTTCTGTAGCCAAAAGAGTTGACATTGCAATGCATGTATTGACACTAGCTTGATGCAGCTTGATTTTTTTTTCTCCTGACATGGAGGATGGGGAAGCAGAGACACAATCCTCATTTTAGAGAGGAAAGAGGTAGGAGGCTGTCCTGGTTTCATCTGGGACAGAGTTAATTTTCACAAGGAGCTGGGAATGGGACACAGCCAGAACAGGTAACCCAAGCTAGCCAAAGGGGTATTTCATACCATGTGACATCATGCTCAGCGTAAGAGGGGTCTGGTCAGTGAGGGGTGGCGAGGCTTTGGGACCAGCTCTGAGACAGTCTGAGTGTGCAGTCTGAGTATATGGTTGTCAGGGGAGAAATTGCATTGTTTATTACCCATTTTGTATATTCTGTTATGAATACAGTTGCTGTTATTTTCCTCCCCCTTTGTTGTCCCAGTAAACTGTACTTATCCCAACACATGAGGTTTTACCTTTGTCTCCCATTCTTCTCCCTATCCCACCAGGGGGTGGGGGGGGCTAGTGAGCGAGCGGCCGCATGGTGCTCAGCTGCCGATTGGGGCTGAACCACGACAGAGGCAGAGATACTTTCTTTACAGAAGGAAAGAGAGAAGGAGATAGCAGTCTCCTTTCTCATAGAATACCTCAGCTCCCCTATTAGAATATGTAGAACCCACACTGAGGTCTGGTAGCCAATAACTATGGCATGAAAACTGTCATTTTCAATTCGTCATTCGTAAAAGGCGTCTGTATAGAATTATTTTGGTAGTGTAAAAGTACCCATGTACTCAAAAAACTACTAATCAGGCAAACTCCTTTTGTCTGTTACTCTGAAAGATTAACAGGTTCAGTACGAAATGACAACGTTCCCAAAGAATAAACCCCCACCCTGTTCCCTGCCAGAGGATGGTTAATTTTGAATTGTCTTGTCATAAGCTGGAAGACATGAGGCATTGACGACTCTGCTGTCTCACCTAGTTTAGCCTGCTACTCTGCAGGAATCAGCCATGGAGGGGTATAATTCCCCATTCTGCTAAGATAAAGGAATCCCCTTGGTTTTCTAGTATCTTTTTGCTGAGTCAGGACTGTTTGCCACTGTGGGAAGTAACTAATTGAAGGAATAGTACAACTTTCTCTGTTGCAGGCTTGGGTACTGGTGGTGTACACAGACACATTCACATCACTTTATTTCTGTAGAGAATGAAGGAACCCTTTTTCTGAATATTGTCACTTTCTGCCTTTGATGGGGCAGAAGGTACATCACTCACTGAGGTAGCTGGTTAAAAGAGCTGCTAAAAATCTCTTCTTCATGAGGATTCCAGCTTCAGTAGCTATCCCTTGTGCACTGCAGTCAATTGTGGAAATCACAGGTCATGACATGGTAGTGCTGACAATATTTAGCCTCCTTGGACTCTTTTACTTACCAACCATCCATTTTTAGGGTCATTTATTATTACTCTTCTACCTAAGGTTGCACTGCCTGGTATGGGGAGCGTCGCAGTCATAGGAGTCAAACCTGAATGCCGGTGAATGAAAGGACAGTCCCAGTCTGCCAAAGTGCAGAACAGACACAGTGCAGAAATGCACAATTTCCGAAGTTATGGAGTAAATTTTGGACTTGCAGTTGCCTTTGATATTGCTTATATAGGCTGTTTTTTATTTATTTTAGAAGAGTATCCAGAAATCTCAGTTGGGATTGGAGCCTCTCAATGATACATGGAGCACAAACTTCAAGGCAGGTAAAAAAAGCTAGCCAAGAGATGTACAGTTGAAGCTGGTTGCAAGGCTCTGTTAGGCTAAATCCAAGTCACTATCTCCACAGCCACATTTTTCTGCAGCTACTCGCACCAAATGTGAAATATGCCAACAACCCTTCATCTGCCAGGGAGATCAAAGCAAATGTAGTGTTTTCCTTGGAGATCTCTGAAATATTTCCTGAAGTGAGTGTCAGGCCTTATAACTTTCAAGATGTGCTCAAGAGTAATTTTTCTAGTAGATGAGAAGAGTTTGTTAATTTGCACTGCTTAAGGGCTGTGGGTTAGAAAGCTTTATTGTCCTTACTGTTGTAACACGTTTGTATTACTAATTTGCTTAATGTGCCTGGAGAGTTGTGATAAACACTCTGCAGATCAAGGGGAGGCTTGATATACTTAGTTTTTGCTATGAATTAATAATCTCAAAGTTTATGACAACATCATCTTTCCCTCTTTTCCTCCCATACTATTTCTCTCTACTTACAGTACCATCCTTGGTCCAGTGAGCTGATATGTTTGAAAAACAAAGAGCTGCATGGCTTGAAACAAAGAATAAGAACCTGCAACAGGGTGATTAAAGAAATGGGTTTTGCCACTAAATAGAATTAAAAGTTGCTATGTTGTTAGGTGAATCCACTGATATATAGTTCAGATGCTGGCAGAGTTTCCTTAGGTGTGTACCTGTTAGTGCTTCAGCTGAGCTTTCATACTAACAATCCTAAGGCTACTTTTCTCCCTCATTTTAAATTCAACCACGACACAGATTGTAGTTTACGTTGACAGAAGCTGAAATTAAAGGCAGGCGTGGAGGTGTATCTTCTGTTCTGGGAGTTTTCAAGGTTTGCTTTCCAGTGCAATGAGGTAACCTGCAGAGATAGAAAAGAGATTACATTCATTAAAAAAAAAAAACCACAACAAAACCCAAAACCAAATAGTGTTTCTAAGACTGTTCTGCTTTCTACATTTAAATTGTGTGGGGTTTTGTTTGGAGCTTTTTTTGGGACAGTTTACGTTTTTTATGTCATTAATTTGTGTCTTTGTGCAAAAAATATATTTTCCAAGACTGTTTTCATTTGAGGCCAGTTATTTTTCCGCTCTCTGGCCAATGGCTTTCTATCCAGAGGCAGATCCAAAGTTAAATCCCAGATTCAGTCACTTTCTCAATACTGTGGATATTTAATTTCTGAATATTCTGCTTGTAAAAGAGCCTTCCATTTTTGAGAGTATCGAATACACTGATCTCCAATGGGATTTTGAATGAAAAAACTTAACAAATATGCCAGCTGGTTGGAATCTGTTCTTCAGAGAATTAGCATCTACATTTGAGTGCTAAATGACCCAATCCAATTTGTTAGCATGATGCTGATTCTGTAGCAGTCCCAGTTCTTGTGAAGTCACAGCAAAAGTGAATTTGCAAATAAGGACTGGATTTCTTTGGTTCTCTGGGTTGATGGGATGCCAGATCTCAGATTTCAGTAACATTAGATGGACTGTAATAGAAAACATAAAACATGTTTTTCTGTTCCTTAGAAGAACTATATTCTATAGTTGTAGGAGATGTCAAAAAGGTGGTCTCTCATTACCCCTTTCTACAAATAAATCCATGGTGTGTATTCACTAGAGTTTATTCATATTGATTTTTCATTTTATAAATCAATTTACCATTGCAGCACCTTGGCAAGCTTACATACTGAAGTACAATATATTAATATTTACTTGCTCCCTAAAAGCCACACAAAGACTCTCCTTACTGTCTGATGATATTCAAGCATGAACAAAAAGAGGTTGAAAAAGGTGATCCTTACAATGGGAATACATCTGTTTTATAGCCCCCAAATGGGAAATTATTGTAAGCTGTCACAAGTTGAGAGTAGTTTGGTCATTAAAGACCCATTTTCTAAAATGGGAGAAGTCAAATGATCGGTCTTTCAATGTCCAGCCAAAAGGCAGTTATCAAAACTTGGAAAAGTTTCTCCAAAACATCAAGAACAGGGAAGGGAAGCTGTTTAAAGAGTGCAGCATTCGTTGTGCACCCATGGGGAGACTGTAGGGAAAGGTCTTATTCCTCAGATGTTTGCATTAGATATGTGTTATGACTAAAATAGCAGAAAGATTTTTTTTTCCCTGGAGTTTGTACTTCACTTAACTGTTTAAGATAAAACCTGACAACACAGATGCAGTAGAGTTTGATGCACTTAGGGAAGCCAGCCTCAAGGAGTGAGTCTGGAGACCTTCTCCTATTATCTTCTGGAGAATCATCTGTCCTTCTTTTTTGTTAGGGGCTGCAGGAAGTTGCCTGGTTTTTACTTACTCCTTGGTACAAAAGATTGTGCATTCCTTTCACCAGAGAGTTGTGGCCTGGTGAGGGGTCTTGTGATCTCTTCCGTCCTCCCAAGAAGGGGAAGTATGACAAAAACATTGCTGTTTGCATTAGTGCTTGAGGTAAGGACGGGCTGGGCCCAGAGACGGCTGTAGAACTTTTGATAAGCTTTTTTTTTGGACATGTGCTTAAACTATTCCCCCTCTACCTGGTCACACATTTCTATTTTTAAATTACTTGTGGTTGTGTAAGGTTTATTTTGAGTCTGTGTTAGTGCTTCTGTGAAATGGGTACTGTACTGTCTGGTTAGAATAATGTATATGTTTTCTGGGAAATTTGGGAGTTTATCTTTTTCAAGTATTTAAGGGTTGCAAATGAAGCACTAGGATTGAGACGCTACTTTTATTCACTCACTTGTAGCTATTTATCTCTATAAATTTGCCAAGATTTCTGCTGCTTTGTTTTTCTTATCAGTATTTTTCCCTCTCTTGGCTCTCTTTGTGTAAATGAATAAAAATGTAGTTTTAGTGAAATGATGTAAATGGTATTATTGTTGAGAGACCTGTAAAAGGTTTTGGTCGAACTGATGATAACAGCATTCAGGATTTGTTAGGGTTCTTGAGTGTCCTGCCATCCCCATGGTCTGCTAGTGGCTGTCTCCCTGTGATCAGGGCTTTGTAAACGCATGGAGTACTGCTAAAAAAGGGATAAAGTGGCTGGCCAGGGTGTAGGTTAAATCCTAGATGCAGCTGGGACTCTCTTCCACCCTTAGCTGAGATTAACCCTACCTGAAGCTTAGCTATCTAAATGGCTTCCTCTGTAGCTGATGAATTAGACCAAGGTCTGTCCAGAGTGTAATTCCTCCTAACCATGTCATGAAACTTGCTTTTCTAGGAAGTGAAGGAAATTTAAAAGCTGAAGTTCAGGGATAGGAAGCTTGTGCCACTAGCATGGAGACCACTCTTGCAAAGCAGGAGACTCGATGAAAAATATGCTTAGGAGCAATGCTTTTCAGTTAAAATCCTTAAAATCCTTTCTCATCTATAAAGCTAAAAGTGCTTTACAAAAATCTGTGTGGGTTGGGTTTTTTTTAACGTTCTATCTCTGTTCAGAGACTAGAAGCAATTTGTACAAAAGCTGTTTTATAGTGGATAAAATCTGCCTATTAAATTGGAGATCAAGCTCTTATTAACAGTTCTGTCACAAAGTTTTGGTATCGCTTCCGATGGGGCCACGCTCCCTGGACATACTCCCTGGAAAGTATACTTCCCACCAAGGCACTTAAATTAAGTCGTTAGGGGTTTCTGCTCATTCTCTGCATCCAGCAAGGATTGCTTTAGAAATCTCTTCATGTTTGTCTCCTTCCTAATAAAACGCTTGCGGACCTACAGCCTTTCACCTTTCTCTTCTGCTATTGTCCTGCTGGAAAAAGAAATGTAAAATCCAAAATGTCTTTGGATGGGGACAGTGAGTTTTCAGGGTCTTATTCCTTCATGAATACAAATAGCTATGACCACAGGATTCTCTTATTGAATAAATTCTATTTTTTTTAAATTACTGCAATTACAAGAGTTTTACTGTCAGTACTGTCAGAACTTTTTCTCCTTCCTAGATGTTAAAAATACTTTGAATCTTTGTTACAAGTGTCGTGGTTGAGAAATTGAGGGGTTGAGGAAGGAGAGGAAAGGGATTTTGTTTATATGGGCTCAGGAGTCTTGGCCTTTGGGTGAATGGTGAGCAGTATACTCTGAATTTTCTGTTCTTATTCTGAAAGATTGAAAATTCAAGCTCTGTGCCTCTTTGTACACACATAACTGTACCAGAGCATAAAGGGATGTGTTTCAAAGCTTTGCTTTAAATGTCTCTAGGTTTTTAATAACTTTGTTTGGAGAGCATTTTCTCTACACTGGACCTTGAAGTGTGGTGTTTCTTCTCACAAGAAGGAAAACATTTTTCACTAGTCATGATTTCTTGTTCTTGTGCTGGACTCCTGTGAACTGTCCTAGATCAAGGGCAGACATTCACAGAATGGAGTAGTGTCATATGTGACAAAAATGGCCATTTTTTTCTTAAAAGGACCAAGGTATTGAACTGTAAATGTCAGATTGAAAATGAACAAACAAAACACCCAAACCCCACCCAACCCTGCATTTTCATTTCTCCACACTCCACCCTTGACGCTCCAAGGCAGAATATGGGTCTATTAGGTGCCATTCTGTAATGGAAACCCAAAGGTCAAAACCTAACAGGGGAGAGGCTTTTATCCATTAACACAGAGCAAAGACAGATTTTGTTCTTATGAACAGGCATGGGAGCAAGCCATTTGCAGTGAGATGACAGAAAGAACCTATCTAACAGGTAGAGAGATCCAGGAGACATGTATTATTATTGTATCTTTATTTCAAGGGGGTTGAATGATGACTTTGCTCACGTATTTACCATGCATGCTGATGCTATACTGCCCATGACATAGGTTAGGCAAAAAGAAATGGGCTTATTCACTCCTGATGTTGTCTGATCTGTTTTCCTGTAAAATGAGGAGGAAATGCCACCCTTTTCCTTCCAAACAACAGTATTTTTTTGTTCTAATAGTTATGCTATGATGTCTCTCAGAGCTAGGATGCTTGAAACATCTCTGACTACAGTGTTGGTGTGGAGTGTGTTTTGCATCCACTATGGTCTATGACTTTAAGTTTCCATGAATCTGCAATCATTTTGTGCTTGGGCTAGTTTAAATCTAGCAAAGCCATGCTAAAATCAGGGGAAATACATGTCCTAAACCAAGCATAATCTCCCTATTTGCTCTTACCTGTTCTGGTTCTGGCCAGGATAGAGTTAATTTTCAGAAGGAGCCAGGCCAGGTGAGCCAGGTGAGCTATCTCATACCATGTGCCATCATGCTCCCCATAAAAGGGGGCTGGCTGGGGAGAGGCAGGTTTGATGTTGCTCCAGAACTGGCTGGCTGTGGGGTCAGGGTCTGGTCCATTGGGTTGGTAAGTTGCTCTCTGTTATCACGTTTGTGTACATCCCATTGCAAAGTGCTGTTGTTGTTTTCCTTTCCCTTTGCTGGCCCATTAAGGGGTTGTTACCTCAACTTGAGGAGGCTTCCCCTTTGTCTTTCCCATTCTGCTTCCCATGCTGCTGAGAGGGGAGAGTGAGTTGTGCTCAGCTGGGGCTGAACCATGACATTACCCTGCTGTGTTTGTGGAGTCTGGAGGCAAAAGTTGTTTCTCCCCCATACTATCTATTTTAAAACATACACCTGAGGCTATCTGGGGGCTATCCAGATGATTCTCAGGGTTGTGTGTCTCTGGAGCTGTTTGATGGTGTGTTTTAATGCATGTTCATAGCATCTCCTACCTGCAGTGTTGCTGGACTTCAATCCTGTCCATCTTTATATGTCTTCTCCCACATTGAGGTGGTGCTGCTTATCCAGGAGTAGGAAGAGTTTTGTAGCTGCTGAGGAAGCCTGAGTTAGAACCTGTGAAGTGGCCATGCAGTCACAAGGGCCCTCCCTGAGCCACAGACCACAGCAGAGCTGACTTGGGTAAGCAGGACCTTGTACCCATGGATGCACATTGTCCCACTGCCTATGTGAGGCTGCAGAGTTATCATCCTGGCTCAGATGGAGGCTCCTGTTATAACTGTCAATATGGGTATTTCTTATCTAATACTGAGAATTAGTTCATTTCTGAAAGCTCAGCTCCAGCCTCTCTGAAATATTTTTATTAGATAATGGTCTTATTTTATGATTTAACTAATTTGGATCAATATCTAAAAGAGCTTCCTCTGGTTTTCTTCTTGTAAATACAGCTGTGACCCAGTCTCTGGCCTTTCCTACCCAATCTGAGTTATTCACTTCATAGTGTCAACAAGTGGATTTGTATGTTGTCAGGTCAAAAAATTTGCATTTTTGAAATGTAGGATAATGAGTAGTTCTTGCTTGGAAAGTGAATGATACCTCAGGAAAGAACTCTTATATTTTAGAAGAGCTGTGTCTGATCTCTTCATAAGCAGTTCTGTCTTGCTCACAAAACAGATTTATTTTTTTGTTAACCAGCTTTGTGACTAACTGGATTTCTAATTTTTGTAAGTGTCTATTAAAAAAAAAAAATCCCAACACTTTGCTACTAAGAGTGCTGTCAAAGTTGAAGATCCTTACAGATTCTTTCTGCTTTTAGTCCCTTGTTGTAAGACTGTAAAATGAAGTTATTTTGTGGTTAAAAAAAAAACAACAACCAAAACCACCCAAAAAACCCCAAAACCAAACCACCACAACAACAACAAAAAACCCCCTGGCCATTTATGTGCCTGGGGAGATAATTTTGAAGTGATCTTCAGGCTGAAGGCATCTTGCAGCTTCTGTGAAGCACAGAAGTGCAGCTTTGTGGCCTGTTTGGAATAAGTAGGCTGCCTGCCTGTCTCTGAATAGCTTGCTTCTTGTAGTACCTGGGAATTAGATAAACAAGAATAAATTGTGAGCACTGAGTGTGGGAATTTTGAGAGACTGTCTGTGGCAATTTTGATGAGAAGAGCTGTGTCTCTCTAGAAAGAACCTCTGCGTGATATACCTGGCTGTCCTTTACAGACTGTTCCTGGGAGGCCAGATCTGTTAGCTTTCAGCAAGGATGCTTGCAAAACCGGAGAGAGAAGAGAGCATTCTGTATCCACTGACTCTTTCACTCAATGCGGCTTAAGAAAAGAAAAAGGCAGCAAGGCTGCTGTTCTCCCTGTTTCCCTCTCCTTCCAATCTTTCTCTGTCCCCTCTTCTCCCTGGCTTAGGATAGAAAAAGACTTGCAGTATGGAATTGCAGACCTTTCTTTGTGAAGCCCATCTTTGACTCATGCAAGATAGACAAGGAAATGTGTTAAAGGTCAGAGTGACATACAAAGCTGTCTTTCCTGTACTAAAATTACAGGTATTGGGTAATAGAAGGAAATGTGGAGTAATCCTGAAGTGAATGGTGACTGAGGAATGTCTACAAAATAAATTGAATGTGGGAGTGAAAATGCGGAATAACTCTTGTTGCCTCCCTCTAACTGTCCTTGGTGAAGCTAAAGGAGAGATGGTACTAAATGACAAATTAAAATACTGTGCACTTCAAAGGACAGATCAGTTTCAACAACACACTGCTGTTCATTAGAGTTTGGAAAGCAAACAGGGACACGCAGCCCTGGATGGTCCCTGCCCTGTGTCTCTGGCCAATGCAAAGGGATCGCTGTGTAATGAATGTCAGATACCTGCCTTTAAAGTAGTTTGCACACTTTTCCATTACTTTGGTTTTCCTTATAAAAACCCAGCTGGTAGAAGAGGGCATATAAAAACATGACACAGTTTAAATGAAATTCCACAATAGTCTGTGGAGAAGTATCCTGTCTCCCAATCTGAGTAGCAAAGCAGCCTTCCAAACCAACTAGAGTGGGGTTAAAATGATGTAAAACCATTTTGCATTCTATTTTGTGTTCATATTATTAATGCTTTGAATAGTAAATCCCTCCTTTTAATTTTCATGCCATTAGCTCCTACTCTTTTAGCATTTTAAACTTCACAAGTTTTCTTGTGAGGCTTGCTTCTTTAACCGTCAAGTAGTCAGGGTTTTATATAATTATGAAGTCCTGTGTTCCTTAGAAAACTAGGACACAGATTTCCCGGGAGGATTTAGCAAATAATTAAAATCTTGAGGAAAAGAAAACAACAAAGAAGCACCAGCCAACAGGGTTACAGATCTCTGATATTTGACAGCATTTTTTATTTGTTTTGCTGTTAAGTATTTCAACTAAGGGATGTTCTGCTTTTGACTCTGTGTTGATGAGCTGGAGTTAAGTAGATGCAGAAGAATTGGAAATTGAAAATTTTACTGTGGTATCTCTTGGAAATATTTTTGTTTAAGATGCTGTGTTGACAAGGTTTTCACAGCAGGAGGGGGCTGCAGAGGTGGCTTCTGTAAGAAGACACCAGGAGCTTCCCCCATGTCTGATAGTCAGTTTCAGGCATCTCCAAGACAGACCTGCTGCTAGCCAAAGCTGAGCTCATCAGTGGCATTGGTAACACCTCTGTGATAACATATTTAAGAAAGAAAAAACACTGTGCAACAGCAGCTGGGAGAGGAATCAGAAAATGTCAGAGAAACAACTCTGCAGACACCAAGGTAAGTGAAGAAGGAGGAGGTGCTCCAGGTGCCAGAGCAGAGATTCCCCTGCAGCCCATGGTGATGACTCGGGTTGTCCCCCTTGCAGCCCATGGAGGACCCCACAACTGAACAGATGGATGTGTGCCAAAGGAAGCTATGATCCTGTAGAGAGCCTGTGCTGGAGCAGGCTCCTGGCAGGAGCTGCAGCCCGTGGAGAGGAGCCTGGAGCCTATGCTGGAGCAGGTTTTCTGGCAGGACTTTTGTGACCCCATGGAAAGGACCCATGCTAGAGCAGTTCTTGAAGAATTGCAGCCTGTGGGAAGGACCCATGGTAGAGAAGTTCATGAGGGACTGTATCTCATGGGAGGGGCACTACACTGGAGTAGGGGAAGAACATGAAGAGAAAGGAGAGACAGAGACAATGTGTGATGAACTGACTGCAGTCCCCATTTCTTGTCCCACTGCACTGCTCAGGAGGAGGAGGCAGAAGTCAGGACTGAAGTTGAACCTGGAAAGAAGAGAGGGATGGGGGGAAAGTGTTTTCTGATTTGTTCATATTTCTCATTATCATACTCTATGTGAATGGCAATAAATTAATTTCCCTGAGTCAATTCTGTTTTGCCCATGATGGTAACTAGTAAGTTATCTTCCTGTCCTTACCTCAAACCATCAGCTTTTCATTGTATTTTTCTCCTTGTCTTGTTGATGGAGAAGGAGTAATAGAGTGGCTTGGTGGGCACCTGCTGGCCAACCAAGGTGAACCCATCAGGGACGCCTTGCTCCATTTCTCCTCAGAAGTCTGAGCTCTGAGATCAACCTGTATGTCTCATGGTGCACATATCATCCTGTAAGTTGGGTTTTCTTTTTGGAAGCATTGCCAAGATAGAAGACAAAGCAAAGACTGGAGACATAAAGCCTATGAACTACAATGCCCACATGCAGAGGATCAGACTGATACCTTGAAAGTTCAGATCTCATGCAAAACTTTTCACTGATTATTTGTTTAAATTTGTTTTGCTTTGTTTCTGTTTTAGGTTGGTGGGTTTTTTTGTAGAAAGGAAGCATTTTTGATGTAATATCTTTTTTTTTAACATGTTGTATTATCCAGTTTGTTTGGTAGTGCTTAATTTCTGTAGAAGCAGGTGCAGTGGAGATCAATATTACAAGACTTACTTTGCTGAAGAGCACTCCAGCCTTTTCACTTCAGTACTTGTGACCATCTAGTCTTAATTATTTAAAGAAAGAAAAAGGGAGTTTGTAATCCCATTTGGAGATGGCAAGGGAATATCTGTCCATGCTTTGCAACCGGCTGCTTATTACATGTTAAACCACTGCACATCTGTGATGAGAAGCAATCTGAAAGACAGTTAATGCTAAGGAGTCTGTGTGTGTATGTGCATATTATGTATACATCTCTGAAGTTGGCTTTTATGCCAGAAGTACCTTTCTCTAAGGAGTCGTCATTTCAGTGATTGCAGCCTGTCATGTTCAAGGATTGATGTAGAGAAGCCAGCTAACAAGCAACAAACTGAAGAGTAGGCTCAGTTTCTGAACTGGTGTCTGTCTAGGATCATATGAGTAAACTATGCTCAGATTTAATTCTGAACTCAATATATTGTCTTAGTGATTTTTGGAACCCAGCCTGTCAAACACCAGTTATGTGTGTTAGCAAGAGGTTTAGACCAGGCTCAGTAGCCTTTTTTGGTTTCAACATACGAGTTCATTGTTCCCATTATGGTCAAGGGGAGCGTACTTAACTGCACCATTCAGGTAAGAATGCTGCTGATCTTCTGATTCAGCTGTTAGAATTTGTACCTGAAACTGTATTACGTCTCTTACTTGCCACTGTTGCTTATACATTAATGAGATCTCTTTTTTTTAGAGGTTTTTGTAATACCCCAGGTAACCATTGAAGTTAGAATGTTGAATTAAATGTTTCCTATATCCTAATAATCATAGAGGTTCCCTCCATACTAAATAAAATCTAGCTGATTTTGCTTCCACCCTGAATTACTAATCAAGTTGGTGAAAGGCAAAATGGCTCCAACTTGTGTGGAACGCTGTAGGGCGTTTGGTATGCTGCAAGCAGAGGAGAGAGAAATCTGCTCCAGGGACCTGATGAAATGAATGCTGATTCACTGTTTGCTTTGATCTCTGGCTGGTAAGGTTGGCTTATTCCTTACAAATATTCTTTTTCATCTCCTTTACGGCTTCTTTCCTGAAAGTATGAGCCCTCAACTGAACATAATTGAGTTATGCTAACTTATAAAGTGTCTGCTTGCTGTGGCTGAGCCTTGGTA
This sequence comes from Psophia crepitans, assembly GCA_013399095.1. NCBI lineage: Eukaryota > Metazoa > Chordata > Aves > Gruiformes > Psophiidae > Psophia > Psophia crepitans. Next base: position 286,569 of record VWZZ01002488.1, read on the forward strand.
ACTAGTTGTGTGGTTATTCTGACTTTGCTCCAGTTCCGGAGTGAAATATTGTTAGCCTTAACGACATCACTGGTTTTTGAGATAAAGGTAGACTGAATGTAGACTATTTCCTTCCTTTTGTGAGTACAGGTATCTACATGTATCCTGAGGACTTGTTTATAGACAGTAATTGAGAGGCTGTGCAGACCAGGGTGTAAAGAATTGCCTGCTGAACTGCAGAGGTGAAAACACCACTCAGGATCCTCATCAGGATCAGGCTCCAGAAGGTTTGATAAGAACATGGATATTAATCTTGTGCTGCATTTATCACTCAAAGGGAAAAGCTATTCTGTGCTCTGAATAATTAATAAGTTCTCATAAACATTAACTTTTTGTTTGTTTGCCTGATTTACTGAATCAGAAAGTGAATAGCATATACCATCCTTTTAGTTAGCAGCAGTCTGCACAGCTGCTGCCTGTACAGGGAGTTTGTTCTCATATGTGCTGCTGGATAGGTGTTTCAAGAATCGGATGCATGGGATTTATAAATCACACACAGAGTCAGTGATTGTCTTCTGTAACAAAGTAAATCTAGTATAGTCTAGAATAAATATTTATGAAGACGAAAACTTTTTGAATCTGAAATAGCAGCAGAAATAGCTTGGGCAATATTCTGCACGAACTTCTCCACCTTTTGATTACACAAAACTTAAAGCATTCTTCCCCCCACCTCACTGGCTTTCCTTGACACCTCTGTTTTCCCAGTGGGCCTGAGCAGTGCAAAGCATGCAACCACAGTCCTATGCAAGAACAACTAATCAAATATTACAAACTACCGTTAAATTACTGGTGATCTCTGTATATTAACCATCCCCTGGTATGTTAGTCAAGTCCTGTCAGCCATGGTAAGAGCGTTTGTTCCATGTGGGTTTAATTCTTTTCTTTTGGGGTTATCATGTCTGTTGTACCACTACAAGATCATCACATGCTTCATGAAAGCATGCATCTCAAAACTGTGTGTAGTGAAGGACTAGCTAAATAACTAAAACAATATCATCACCACCCCAGCCCCCAAATGTCAAAGACAGACAGAAAAAAAAAATCTTAAATTGCTCACTAGCAACAAAATATCAAATCTGGGATATTTGCTTGCTGGGTTGCTGGCTGCTGAAGAAAGTTTTGGTAGAAAACATGCAGCTGTTGCCAACAAATGTGGCAGCACCTACTAGATGCTGGTGGGATGTTGCACAGCTGTTGCTCCAATGTGGGGTCATCTGCAGTGAACAGTTACATGTAATTAGAAGGATGTGGGCTGTGTAATGGAGTCTGCCACTTGTACCTTCCTGGGATAGAATCTGAATGTCAGCAAGAGATGGAAATAGCCTCCTTTATTAAAAAAATGGTGGGTAATAGAAAAGGGGAATTGCAGAGTAGGTAGAGCATCTTCTGTGTTTTCAACGGCATCAGTAGGACTTTCATTTGCCTGTCCTGGATGAAGATAATTTTTAGTCAATATAATTCAGTTTTTGTTAGGGAATTTATTAGTGGAGACAACAGCAAGACCTCAAATGAAAGTCTTGCATCTGAAGAAGATGAGTTTGTCCAGATATCGTGTAGAGGAGTTTTATTTTTGAGGGTAGTGCAATCCATAGGCTGGCAGTGAAACTTGCCATGCCCTTGGTCGGTGACATTCAAAAAAGAGGTGAATGATGAAAAGTTGTAGCAGTTTCTTTTTCTACTGCTTCTTTAAAGACAATGAGATAAATCTCATCTTGCCAATCCCCCTCACTTTTCAGCAGTTAGGTTTAGGTTAGTGTTCAGTTTGCTTTGGTGCTGTCTGGTGTAGGAAGTAGACATGCGAAAACTGTAGACCTGAGGGGGAAAAAAGCCCCTATGGCCTGAGTAGTGGAGCTTTTTAAAAAAATGCAAAAAACCCTCAAACCTAGATGAAATGGAAAAAATAAATACAGATGCTGTGCAGAAAGAGCTAGTGTTTCTTTTAATCCCAGTGTTTTATCTTCCTGTTCTTATCTTGTCCTGTGGTGAAGACATCACAGTTTGTCTAATACAATAATACTTCAGAGTGGAAGCAGAAAGGACAAAGAAATATGAAGAACAAGTCACCAAATCGCATTAGACTTTCTTAAACCTGTTAGGAACAAGAACACAGTCAGGAGATTTTTACATTATTTCAGAGACGGATGGACAGGTACAGAAGAGGGCAGGTGGTTGTTCCCAGCACCCATTGAATTGAAGGTCCAGTGGCTTGCCTTGAAGAAAGGAAAGCTTTTTCAAGCTTTTTCTGTATTGTCTTCAGTTCTCCCTCTGAAGACCACCTTTACAATTCCTCTAATTTCAAAAGTAAGGGTTAAGAGTCTAATTATAAACAATAATGGCAAGTAAGCTCTGGGCATTGGAAAATGCTGCATTATGATGACCTGTTGTAGCCATGTGGAGTGTCAGGATGGTGGCATTTTGAAAGGTTTTAGTTTCAAAGCCAGGCTTTCCACTTGATCTCATAAGGAATCTCTGGTCCTGCTGAGATTCAACAAAGCCATTTTGAATCTGTCCAGCAGGCAAAAGTGGCGCTTGCAAGGGCAGTGACACATCATGAGGGTACTGAAATATGGTAACCACAGAGGTTGGGTAATATGTATCCTTCAAGATGTCAGAACTTGACTGGACAATTTTTGAGTCACCTGCTCCACTTGTACCTGTTTTCTGCAGAAGATTGACTGGAAGTCACTTCCAACTAACGTGAATGTATGATCTTGGGTGGTGTCCATTTACTTATATTTTGGCGTGGGGGGGAGGGAGGAAGAGAGGAGGGATAGTACCAAGCTAGCAGCTGAGTGAGAGTAAAAGGCACAAGTAAGATATGGTCTCTAGAGCAGATAGAATTCAGCAGTGCTATCTCTGGTATATCCAAGATTAAATAATTTTGCATTACATCACATCCTTCTCCATATCATGCTATCAATATGAAGGGACCAAGTAGGATTTCTTTCCAAACTGAAGTACTCTTTACAAAGTGGCATAGAAAACCAGGCAGGGGTGTTTTTTCTACTATGATCACAATGTGGAAAATGTGAATAATATCACATGGTGTTTCTTACCTGCATAAATGACTTATGGTCTTTGATTCTTGTATTTAAGCTTGATTGTAACCAGTCCCTTGTTGCAGTAAGTCAGATGCTTCCTAGTATCCTAAAAGAAAGGAATCCTTCTTTAGACAGCACTAGTTTTGTTCTGGAAGGAGCTTAAACCATTCAGGAGCACTAAATGCCGATCTTGCAGACTTCTGGATTGATCAAGGAGCCAGTGTTTGATATGAAACCCTCTACTTTGAATTTGTCTTCTTGCTTCTTCCCGTTAAGTAAATAAATGATAATGCAAAGCAAATGGATTTACTTATTTTTCTGCCAGAGCTAGGAAGGCAGGAGACCATAATACAAACTGGCTGGTTTCAAAACCTGTGTGCAATGGAACTATTACAGACCTTGCTGTCCAATGGGTACCTTGCCAGCAGATGCAAATTTAGTCATTTAGAAGTTAAAAATACTGTGAACACATTTTTAATACGCAATTTGGTGTTCGTAAACTATTGGGTCATCTGCCTTCAGCTGTTGTTCCTTATGTTCTCAGGCCTCTCTTCTGCTTCTGTAACTTCCCTGTTCTCCTCCCATCCTCACTCCATTTATGCTACATTTTGAACTTCAGTGTTTTTCCTCCAAAAATATATATACAGCTGTCTACTCACCCTTGTCACTAACCTCCTGTTTTATCTTGAGGCAGATACTAATATGCATATGTAATCCATTCCAGGACTGAGGTTCCTCCATAGTTTATAGTTACAGCTCAATGGTATTATATATAATTTACAGGGTGCCAACAACTTTGAGTTCACTTTATTTTGTATTCCAAAAGCTGTTAATTAAACTGAATTTTACTTGTTTGCTTATAAATAAGCAATTTATTGTTTAAATGAACCCTTTTTGGTGCTTACTGCTATTCCTTTGATGCAGGGTGTTTAATGTCTGTCATGGGTTTGTCTTCCTATGAGAAAATATCACAGGAAAGGTACCATTTCTTTAAAATGACAGAAACCAAGATTGCTCTTTTTCCACTGCACATTGCAGGCTCAGCCTTTCAGGCACACTTCTACTTACTTAAGTAATGTGATTTCAAGGGGACTATGCATAGGAGAATGATAGTGCACATCTGAGCATTGTCATGATTCAGACTATGGTTAGACGCTGCAACCAGTGTCATTTTGTTCAACTCCAGCTGCTGAAGCTGCAGGTAATGTGAGCTATTTTAAATCCAAGTAGAGTGGTAGGAGCAGAAGAGCTACAGGTGTATTGTGAAACAACGCTCTTTACTGGATGCCCTTCTAGTGCACTCACCACACTTAAGAGTTGGGGGGTATGTCAAGGGCTGGATATTTAATACTATCAACAAAATCCTTCCCTTAAAGCAGAGGAAATAGTCCTCTGCTTTATGCCTGATTGACTGCATTTTGTGGAATCTGGTATATTAAGGCTTCAGAGGTCAGTCAAGCTTTGATTCAGGTATTTTCTTAACCGCATTGAATACAAGAACTCCCCAAGTATGTTTGGTATTACCACATTTGTTACTGTCAATGGTACAACTCCTTATCAGTAACAATAATAGAATCAGGTCCTTGGTGTTACTTCTAAAAATAACAAAATAAAACAACCACTTTGCATCTTCGATTGTTCTTCCTTAAACATTTAAAGTATTAAAATTAAGAAGACTAAACAGCAGGTTGTGAGTTATCCTAAGGCCACCTAATTGTCAAATAGGACAAATAGTTCTAGAACTGACTAGCATAGAATATATCCTTCATGACAGCATTTAGGTATTAAATGTGTGAAAATCTATCCCCAAAAAATAGATTATTTTTTTTTGTGCTCTCCTGAAATGTAACACACACTTCAAGACATCTTGTTTTCCTAGTAATACAGAATAAAATCTTAAGATGTGTGGATGTGTGTGCCTTCAATTACATTCTAAATGGGATTATAAAAGTTGGAACCTTCTGGAAAAATGCTGTTCCTGTATCAGGTACATTATGTTTGGTATAAGAGTTATGCTGATACTGTTACTTGTTTTTCTGTATGTTCCTTATTTCCTTATCAATATTAAAGATTGAGATGGGGGAGGGAAGGGAATGGCCCTTGACAAAATCACCATGCTGGGTAGAACTAGGGTCATGCTGAATCTGAGTTAAGGCTTGCAGAACTCTGAGAAAAATACCCATTTTGACCTGTCATAAACTTACTGCTCTGAAAATGGTAAAAGGTTAATTTGGTGTTGCTACATTAGGTCAAACACAATATTGCCTTTCCACACTACCTTACTTATTCTGAATTGGATTCTGTTTATCTTTAAGCTAGTGTTGACTTGGCATAAACTGTGAATTACTTGTTTGGCTAGTTACACTTGTGTTGAATATATCATATCCAAATCAAATACATATTGGAAATGCACCTATTAAGTAGTCAAAATTGCAAAGGGACAACCTGGGAGTAGAAAGGATAAAATTGCATTTTGGCAATATCAGTACTTTTCTAAATCAAATAAGCAGGTGATGAAATGACTCAAATGTCTGATGGGTGTATGCCAGGTCCTAGAGGAGTTACTAAACACACACCTTTGAAGTCCTTGAATTATTCCCATTCTGTCAAGGGACTGCCTCAGGGTGGGTCAAGTAGTTTTGTTTCAGAATACTAAACTCCTGGAACTTGCTGACCTGCAACTCGGTGAAGGAGATCAGAATAAACGTACACAGTTGCCTGTATACTCCTAAATTATTGTGTGCTGCACTGAACAAGCCAGGATCTCCTCCTGCTCTTTCCCAGACCCTTCACTGTTTCACAGTTTATCCTGTGTTTTCTTGATTATACTGGCACAGCTGTTTGTGCAGATGTATGAAAAACTAGACCCAGGAATTGGATGTCTGTGAAATGGTGTGAGCAAAGCATGTGAATGGGTGTGTTGTGTGGTTGGTTGTTTTTTCTTTATCTAATGCTTCTTTGAGAAACTTCAGCAGAATTCCTACAAAACCTGCAATTGTCCGAGGCCAGAGTTTTGCTAGTTAAGAGAATGGGAAACGAAGGGGTCCTAAATGTTGTTTGATCAATTGGAAATTGAAGATGACTTACACTCTCAGATACAAAGCTGATTGTTAAATACACTTTGCTTAACACATTAAGGACTATTATTAACTTAAAAACAGATCAATGACCAGATATATTTTAATGACAATAATCAATAGGCAGGTGATATACACACAAATGGAGCTGCTACAGTAAGCGTATAGGGGGCTCTTAACTTCCTCTGTCTCTGGTTTCAGGAGGTAATGGGAGCTCATACAGCATTTACCCATCAAAAGGGACCATTTGAAGGCAAGTTAAGTAATGTGCAGCTACCATGAACACTAAAAGAAAGCACTTTTTACTTACTACTGTTAAAAGCTCAACTTTGACTTGAGGGGAGAAGAGGTAATTTTGGAAGCCTGTTTAGCTTGATTTATTTGTGGCTGGAGAGCTCAGATACGAAGGCATATTTGTCATTTAATTTTTGCTGCAACGCTTGCCAAATACCCTGGGAATTTAATGAACCTAGAGGGGGAGACTTCTTTACTTATGAATATGCTTTAAATTAAAAGTACCAACTGGCAGCAGAATTTTGAAGGCTGGGTGCACAACAGGGGGAAAGAGCAAATGGTAGAGCACTGCTCATATCCACAATTGAGGACATTTTTTATCTGTGGAAAGGTGTGCCCTTATGGAGACTTTGAACAGATGATTTTTTTCCCACCATGCTGTTCCTTGTCCTTTTTCCTAAATGCTGGAATTAAAAACCTGCTTTGCTGTTTCTCTCTTTCAAAGTATGCTGAGTATCAGAGTTGGAGCTCACCTTAGGCAGAGTGAGCTTGGCTGCCAATGCGCTGGGAAGCAGAAGAAACATTGGAAAAAGTTGAAAAATAAAATTAATCTCTGGAAATTATCTGACACATAAGTCTCTTCTTCCTTCTTCATTAGGGTAAAACAGAACTCCTAATGATCTCTTGAAAAACAGAGCTAAAGAGAGCCCAATCATAGCAGAGACGCAGGCAGTGTCCTGTTGTTCACATGGACAAAACCAGTCAGGTTTTCTGTGGTAATGATAAGCATAGAGAGTACTTATTTTCTAAAACTGAAAGCAGTCACGTTTCCTCTCTGGGGGGGAAAAGATGTAACCTTTTCTTCCCCTCCCCTTTTTTGGAGTTGTTGTTTGAAGCCTCCACTCGGTGCCTCTCACCTCTGACATGCCTTGACGTAGCCTTTGACATGGACTCTGGCAGATCCCTGGGGTTGGTGTAGGTCACAGTGCATGTGCAAGCCCCATGAATGTATTCCAACCTCTTCTGCTTCCCAAGCAGGTTCCTACATTTCTCTCAACACAGGAATCCTCCACACTCCCAGGAGTGGGGGGGAGGGAGGGATAAAGATTCTTTCTGTACTTCTTGAAAGGAAGTAGGAAAAGATGTAATTTCCGCCATTGCAGCTAAACAGGACAGTGAAGAGCAAGCTCCTGGAAATTAATGATTATGATGCCTTTGTATCTTGTCTGTAAGCATCTCCAAGCAACTGGCGGGCAAAAGCATCATAGATCTTCCTTCATTCATCAGGTTTGTACCACTGATCTAAGAAAGCCGTTTTGGACATACATCATTCAGCTTGCTTTGAGGACACAAGTCACAAAGGTATGAAATGAATTGCCATTGCAAAGTAGGTAATACTGCTATCTGAAGAGCAGAATTGTTACCTGGTGGGCAATAAGCCAGTTCTCTCACACACAGAGATATCTCTTTTTATTCAGGCCTGGGTGCTTGGTGGATTTCCGTCAAATCAAGCACACCTAGCGCTGGTTCTCTTGTCATATTTATACACAAACGTTACAAACTCATACGCCCCCGGTTAGAATGAATGGTTCAGGTTTCTTCCCCTAGCATGCAAATTAGAACACGTACCTCAGGACAATCACTCCGTAATTGATATGTCGTCTGTGTAGACATCAACTAACACAGGGGCAAGACCACACAGTAGCCAAAAGATCCATGATGTTCTTAGCCACAGAGTCATGGTTAACTTTTAAATTTGATGCAACGTATCAATACTATGCCTCTGTTCTGTCTTAATCCTTATTGAAGATGAGTGTCTTCTGCACTTCATTTATTGTTATAAATATTTCGGAGCAGGGCCAGTCATTTCCTACCTATTTGTGTGAGCCTTCTAGTCTGGTCAAATCCTCACCTAATTCATCCACAAGTACTACTCCAGAGGTGCTATGCTGTTGCTGTGATGTATAGTTACTTTACTTCCTTTGCAGGAGCAAGTTGGTTATGTGCTTTATTGCTTTTGTATTATAAAGCAAATATATGATGAAGTAAAAAATGTGTGGTGAAGAAAAAATATCTAAGAATCAGTGGAACAATTCGTAAAGCATGGATATCTAGAACTTTGTAGCATTTACCACATGGTTTCAGGAGGCTTTTTTGGTGCGTTTCTGTGTAAGTCTGAGTTTGGTTTTTTCATTAATGAAAGAACGCTTGTAGGTTTAAAACACAGTTTAGTCTAATGTCTAAGTTCTTTCACTTTGTTACAAAGAGCTGTGAATGAAAACAAAGTAGCTGTTGGGCAGGTATCATTAATGAGGTCAGAATTCTCAAACATTCTATGTTTCCTCCCTGGTAATGGAGAGGAGTGAAATGAGAAAGGAAGCTCTGAGGGGTGAATATGGCTTTAGCGACTGGACAAAATTCAGCACAACAGAAAGCTGAGCTCTTGGAACAGATGAAGAAGGAAAATGAGATTAAAGTACAGACATTTTGCCAGACCTGCATGCTTGTGGCTTAAATGCAATTATGCATTTGTTTATGCATTTTTCAGAAAAATAATTTGGCTTCAAAATGAATAAATGCTGTGAGATTGAAAGGGATGGTGGATGATGAAAAATATTTTCTCATATAAACTTGCATAAAATAAGTGCTAAGATCTCTGTATGTTAGCATGTGGAGACAGATAAAAAGAGAAGAGACCTTTAAGATCAAGTCCAGCCACTAAACCATGTCCCTAAGCACCACATCTATGCATCTTTTGAACACCTCCAGGAGTGGTGACTCAACCATTTCTCTGGGCAGCCTGTTCTAGTACTTGACAACCCTTTCTGTGAAGAATTTTCTCCTAATATCTGATTTGAGTCTCCCCAGGTGCAACTTGAGGACATTTCCTCTTGTCCTACCCTTTGCTACTTGGGAGAAGAGACCATCACTCACCTAGCTAGAACCTCCTTTCAGGTGGTTGTAGAGAGTGATAAGGTCTCACCTCAGCCTCCTCTGCTCTAGGCTAAACAAGTCCTCAGCCATTCCTCATAAAACTTGTGCTCCAGACTCTTCATCAGCTTTGTTACTGGTGAGCCTTCCTACCATCAAGCAGATTAACACTCCTGCCCAACTTGGTGTTGTCAGCAAACTGATTAAGAATGCTCTCGATCCCCTCATCCAGATCATTGAAAAAGATAAACAGAATTGCCCCTACTACTGAGCCCTTTCAATGCAAGACAATTGCTTGTTCTAATACATGTTTATAGAACAGCCAACACAAGATTCTGCATCAGTGGCATTAATATCCTCAGGACATTAATTGAGGAGTTTTGAAAGCTAACCTGTTTCTGTTACAAGTTGGGTGCCATGCCTATTTCGTGGGGTTGTGAGTATGGAGATCTGTTGCTCCCTGTGCTGAGAATGAGCGGAGCTGTAGCACCACAGGTTAGAATGGGAAATTCCACAGTATCCACCAGGCTGTGCAGATTTCCTCCCCTCCCCATCAAACTCTGCGTTTATGGAGCCTGAGGTTTCAGGGATACCAAAGATATTTTTTTCAGATTTTCCTTTTTGTGTTGCAATACATTGGTGGGGTTTAGTATGTGATGATTTTTTTTTAATTTTTTTTTTGCTTGTTGTTGGTTTTTAGCCTGCTGTTAGTCTTGTTCTTTGACCCCACAGGATCAGTCTATGATGCCTCTCTCATTTAGGAATTTCACAGGACTTTTTTCCTCAACTAATTTACAGATCTGCAGTAGTAACAGGCAGGAGAAGGAGCTTATGAGCTCATCTGGTGAGTGAGTATTTAATTCCACTGTTGGATCTCTCCTTAATCTGTCCTGAATTATGCATACATGAGTGCTCATGATAGAGATCTCCAACAAACCTCAGACAGTAAGTACTGAGGGCTGTTATGCCTGTTTGTCACATATGTCTTTAAGCAATTTATATCTTCTGAATAGTTTCATTTTACTTTTCAATTCTTCTGTACTTGTTGCTTCTCTGCCTTCTTCCTGCACTCTCTATTTCCCTCTATTTATTTTCTCACCTGCCCTAGAATTTTCTTTATATAAGAAAATATAGAGTATCCATGTGTCTGGTTAAGTTTATGCAGCATGAAAGAGCTTTCAAGATACTTGGGAACTATTCAATCTCTTATTTTTGTACTAATGGCATGAATACTAAGTGTATGTGCACATCTTAGGCAAATCTAATAATAAAATGTTTTACACATATCAATAACGTACATGAATAGCCGTTTAGGTGTAGCACACAGATATACAGAATAAAGCTGCAGGTACCGTAGTAATTGTGTTTATCGGTGCATCTCAGAACAGGGTCAGGGATTTTGAATAGAGCTTTGCATAGGGGCAATGGTTTTAGCGTAAGTTTATTGTGAATAACTTAGTTGTAGATGGTGGGTCAACCTGCCTGGGATATCCTTGAGCCTAGGTGTTTTGTGACTTTGTAAGGTGGTCAGTAATGTCTGCGATCAGACCTCACTTGGCTCGGTTAAAATCTATTTCAGAAGAATATTCTGTTTTGGAGGATGTTTGCGAGGTGGTGGTTTGGGGAATGTTTTGGTTTGGTGGTTTTGGTTTTTTTTTAAGTAAAGCTTAGCAAAGTGAGAATTCACCTTCCATCTCCTGAAAATTTAAATATTCCAACCTCTTCTTTCAAAACATATGTCCATTAGGAAAAAAATAATCTCAGAATGTAATAGAAGTTGGTAAAATCTCACCTCAAGAAAGGAAAAATACTTGGATTGGGGGAAATTAGCTGCCAAGGTCTTTAGCTGCCAGACACAGCTAATATCCTAGATGTAACCTGGAAATCGGCTAATAATCATATGCTTCTGATGGTTGAAGCTGCTTAGCATGTCACTGGGTCAAAAGTAACCTATTCCATACGAGCCCAGGCTTCAATGCTAAATCTACGTCCCAGATGAATTGGACTATCTATTGCAGCCAAGAGGCTGTATGGAAGGGAAAAATTAGAGAACTTCTTGAGAAAACTGTTAAGCTGGTGCTCCTGGTGGGATGGAGACAGAGAAGAATTGAAAATGTTTTGAATGTCCTGGCAATGCTCCACTTTTGTGGTCATACTGTCATCATGGTGTCATATACACATTTATTATTAATTGGGACTGGCTTTATACCATAATTCAGGAAGTTTCTGCCTCCCATTTCTTTCTCATGAAAGGATGAAAAAAGCTATGTTTCTAGTTCCCATTCTAGTCTCTGCTTTCCATGTTGACTGAGGATTTGTATGAGTTGTGCCAGGAGTCTGATGATAGTGCTGAGCTTGTGGAGGACCCCATGCTGGAGCAGGTGGAGACACCTGAAGGAGGCTGTGACTCTGTGGGAAGCCCATGCTGGAGCTGGCTCCTTGCAAGGTCTGTAGCCCTGTGAAGAGAAGAACCCATGCTGGAACAGGTTTGCTGGCAGGACTTGTGACCCCGTGGGGGACTCATGCTGGAGCAGTCAGTTCCTGAGGCTCTGCACCCTGTGGAAGGTACCCACGCTGGAGCAGTTCATGAAGAACTGCAGCCCGTGGGAAGGACTCATGTGGGAGAAGTTGGTAGAGGACTGTCTCCCGTGGGAGGGACCCCATGCTGGAGCAGGGGAAGAGTGTGAGGAGTCTTCCCCTTGAGGAGGAAGGAGCAGCAGAGACTTGTGATGAACTGACCAAAAGCTCCATTCCCTGTCCCCCTGTGCTGCTGGGGAGGAGTAGGTAGAGAAATTGGGAGTAGAGTCCTGTAAAAAGGGAGCAGTGGGGGGAAGTGTTTCAAGATTTGGTTTTATTTCTCATTGCTCTGGTTTGTTTGGTAATAAATTAGATTTTTTTTTTCTAAGTTGAGTCTACTTTGCCTGTGATGGTAAGTGGCAAGTGATCTCTCCCTGTCCTTATCTCAACCTGTGAGCCTTTTGTTATGTTTTCTCTCCTCTGCCCAGCTGAGGAGGGGGAGTGATAGAGTGGCTTTGGTCTAGCCAGGGTCAACCCACCACACCTCTGTAGTTACTTAAGAAATACAATAGCAAAAAGCATCTGGAAGGATTTAAGGACTGCATTTAGCTAGAGAAAGTGAACAAGAACTAGCTAGCCTTGGTAATCCTGTCTGGATTAGCAATTAGGTCTAGATCAACAAAGCAGCTAGAAGGAAGACATACCCTATAACACACTTCTGAGTGGAAGAAAAGAGGTATTTTCTTTTGAAAACACTAAAGAATTGAGGCAAGATAAGCTTATGTTAGAAAATGGATAATGAACAACTGTGAGACTGATACTTTTTGTCAGTAGCAGAAATTAATTAGTATTTCAGAGAACCTTTCTTTAGGATAAAAATTGGAAAGCTTCAAGGAATCAAACATATATGACATTAAAGCAAGCAATATAATTTTTGCTGTAAATCTTATGGAGGGAAATCCTGGAGGAAAGAAATGAAAGGAGGAAAGAGATAAAGGTTATGGATAAAGGGTATTCTAATTCTGAGGCTTTTCTTGTGCCCTTTTAAATTTCATTCTTTATACTTATGAAAACTTCCTACAAACAATGGCTCAGACAAGGGGTCAGCTGTGGAGGAAAAGGCAACGGCTGAAGGACCTTCATGTACCTATATCTTCTTTCATATAAATAATGACTATGCCACATCCAAAGTCTGGCTACTTGTTTTCTGCAGTCTTGATGTGCACCCCACTGAAGGGAATCGCCATAATAGTGATCTGTATGAGCTTTGGATCATGTGTGTTGCTTGATACTTAGTCCATCCTGTCTCACTGGCAGTAGCTGGTTGAAATCCCTCCTGAGTAAGAGTCGGGTATAGCATGGCTATGAAGAACTGATGTGCAGCAGCATACTGAGAGCAGTAGACAGCACCTTTCCTTGTAGCTTGAAAAAGATGTAGGAAAAGTGTGGTGAATGGGTGAGAGAGTGAAAATCAAAGGGCAACAGGCAAAAATCTGCATGGTGTTGTCATAGAGAAGATGTAGATGAAGACCATACCGTCTCTGTATCTTTCACTATTTCAGTGAGGGGAGGGGAACTAATAATTCCCTCATGTGTTAGACTGAAGATGATGAGTAGACTTTTCCTCCACCTGTCTTTTCAAGCTAGATATGCTTAAAGCTGCTATGGGAGCAGAGCCAAGTATGTTGATCCCTGGCAGATGTGGTTATCCATCTGGAGACAGGATCAGTAAATTGACTATGGAATTTGATTGTTAACTTGCCTTTCTAGGAAGTAAATAAATTGATGGGGTCAGTTCCTTAGTATGAGAGCTCTAAGGCCAAGAGCTGGCTGGAAGCTGAAAAAGGAGCTGGGTCTTTCTGTATATGATATGAGTTGTCATAGTTAACAGAAAAGTAGTCTGGAAGAGATACCAAGCCTGGAGTTTGTCTGTTTATTAGAGATCAGCAAACAGATGCAGATGTCTGGGACTCCTAAATCATTTCACGGAGGACTCTGATTCTGTCTCCAATAGGAAATTGTACAGGAAAAAGGCTAGGCCAGGAATGTGCTTTAAGTTAAGTAACTCTTAGTTGGTGGATCTGCCTGGCTGGGAGGAAATCCTGTTTGCTTGAAATTATCCTGAAAACTGAGGAATGGTGCAAATATTTCCAAAATGCATTTCTTAACTGCAGTTAGAAGTCAGACTCACAGTTTTATCCAGCAGACGTTCATCTGTCTTTTAATCTTAAGAACTGAAACCATTGTATTTACCTGCTTGTTTAAGAAAGAAAAAAGAAAAATAAAATATTGTGATGTTATTTCTTCTCAAAAGTTGCACACCAGTGTGCTGGTTTCAGCTGAGATAATTTTGTACATAGTAGCTAGTATGGGGCTGCGTTTTGGATTTATGGTGAAAACAGTGTTGATTAGTATAGAGATGTTTTCACTATTGCTGAGCAGTGCTTACGTAGAGTCAAGGCCTCTTCTGCCAGGACACACTGCCCCACCAGTCAGTTGACTGGGGCTGCACAGCAAGTTGGGAGCTGACCCCAGATGACCAAAGGGGTATTCCATACCATATACCATCATGCCTAGCATATAAAGGTGGGGGAATAAGGAAGGGGGGGACATTTAGAGTGGTGGTGTTTGTCTTCCCAAGTAACTATTACACATAATGGAGCCCTGCTTTCCTGGAGATGGTTGAACACCTGCCTGCCCATGGTGAATGAATTTCTTGTTATACTTTGCCTGTGCGCACAGCTATTGCTTTATCTATGAAACTGTCTGTATCTGAACCCACGAGTTTTCTCACTTTCACTCTTCTGATTGTCTCCCCATCCCACTGGGGGGAAGTAAGCAACTGGTTGTGTGGTGCTCAGCTGTCAGCTGAGGTAAAACCAGGTTTGTCCTCCACAGCATGAAGCAAGTCCCTTGTGTAACTGCTTTTTCCTTTTCCTTGCAGGAAATAATACTACAAAGAAAGTATTGAATAAGATTCTACCTGGGATGCCACTGTATACACCATGAAAATATAGGTAGTGGTAACTCCGTAATTCCAAAGTAGTGATCTGATGTTATCCTCCATTGTTTTCATTAAAAACAATGGCACTAATAAAACAAATATAAAACCAAGTGATGAACAGCACAATTTCCTATCACCCGAAGTTAATGTTACGCAAGAACCCCATCTGCCCAGTCTCCCAGCCCACATGTAAGCAGAACCAGACAAGAAATCCATTCACCACTTCCCATCCACAGGCAGGTGTTCAGCCGTCTCCAGGAAAACAGGGCTCCGTCACGTGTAACTGTTACTTGGGAAGATAAATGTCATCACACTGAAGTTAATGCTGAGCAAGACCCCTGGCTGTTGTGCCAGGCCCCCCCAGCTGACACGCCTCTCAACCACCCTCCTAGTTATAAACAGACATGACCTCATATGGTATGGAATACCCTTGGGATGGTTTGGTTCAGCTGTCCTGGCTGTGTCCCCTCCTAGCTCCATGGGTGTCCCCCCACCTGCTCATTAGCAGGGCAGTATGAGAAGCTGAAAAGTCCCTGACTGCTTGGCAACAATTTAAAAACATCAGTGTGTTATCAACATAATTCTCATCCTAATTCCTAAGCACAGCACTACACCAGCTGTCAGAAAAAAATTAACTCTATCCCTGCTGAAACTAGGATAATAGACTACTCAGAAAATGCGTACAATCAACTTCATGTGTAAATACTTCAATAATCACTATTGAGGGAGAATAGAAGGTTGATAGCAGAGTGGATAAATGAGTTTCCTCTGCTTTCTGGTGGCGGGGAAGGGAAGCCATTTTTTTCCTAAATAATTGGGAGCACATTTAGCATTGCTCTTAATTCAGATGTAAACTTCAGTTCTGTATCATACCTATCCTCCAGCAGGTTTCTAGTACATCACTGAATGGTCCAGAATTCAAATATCTCTGCTAACAGGAATCATTACCACCTTCATAATGACAGGATTTTGAATAGTGACATGTCTTCTCAATGGAAGGTCCTGCAGTGCGACCCTGGGTATGGATCAATCTAGACTTTGTTTGATGGCTGCAGAATGGCTTAGAGATGCCAGTGTGTTAGATGCTCAGCTATCTCTATTCCATTTGCTGTTTGCTCCCATGCAGCAATGCAATATTTATAGTTTTAATTAACTCTGAGCAAATTCATTACTTGTCCATCCTGTAAAAACATAGTTAAAATGGGGTAGATGGGCACACAGACAAGACTTTGGATTTTTCAGCGTTCATGCTGAAATTTGCAAATTTTATAGAAGTTGTGCATCTACCTTGCTGGTTTTCAGGAGAGTTTAATGCATTTTTGAGTGTCACTATGTGATTTTGCTCTAGAACCTGAGGTTCCTATATGGAATAACTGGCAAAATGACAAGTATGTGGCAATGCCTGATGCTTCGGTGTGGATGAACTTAATATACTCTGTTTTAAGATGGAAGCTCTGCTGTGCATGTGTGAGATGTTTTATTTTTTTTTTTAAACTCCATACCCACCCGGTTGTCCTTCCATTATAAATCCTCTGATTAAATATTTTAATTAAGTCTGGTTTCTGTGGAAAGGCAGAACAAGTGCATGGGTTGTACACAGGATGAGAAGCACTGGATCATTGCAGGCTGCCCCAGAGGTGCAGTGCAGTACCCCTTTGAATCTGTATGTATCCAGACAGATACTGGGTGTCACTGGGTCATGAACTGGGATCACACAAGAGATCCAGCAACTTCCTAAGCTGTTACTCAGCTGCAGCTGATCACGTGGTGATTTGTTTCTGGTCTACTACAGGACAGAATTGAGCTAACACAAAACACAATAGAAAATTAAAGTGTTTAAATGCTTCAAAACATTTCCTACTGTTGCTGGGCTGGGTTGAATTCCCTTTCTTCTGTGTCCTGGCCACTGTTACATTTTCTGAAAAGACTCTCTGAAGGACTGTAAGTTCACAACTGTATGAGTTCTTCCTATTAGTATTTTTCTGTGGATAGCCCTATGAAAGTCAGATACATGAAAGAAGTTTTATTCTGTAACATGTAACCTCTAAAAGAGGAAATGTTTCATATCTCTGTGCATTTTGATGCATATCTATATAGACATCTCTACAGAAAATTAACAGAAGTGTCCGTGATGTTACAGGTATTTTTCAGTCCTGCTGTGTGTTGATGCTGTAAAGCTATAATAAAATACGTGTACAAAGAGAAGCCAAGTTTAAATGAAGATTCCAGAGTCATTGGTGAGAATATTTATATGACTGTTGCACAAAAGAAAATATTGATATGACAGATTGCCAATTGTCTGTGAAAAGCCTGATAACAGGTCATGGTCTTGAAGCCAATCTAAGCATGGATATGAACAGTAGAAAAGACTGCATTGAATGAATGAAGAGATGCTATTAAATGGCCATTTATCTCAAAGAATCTAGGTACTGAAGTACCATGTCTAACATTTTTCTAGCTAAAACCTACTTGAAAAGGCCTATTTGGAGATGGTGATCTCATAGGCTGTAAAAAGGCCCTGGGCAGGGAATTTCTGAAGAACAAAATGCCAAAGAATTGTTGGTTCTATTTTGTGGCTTTTTTAAAATGATTTTTTTTTCTTCCTAAAGGTCAGTTTATCTGTGACTTGATTCTTCGTGGTGTGAGGGAAAGTAAGAGATAGTAATAGGTGATATACTTTGGCTTAGCTCTGACTTGTGGGAGGACAATCTGGAAAATGTGACATTTGCTGCTGAAGTTCCAAGGACTCTTCACTGGCTGTAGGTAGCTGAAGGTATATATCTTCTTGACCTAGGTGCTGCTAAATCAGTTGTAGTTAGTTGCACAGCATAATTAAAACACAAGACCATGTGGCACAGTGTAATTTGTGTGATGGAGGGAGCTTCTTTGGGACTTGGGTAGAAGGCATTGAAGGCAAGCGTAGATCTTGCCAAGAGTAAGGGAAAATCCTTTATATTTGTTTTAAAAGTATGTGCTTGGTAACTAGATATTTCTGGTAACTGTGGGAATACCATCTGGTTCTGTTGCCAAATATGAGAGATCAATGATTGGTTTGAAGCTCTTAACCAGAGAAACTGCTTACTTCTGAAGAAGCATGAGAAGTAATAGAAGGAGCACTGGATTTCAGGACAGTTGAGATCTATTCCTGGCCTTATGACCGTCCTATTGAGTAGCTGGGTACCTCATCTTTACTCTGTGCTTCAGTTATCCCACCAAGAATACTGTCAGAGGCAGTCACTTTCTACAAAGTCTCTGAACATCTCTTCAAATTAAAGCATCTTCCCAAGATTGCGTGTTACATGCAGGTGATAGTGAAGCTGCTCCTTTAAATGAATCCGAGGCAGAATTTCCTGGGTTGCTCCTCTGACATAAAGTCTTCTACAAAAGAATATGTAGGTTCTCAAATGGAAGCACTGCAGACCCCACTGAAAGGGCAGGTACAGGCATCTCATGCTAGAGTGGGCATTCAAAACGAGTCATCCGATTCCAGCTCTGGAAGTATCTGTTCATTTCCACTGAGTGGAAAGGATTCTAGAGGACTACAGCAGACTTTCCCAATGGTGTTTGCTGGAATTGCCATTTGTATCTTTCTGTGAGACTTTCCCCTTTACCTAACCCTAGTTCAATCCTCCACTTAGGGCGGCTGTTAGTGTTGAGTTTATTTCATCCTAACATGAAAGTCTTGCAACAGAGTTCATGGGAACTCTGTGCTTTGAAGGATTAAAATCCTACCCTGTCCCCTTATTTTTACTCTGACTTCAACTGAAGGCTAAACCAATTCTGAAGAAAAACTTGGGTAGGTTTTGTCTTTTTCTTTTTCCTCCTCAGAGGGGAGAAGGGTAAAGGACAAGCTCTAATAAAATACAGTTAAATTTTTAACTGTATCTAAATAAAGGGGGAGAGAATTTTTTTTCTGCTGTGGGAATTTTACATATGTATGTCATTAGAGTTGGTACTTCCAGGTTCAGCAGTCCCTTACAAACATGAAGAATACAGTTTTTGCACAGTGTTGTGTGATGAAAGGTGAAGAACTGAGAATGTATGTCTATGTATGAACACAGAGCTCACCTCTATTGTTCTTATTCATTCAATGAGCAAATAAAGTTAAGCGCTTTAGATATCTGCAAGCTCTAAATGAGCCTGGACTGATTTTTGTGCAAAATTCTACTGTGCTTTCAGAGCTAGTTGACTGCAGCAGGAGTTGCTGGTTGCTCTAGGGTTTAGAAATGAAACCAGCTAATGATGGTTTTATTTCCCTCCTGTCCACTTCTTATCCTATTAATTGAACTATGCTTGTGAATAATGGCTTTAGAATGGTTTTAGAACTAGACCTGTACTCAAGTGTATCTTGCCAAAAGTGTACATGAAATGCTGGCTGTTTGGAAGATGACATTTCTGGGTATGTATTCTTTGAAAATGTAGCAATTACATATTCAACAATCAGTTACTCTTACCTGGCTGTAACGCACTAACTTTGATGCTGTCTCTTTACGTTGCTTTCCTACTTCATTGTTGTTTTAAGGCAGCATAGAAGACCAACTGATGTGAAAGTGTTTTGCAGTCTTTGATGCTCAACTGGCACACAGAGAATGACCATAAATCTGTCACTGAAACAGAAACTGTTGATATTTTTTTTTCCCAAAAATCTACCCAATATGTTTAAGTGAGTGCGTTAGATTAGATGCACTTTTTTCTTTATGGATCAGCTATCCATCAACACTAGTGTTATTCAAAGCACTTTTCCAACAATGAAGCGATTGTATTTGTAGGATTCTATGATTCTAGGTGACTTGTAAATGAGCTGCACCTAGCACATGGACCATTACATGGGAGTAGAGATGATGCTGCACTGAAGTAAGAAATGTACTGCCGTGTGGGATGTCAGCCTGTAGAAGAGAGACAAGCTGAAAGGTAACCAAGTGCATGAAACCAGCTGCTGAAAAATGCAACAGGGAAAAAAAGGCAACGTCTTTCTTTGTATGTGCCCCAAAACTTGGGCACAAAATGTTTCCAGTTCCCTCCTTCCTTTTTGTCATCATATGAGACTTTCATGTTAAAGTGTCCCCATCACACCAGCTGAATCTATAAGTACATTTTGCAGCAAGGATCTATCTGCTCAAATAGCTCTGCCAATCTAATACACGGAGAACAGGCTTTATTCGCCTACAGTTAACGTAGAAGAGGCCAGGCATTAAGAGAACCAAGCATACCACTACCCTGATGTGAGAGCCTTGTGTGCCTGTTGATGCAGGTACAACTGATGCACTCATGAGGAGGATATCCCAAAAATATTGATACTCATGCCTGTGCCTCCCTCACATAGTGGCTCTGCAGTAGTAATGACCAGGCATGTTTACGTGTTGCTTAATTACAGCAGCTCTTGCAAACTGCAGTCCAGTGACTCCAGCACTGATGGATGAGTCTGGGAATACAGTCTAACTTTCTAGGTTTGGTCCAAACCTCCTCCGTAGTCTCAGGCCTGTCTTTGAGATCCAGATACTTAAAGTATTTGAGGACTTACAGGCTTGGGAGAATCAGAGCTCAGTCTTCATCCACTCTCACTCCAACTTGCAAAAGGGCAAAACCAGCTGTTGTCTTCCTCTACCTCTTTGGCACAGGTTTTGTAATGGGGAGTCTGTGTAAACTGAAAGTTGTTCACTGAGAAGGAATCACAACAGTTGCCATTCTCTTCTGTCTACAGACAGTAACTAATACTACTGGAGACTGTGCTTTTTCCTGGTCCCTTTGATATCTACTCTATCCCCAAGGAGGACAACATACAAATGCATGTCAATTTATCTTTGAAAGTCATATAACAGATTCAAGTAAATGTTCAGACTACTTGACAGGTTCCAGATGCAGTGGCTGCCTCCTGCTAAAATGTATAATCAGCAAATGATCAGTGTAGTACGGAATTGAGTGGGCTGCCTCCCTGTTTCACTGTTAGACAATGAAACAATATCTTCACACAAAGAAAAAAAACGAAGTTGTTTTGGGATTCCCTGCTGTTGTTCTTGCTCTGATCTGCTCTTCCCCGCATTCAGCTCATCTATCATGAGGTGGTTGTGCAGACTGTGACCTAGATCTCTAAGCAGATTTCAATAGCCAACTACACGAAAAGGCAGTGCAGAAGGAGAGCATGACATTCATTTCTGTGTGTTGACTCTAAGAATTAAAAACCAGCAGAACATTTCCAATGCATCTTCAGCTAATGGAAATTGGAATAAAAATGCCTCAACTTGCTGTGTCTGCAAATCTGGGAAGGAATATGAGCACTATTTCATTCCAGCTCTGCTGCTTACATATTCCATGCTGAGGAGCAGAACAGCCTCCCTGGGGTTCCCAGTTCTGGCATGGGGTTCCATATTCTGGCAAAAGCAGTAGTCAGCTCTTTAAAGGTCTGTAGCTGTGCTTGGTGATGGTGAGAGTAATCTCGTTCTGCACAATTTACTTGCCAGTCATGTCCTTATTGGGAGCAAAGAGCCCAAGTGTCTCATGCTCTCCTTCAAACACACATTTTTGTGCAGAAGCAATATCCATGTAGTGCTGTAGCTCACGCTGCTCTCCTCCTTTATCACCATCAGCCCAGGCTGCATCTGACCTTGTAATATTGTAATATCAAATTATACTGGTCCATTGGCTACTTAAGGGATCTCACTTGTTTGCTTCCATACAAGGGAAAAATGGATGTCTGATTTTTGGGGTCATCTGCCTAGATCTGTGAGAAAACCTATAGCCCAGCAAGAATAGGTTCTCTAGTGCTCAGAGACAGGGAGTGTTTTGCTTACTATGTCAACAGCCTTGCTAAATACTTTCTGGCGTAACTGGAGCAATTGACAAGCTTGGTGGTTTGTGCTCACTCCTGGCACCTCTTGATAAGCAAGAAAAGTTGCAACTTAAAAACCCTACAGAAGGTAGCTGTGTATACGTGTTAGTACCAGCCAGGTGCTCATTTAGAGTGGTCGCCAAAAAGTTACTTCATTTAGAAATTATTCAGCAGAGAATAGCACAGTTTCAGAGTATAAATGTAGTTTCATTCAATCTCAGTCCTTTTCTTAAAGGAAAGATAACTTTGGATTGTGTACTAAAGGTACAGCATAATTATACAAGTGTGTTTGGGTTAAAATAACTGTATTG
The DNA here is from genome assembly GCA_013399095.1 of Psophia crepitans. Taxonomy (NCBI): domain Eukaryota; kingdom Metazoa; phylum Chordata; class Aves; order Gruiformes; family Psophiidae; genus Psophia; species Psophia crepitans. The sequence continues at coordinate 308,549 of VWZZ01002488.1, forward strand.
TGACCATATTTCCAAAGAATAGCCCTCAAATTTGTGAAATTAAAAAGAAAAAATAAAAGAAAAAGAACTATGCTTAATAACCTTTTCTAAAGGACTTGAGGGAGGAGTTGTAGATGATCACCTTGATTGTTAACCTCATGGGAATGTGCTGTGATCACATTGCTGTGCATTAGACTGCAATGTGGCAGGATGGGCAAAATGATGCAGTAGATCACTGGGAGCCCTGGCAGCGTGTTTCTATTGGATTTCTTAGGTCTGGGTTGCCATTTCAGTCACTCGGCTGCAAAGTGACACAACACCACTAATCTGATGGAACTACATTGATGTAAAATGAGAACAAAACAATGATGAATCAGAACTATTCTAGCTACTAGAATTTGGGCTTTATAGTAACTTTAGGGCTTTTTTTTTTTTTTTTTTAAAGGAGCTCAAGAAATGAGCTCTTCTGGTTAGCCAGGGAACAAACAAAAGTTCTTGCATCAGACTGTCTTCTGTAAGTGATCTGGTGAGCAGTTGCATTTGTGCGTCACTTGTATTATTGTTATTACTGTTATTTCTGTTATTGTTGTTATTCTCTTCCTTTGTTATTCTATTAAACTGTCTTTATCTCAACCCATGATTTTTTATTTTTATTTTTTCTTTCTCTTTCCCATCCCCTTTAGGGGGAGGGGTGAGTGAGCAGCCGTGTGGTGCTTACTTACCGGGTGTGGTTAAACCATGTAAGTGGAGCTTAGCTGCCTACCGGCCAGACAAAGAGCTTTTAAGATGTGGAATGCTTTAGGAAGTTCTCATTTGCTTTATACTTCTCCCACTAGTAGTTGCTAGTTACTCCTTGTACCAGCCGCTGATGTTGATCTAAGTCTGAGCAGCCATGGACCTGTACTACACTGCACAGGCAGATCTGCCTGAGGGGTAAGCCAGCTTTCCAGCACAGGAGATAAATTTTGTGTGGATCTGCTTCAAAAATGGATTCACCACCCACTCTTCTGAACATTGTATGGAATCTGTCTGGAGGCAGCTGAAGCTGTTGGGGAAGGGACCTTTCAGCTGTATTGAGTCCTATTGAGTTATCTGTCTGTACAGCCACACACTCAGCCAGGGCTGTGGGACTTGGTTCACTTTCTAAAATCTTTCTCATTATCAATTATTCTGTTTTCTTTTTCTTTTTTTCAAAGGAAAAAAAATAACTACTTTGAAGGAAGAAATATGTGCAACTCATGTTCAAACAAGGTGTCTATCTCCTGTCTCCTATGTTGTTTTGACAGTGAGGTAATTAGAACAGGTTGTGATTGAATAGACAACTGTTCACTGGGACTTTGAATGGAGCCACCAGCATCCCTCTTCCCCCAGCACAGCCCTCAAAAAGCAGGTACATGATAATGACTTCCCCTCAATAGGAACCCTGTCTGAACTTCAACCAAACACCAAAAGATTAAAGGCTTCATAGTCTATTACAAATTGCTGACCTACCTAATCTACACATTTAATTTTACTTTAGTGCTCAAATTTCCTGTCAAAATACCTGACCCTTGAATTTTTTTTTTTAAAGTGAATTTCCTTAGCGTGGAAAAGTGTATGCTTGAATTGGGAGTCCTTCTGTAGCACTGCTGGAAACTGTCCTTGTCTCTGTGGCTGTTTGATTGTTTCTTAAATTCACATAAGGCAATTTCTGCCGGTGTCCCTTGAACTAGATTAGGCTTTGCATCCAAGCTTTGTCTCAGTAAGCTTGATGCTGTATGTTACAGTTTCCATACCATACCTACCATACCATGCATTACCATGTTGTCTTGTATGTTCATAGGCTTTAATACCTTTTGGGGGAGGCAGGGATTTTTATGGAATTGGTGGTATCAGAGCTGTCCCAGGACTTGAAATACTTGCTGATCTTAGGTGGTTCTGCAGTATCACCAGTACTGGTAAATAATTCAAATTAAAGTACTTTCCTCTATATGTATCAGTATTAAGGGAACTTCACTTAATTTCTTTCAATGGTTTCACCCTGTGCTGTTCTCACCCTGCATTATTCATGCGCAACTTTGCAAATTGCTTCTAGTTCTTACAGCAGTGATATAAATCATAGGGCCATTTTCTCTGGAGGACTTCAGCCTTAAGCTCCACAGCTTGTTTTCAAATGAAAAACATGTTCAATTAAGGTGATTTGTTTGCTGCACAAAAATTTAAGTATCTCATGCCACCATTTATAGAGAGAAAAAACTGAGATGATATAAACACATGAGTACTTCTTGGGTTTTCTGCCCTCACTCTCCACCTAACTCTTTTCCAGACATTTCCAGCTGAGATACAGTCTGCTGGAAGACGGGTGTGATGGCAGTGTTACCAACAGCGTAGCCTGTGAGAGGATCTGCTTTTGTAAATTACTACAGCACACCACCATACATGGTTGCCTGTCTTGTTCTATTCGCAGAAGTGGAGAAAAGGGTGGGATGCACCTCACACACACACACACAGGCTTTAGGAACTAGGTTCCTAAATAAACTTCTTTTCAAGACTGCTTGCTAGATACTAACCGAAGGAAAAGCAGAGCAGGAAAAGATGATCCTTCACTAATGTTGACCTTGAGGGATGAAAAACTAAATAAAATTGCTTTGAAACATGATATTGCCTGCTTTTTTCTGCCTCTTTCACTGGAGGAGTTAGAAGGATATTTGGCAAATGAAAGTTCAGAGTGCTCTGGGGTTTCGTATGCTGGAGGACACATAGTGGTCTGCTGATTCTTAAGGTTTCGGCACAGACTGTCAGTGGCTTTGCTCATTGCCCAGCTTTGGCAACGCAGTCCCCTGTGCTGGCCTTGCAGTATATCCCCTGGGTACTTTCTGACTCTTAGTCCTGTAAAACTGGTCAGGCTGTCACTGCTTTGCTTCCAACCACAGCCCGCATAACAAAGCTTGTTTGGCTGAAAAAGGTGGAATTTATCTGTCTGTGAAGAGACCAAAGAGAAAGCATTGGTCCCCCTGTCACAGGGTATATTATCTGGCCTTTGAGATGCTGTGGGACCAGGAGACCTATCTGACATGTATCCCTGACACTTTTCCTTCCTGCGTGGGTAGCCTTTCAGCCAAAACTATGCAGGTTATCAGAAGCTTCACTCACACCTTTTGACTTTGAATAACTCCTTTCTTGGCTCTGTGTGCAAGCTTTTTGCTTTTCACGCTGTGGTGGAGCTTAGTTCTCTGTTGCTCTTGCCTCTGTTCCGTTTGTGCCAGAGTGAATGACTGCTCCGGGGCAGGCAATGGAGAGTCTGACCAGAGTATCTTCCTGGGTGAACCTGTCACAGGTGTGATTGCAGGACCAGCTCCTCATAAGGGAGAAGCAGAATTCCTTGGTGTTTAATACTCAGGAACTTTCAGATCTTACTCTTCAAGAAAATTCTTTTGTCTCTTTATGAAAATTAGTACTGCTTTCAGACTTTCTTTACTACACTCTGAGTGGTTTGTTCTGTTGTTTTTGTGGTTACTTTTTCTCCTGATTTCACTATTATCTTCCAATGTTTACCATCAAAAAAATCACACTTAAGGGAAATTCACAGGGCGAGAGAAATTGTCATCATGTCCCACGGGGAGAGAGGGAAGTGTATTTAGGATGGAGAGGAAATCCATCCAAGCAAGAGACCCTCAGTGTTAGAAATTATTTCAAATTGCTTTTTTATTTAAAAAAACAATTATATAAAATAACATACAAAACAGTGACTTGAGTTAATTGTATATGATATTAAATTTTAAATTAGAGTAGGCTTTGAATTTTGTTATTCAAATTAATTTCAATATGTTTCTCAAGAGCTAATTTTTTTGAGCGCTGTGTAACAGATATGCCCTATTTAATATCATCATAACTTCTTACGGGAGGATGAAAATTTTGAATATATCCACATTTGTTGGATACTGTCAGTTGTCTTGTAAGGCAGTAGTGTTAACAGAGCTAATCTGATTTCATATTCCATGTCTAGTTAAATCAGAAAGACAAATCATAATACAGGGGTCCTTCAGCAATCAGTATCTAATTGGATTAACAAACAATTTCTACAATATGCAATAAATGAAACTCCTGTCTTTATACATACAATCAGTGTTATGCCACTGGTCCTGAATGGACATAGGCCCAGATGGCTTTGAAACAGATCCACTATGACTGTATCTTTAAAGCTTATATACCTGACTTGCTGAGGACTTGAAATTCAATACTCTCAACATCTGAGCCAGGGAATGACCCTACTTATGCTAACAGTATCACTGACTTTTTGTTGTGGTTGCCTTAGTCTTGATAGAAGTAGATGGATGAACTGAAGTAGGAAACTCCAATGGCTGTCACCATCAACCAGGACACAGTTTGAGCCGTTCTCTGAAGTGCCACGTGTATATCTCAGGTAGACAAGGATGTCACTTGAGTGCATACATCCACGTCTCTGCTGTCAGTGCCCATGTTATTCCGTGCTGAATTTGGACAGCATTTTTTGCTAGGTGTTGTGAAGGGACAGGTGAAAGTCTAAATCCTGAAGCTGTATCAGCTCATCCAGAAGAACAGGGAAGGGATGGTAGGAGAAAGAGCTGAGAGGACAAAGAGAGAGAATAGTAACAGTAAAAGGAAAGAAAATCAGCTCAGAACCTTGCCATGAAAATGTGTGATGAAGCCTGAAGACTGTAGTGGCAGTCCTCATGTGCTGGGCATGCACCGAAAACTTGTGTTTCCCCTTTTTGTAACCCAGTGTGCCTGGCCCATAGGCATGGGTTTGTCACCACTGAGCAGGCACAATATGTGTTCAGGAATGTTCCAGAAATGAGTCGGAGGGTTATGGGTGTCTTGGTGGCCTCATTGTCACACACACACACACCCTCCCCCCCTTTCAGGGTTGAGTGAGTTATGGCCTTTCACAGGCGCGCACGCAGGTTTTTGTCAGCAGGTTTCAGGAAGAGAGGAAGGGGCTCACAAGATGGTATCCATCCTCCACAGATTCTGCTCTTGGTCAAGACAGATGTTTGCCACATTCGCTTGTTATCAGTTCATCCCTGCTTGTGTTCAAGATGGATGTTTGAGAAAATCACTTGTTAGCAGAGCATTACAAGCTGTAATGTTCAGGTCACAGTTGCAGTCCTGTTTTCTGCCCAACCATTTGCTCTGATGCTTTGAATTTTGTTGTATAAACTCTTTCCTTCTTTCACAATCACATCCAGCCTGCATCTAGGGAAAATGGAAATTGCAGCAAACTCACCTTTACAGCCAGGGCTGTTCTTGGATGCTACTTGTATTTTTATCCAATTGTGACTTCAGCTAACAACAAACCCAAATCGTAGCAAAGATCATTGCTGATACTGAATAAGGGAACACATCGCGCACATATACAATTTAAACACTGAAACTTTTTGGAGAGGAAGGAGAAAAGCAGTGGTGCACACAGCTCTGTGGCTGTTGACCTGTTCTGGTACCGTAGCAGCCTGAGTTGCTTCGAATCCTCTTGTGTGCATTTTCAGCATTAACACTCTTGATTACTGTGTTCCTGCAAATCTCCAAATGAGAGAGAGTTAGTGAAGTCCGGCAAATCATGACAAAACTGGTGAACTATAGGAGGCTTGATAAGGCCATTTTTTTGTCATAGTCTCAGGAGGATGATCATGGTCTAAGACTAAAAGACAGGGAGGGGAGGGAGTGGGAGTAGGGGGAAATGCGCTGATGGACAAGAGGCTGGCGTATAACTAACCTATAGAATTTGTACCTGCTGTGTGTTGAAAGAAAAGTAATCAGGACCCTGTAATCAAACTTAAATACATATTAGGTATATGGAACTGTTCTTTTATCTTTCTGTAGATGAGGTAGATATGAGCTTAATCTATGTATTTCTGTGAAAATTCTAGATAAGCTGTTGTGTTTGTGTACACGTGTATGTATATTATCTCTGTGTGTGTTGATAATCACTTTGTATTAATGTGACCAAAGCCACCCAGCTCCAGTCAGAGACTGAGGAAAATCTGCAGGGTGCTAGAGGGAGTTTGTAGAAAGTTGAAGGGAGTTTCCATGCAGCTAATTAACATAATCAATTTGTGGGGGAAATAACAAGACAGAGACCATTAATATTTAATGCAGAGTAAAATGTGTGTTTTATTATTTAAACAAAAAACAGAATTTGGGGAGGAAATAGGTAGTTTCGATAAGACTTCTTTTTCATAGAAGTCTTAAAATTGCTGGGAGGCTCTAGCAGGTTGATGCTGTCCATCAGTCAAACACCCACACAGCTGCTCACCCACTCCCTGTCCCACAGAACGGGTAGAAAACAGAAGGAAGGTGAGAAGACTCATGACTTGATATAAGTACAGTTTAATAGGGAAAGTGAAAGCTGTGTGCAGAGACAAAGCAAAATAAGGAATGTATTCAGTATTTCCCATCATCTGGCAAACGCTGAGCTACTTCCTGGAAAGCTGGGCCTTATGCTGGTCTGTTAATTGGGAAGACAAGTGTCGTAACCATAATTCTCTCCCTTCTTCCTCCTTCTTTCCCTGAGTTTTTTTGCTGAGCACAATGTCCTATGGTATGAACAATGATGTTAGCTGGCTCTGTGATCTCAAGGCAGCATAACTTTTCCACGCTTTCAAAGATGAGTTGTAAAAAATTGAACTCAACCCATGTTCTTTGGGAAACATACCTGGCCTCTCCCTAGCAGAAAATGCTGGAGGTAATGGTTAAAATTTTGCAGTTAAAGTTTGGGGCTGGATTTCTTGAAGATTTTAAGGTACAAAAAATGGGCCAAGGGCCCATCTCCCTTAGAAATCTCAGTGAAGTTGAAGTACATGAATTCCCCATAAGGTGCCTGGGCTTTTACTGAATGTGAATGTCCTGACACACAGCAAGCCGGCTTTGTGATCAGGCTGCTGCAGTGTCTCCTGCCAAATAAGCACCGCGCTGTTTCTGCCGGGGCTTTGCCAGCTGCTCTAGATGAGTGTTCTGCAGCACACTGTGCCCTTGCCCAGAAGAGCTACCCCCATGGGCCTCAGCAGGTCCCTCAGTGCAGTTCCTGCCCTACTGGTGTGACCCTGGACTGTCCTCAAGAAGCTAACTTTGGATTGTCAGCATCTACTTCTCCACAGCTTCTGCGTTCTTGTACAAGGTGTTTGCCAATTTCAGGAGATGCAATGCTCCCTTGCTACCAGCTCTGTTCCAAATAAAAGCTCTTGTCAGCTGTTCTGTAGCAAGTGTCAAAGCATTCACTGGCATCCATTGCAAAGGGGAAGTCAAGTCTGAACAGGGTCCAGTCTCTGAGACTGGCCAAGGCAAGCCAAAGACTGCATGAGAAGGCCAGCACAGGGAACAGTAGTTGGCAGCACTACACTGATATAGGCAATGCAGACAGCTTTGGAAGAACTTGGTGTGGTCCAAAGGAGGCATAAACACCCCTGCACACTAATGCTTCTGGAATGTTTAATGCCATTATTCTACATGATCCTTCTAAGAAAAAAAAGACCAGTCCAGGAGGTCTGACAGATAATTAACATTTCTACTTCCTTTATGCAATAGTAACCAAGGGGATACTTGGAGGGGCTATAAGGCAATGGTGCCATTTGATGTCAAGTCCCATAGTTACCAGTTTGTGCTACAGATTATCACCCACTTCGGTTCCAAGGCTGCCGTAATTTAGAGAGGGATGTTAAGATCTGGTCGATTTCTACACCACAGATGGTTTAATGTCCTGGCAGTTATTTTGACATCAGATTTTGGTTTGGTTGTTGTTTTTTTTTCCTAAGGAATGGCACTATGCAGTACACTGGGCGCATAAACACTTGTGAAAAATTGCTTAACTTTCTCTCACACTGATTTTCTTTCCATTGAGATTCTGCTTGAAAAAGTTACTTGTGTGAGCAAGTGTTTACATGATAGCTACCTAAAGATATAGTCTTTCTAACCCTCACTGCAAACTGGAAGCTTATGCCAAAGCTATGAAAACCAATAATATTCCTTTTATTATATTATAAACCAAAGTGTACTAAACACATATTTCGTTTAAAATAAAAGGTACGGTTCTTTATTGCATTTTCCTAGTAAAACAAACTTCATTAGTTTTATTGCACTGTTTTTACTCATTAAAGTTTAACAACATTTGTTGATGAAGCAAGGGAAACTAACTAAATTTTTAAATAATTCAGTACTAACTTATTTCCTTAAATATATAAAGATGCTACATTGCTTTCTGGAACATTTTGAGTTTCATTTTGAAAGGCCCTTGATGATTTTAGTAGGTTCCTTTGAATTCATTTAACTACAAGGTTTTATCCTTCATTTGAGGCTCATTTTGTGGCTGGAAGAGTCTTCAGAGGGAAAGAAAAAATGGAAAACTTTCACATTGTGTTCCTGTCATTGCCCAGACTCCAAACGTGATTGTGCATCCCTCTGTATTGGCTAAGAGGGGAAAGGGTGTCACATCTGTTTTTCTTGTATTAATTGATGAGAACCTTATTTTTTGTGATCCACATACTGAAATAATTCTTTACAGTGGAATTTTCAGAGGAGGAGGACGTCAGCACATCTTGAATAAAATGAAAGGCTCTGATATCACTAAAAGACGACTCCTTTTCTGCAGCATGTAGAAAGAATATAAAGTTTTGGAAAGAAACAAAGTTCTGGTCCAGTCAGACTATTTGAAACTATTTTTGGCCTCCTTGAGCTTCAGAGTTAGTTCTTAAAGAAGGCCTTTAATAGGCAATCAGAACAAAGTCTAGGGTAAGAAATAAGTACATGTTCTCATGTGCTAAGGGAAATTGGTGGAACTTGGTTGTGATGGTGGTGGGTGGGATCTTAGTCACAAAGTCATTTACACTGCTCAGGATGTCTTTCTAGAAGATACGTCATTCTTACAGACCATTTATTGAAAGACTGTTGCATGGACTTTGCTGAGGAGAGAGACACTGTGATTTCCAGGGCGATGATTGGCTACTAACATTGTGCAACCATGAAAATGGCAGCTCAGGTGGTATGATATGCCTGTTGGAGTATTTCTAGCAGAACAACAATTATTGTTGACATTTGTGGGAGGTGCAGCAAGAGCATCCAGTTCTCGGTTGAGTTCTAATCAAAGATGTAGTTGGAGAGGACCTGATGAAAAAGGGATTGTGTGGATGATGGAGAGCGGAGGACTCCATGAAGGGAAACAACGAGAGCCTCATCAATTTGGTCTGGCAAAACAAAGACTGGGGAAACACCATCTAACTTTGTAAACATCTCAGATGGAGCAGCAGCAGAGCATGAGAAAGACTGTTGAAGGCAAAGGGAGGTTTACCATGAATTCATGATGAGGTTCCTGCTATCTCAGTGACAAGCTTCACGAACGCCTACCTTGTGCAAGTGCTTAGGGCAAAGAAAGAACATAGTTCTAAGGGGGAGCTTTTTAGCCCTTTGAAGAAAAACCTTTGAGATGGAGCTGTCAGTAAAAGGGTCTTACCCTTCAAAAGAAAGTCTCTTTCATGTTCATGTTCTCTGTAGTCATCACAGTCACGACTCCTTTTGGCTTCAAAACTGGCATGTCCAAGGCATGGACAAAGCAATGTTGCTCATTTGCTCACAATGAAATCTTACTGTGAATCAAGACTGCAGCATAAGAAAATAGCTACATTTCTACCACAGCTTTGCTGCTGTTAGGAGTTTTCTCATTGTTTTGCTCCACTGTTTCACGCCATGTCCAGAAGTGATATTGCAGCCTTCAGATTACTGATTGACTGGCACTTTGACAACACTCCCATAATTATGGCCTTCTGTGGATGATAATAGTTTTTGAAATGGCATCATAGCTTAACGATTCAGCAACACTCACTAGGATTTTATAGATACCTGGGGTTACAGATGTGTAGCAGGTGCTTCTATTCCAGCTCATTTCACTTTGCAGCAGTAACACAGAGTCTACACTAAAAATATTGTTTCTTTGAACCAATTTGCTCAGTCGAACCAATGTTTTCACTAAGCAAACATGTCACACATGCATTTGTTTGAAACAGACCTTGAATGTTCATAGCTTCAAGAAGGTTAATAACATTGGGCCTTCTGGAGACTAAAGACGAACACAGTTCATTTTCTCTCCTAGCTGCCAAACTACTTAAATATAGCTTGGAATTGTGTGATGATTTTAAAGGAAATAGATTGTCCACTTATCAACTTTTTAGACAATTGCATAATTAGCTCACATCCAAATTTATACTACCCTTCAGTGAAGTTGGTTATTTCAGGTTATGCTTGCTATTTTCTTATACTTAAAAGGATTCTGTTAAATTAAACAAAGAGCTTCTTTGGGATTTGGTTTTATCTTCTAGCTCTTTAAAGGAATTCATTAAGGTATGTAAGAGAAATAAGAGTAGCCTTTCTACTAAGCATCTTCAAATAAGAGGTGGTGCACAAATACACCATATTGGTTAAAAAATGGCAATGCAAGATGTTTTCAAAAAGACTTATTTATTAATTAACTCCCTTTTTTTCAAGGCTGATCAGCTGGTAAGCCTAAAACTTCCCAAATCAGGCACTTCCACATTTAAAATATTTGCCTGTGTATGCTTTTAGTTGCATTGTAATCAATTGTGGTTTTGTTTATAGAACTTGGGTTCCACTGTGGGAGGATCTACATAGGATGAGTGTACTTTTTCACTTTATGTAAAGCAAATAGGGATGAAATTTGAGGTATGTGTGTTTCTATCTGATTAAGAAAGATGATGCTGTGTAAGCTTATCATACTTGTTATTTTGCTATAAATTGGGCACTGTTCTAACCTACTTATCATTTTTTAAATACATGGTAACAACATGAGGCTGTTGTATTAACTGGCAGAACAGAGTCTATTTACTGGGCCAAAAGTTAATTCCTTGGAGTCTGACAAACACTTTAGAGGGACCCCAAAGCATTCTGCTTAAATTATTTGAAGCCAGTGGCAAATTCACAATTGTCTTTCTGATATGTGGGACAAGTACTGTGTCGTTCTAACTAAAAATTAGTTATATTCAGTAATTTTAACAAGTACTTACTTAACTTCCATGCAGGTAGTGTTAGGCCTTCACCAATGCTTTTGCGTATGATCTTTATCTTCTACCTGTTCAGATAATTCCAAAGTCTTGTGCACCAGAGCTCTGGCTATCCTCTGAGGTGCTGAAGTGACATTTTCATTTTGACGAATGCAAGACATGCCAAAGAATCTAGCAGCCACAATAAGTCTTCAATGAAACATAAAGTATTAACACAGTTGTGATGCTGAAATGGCTGTGACACCATAAAAACTGAAGAATTAATTCATAAACTCTATGGCTTTCACCTTACGCTTTTCATTTTCATTATGAGGGGACCCCTTGAATTAAAATAGTTGAAAATTAAGCTCTTCTACATACAGAAGAGTAGATCATCTGAAACTAATTACTAGTCTACTGGATATTGATACTGCCAAACCTTTCAGAGTGAACTCTCAGTCTCTTAGAGTGTATTTTACAGCTGATTGCTAATATAGTCATTGCTTTGTCTATGGTCCAGGGGCTTTCTATTGAAATGTCCAACCAAGCTCATAAATGGCCTTCAGATGCATTTGATGGTGATTCTTCCAAGCACAGCAGCAACTTTATATATTGGCTTGATACTACATAAATGTTTTATTCAGCATTTCTAATGAAAACAGAGACTAGTTTAACAAGGCCAAGTGCAACGTCAGGGTCAGGACAACCCCAAGTACCAATGCAGAGTGGAGAATGGATTCAAAGCAGCCCTGAGGAGAAGGACTTGGGGGTGTTGATGGATGAAAACCTCAACATGAGCTGGCAGTGTGTGCTAGCAGCCCAGAAAGCCAACTGTGTCCTGGGCTGCATCAAAACCAGTGTGGCCAGCAGGTCAAGGGAGATGATTCTGACCACCTGCTCCACCCTTGTGAGACCTCACCTGGAGTACTGCGTCCATCTCTGGGGAAAGATACGGACCTGTTGGAACGAGTCCAGAGGAGGACCACAAAGTTGTTCAGAGGGTTGGAGCACTTCTCCTAGGAGGACAGGCTGAGGGACTTGGGCTTGTTCAGACTTGGGCTTGTTCAGACTTGGGCTTGTTCAGAATGGAGAAGAAAAGTCTCCAGGGAGACCTAATTGTGGCCTTCCAGTACCTGAACGAGGCCTACAAGAAAGCTGGAGAGGAACTGTTCACGAAGGCATGTAGTAATAGGACAAGGGGTAATGGTTTTAAGCTGAAAGAGGGGAGATTTAGAATACATGTTAGGAAGAAATTCTTTACTGTGAGAGTGATGAGACACTGGAACAGGTTTGCTAGAGAAGTTGTGTCAGCCACGTCCCTGGAAGTGTTTAAAGCCAGACTGGATGGGGTTTTGGGCAGTGGAAGGTGTGCCTGCCCATGGCAGGGGGATTGGAAGCAGATGACCTTTAAGGTCCCTTCTAACCCACGCCATTCTATGATTCTATCTTTCTATGACTTTGACTTTTTTCCCTCCTTTTTGCTCTTGGTTAAGAAAAAAAATTCTTATACTTCTAAATCCAGAATTAAAGGTCCATCTGCCTCATGCCTCACCAAAATGGCTGTAATGTGGCACAAGAAAATAAAAGCCTAAAACTATATTTTTTTCCTAGCATAGCATGGTAGATTTTGTCCTACAATTTCGAAGAAACCATTCTACAAAATGATGTTGTCTTAGCACTACTAACCCAATAATATAATTATACCTGCCCCTGTTTCTGAGAAAGTGCTAAGTTACAGCTTATCTGTCTGAAAACTTTGACAATAAATCTAACATTTGATTAAAGCTTGGTATCAGTGTCTTAAAGACATGTGTTTAAATGCACAGTGGTGAAATAACTGGGTGCCTGGGTACATAGCAGGTCAAAAATGGGTTTCTTCTTCAGTGACCTTAATAGTTACTGAGTGCTACTGGAAATGTGTCTCCATTGGGGATGGTTAAATACATTTACTGTGTGGCCCATGAAGATATACAGAGTGTCCTGAGAGATTGGAAAGATCAGGTTTTGTTCCTGTGTTCGGCTTTGGGTAAGCCCCTGCATTGTTTACCAATGTACTTCCCACCTCCAGAGCCAGGGCAGGGAGAGGGAAATGACAGTTCATTCTCCTAGGGATGAATGAGAGGTGAAGGTGGTCTTGATCACCTGCTATGGTGGTACTATGCATAAGATGACCTAAGACACGCGAGAGCACAACTGTAGTTTTCAGCTGTACTGGGTTCTGTGTGTTTTTTTCAGAGGTGTTGTCATGCAGGGGCATGTTGAAGTGTGCTGAATGAGGACTTCAGGTGTCCTGTACACACCACTTAGGTTTTACTTAGTCTACTGGTTGCACTAGAGATGGACAACAAAAGCAACGATAACATTTAAACTCATTTGAGGTAGGGATTTTTAAAAAAAATAGTAGTATGATCTCCATAGGTATGATCTTCAGCTTGTCTGTCAGGAGCAAGCATTAATAGAAGAAGAGAGCTTCTGTCAGTGCTTCAAACCATGCAATGCAGAAGAATGTATGAGTGAATGTGAACAGAGAGCTTGCTGTACTGTAACAGTAAACTCTGTCAGTTTTGGTCGAGAAAGTGCTGAGTGCCTAGGCAATGTTGTACAGGAGTATATGAAAGGAAATTGGGTAAATAAACACATTATTGACATACATTATGCTCTACAGTGATTTGCATCTTTACTGGAAAAAGTCTGTGAACTGTAAAAGGTTGAAGATCATGTTTGCAGCAGGCGCTGGTTGGGCTTAGGACAGGTCTTGGCCAGGGTTTCACATGTGCCTGACTTTGTGTTTCCACTTCAGGCTCCCCCCCTGAGAGCCATCACACAGACTGCAGCACCCATGTTTTGAAAATCTAGCTCCGTGGCCTCTTCCCCTTTCATGTGTCTTCCTGTTCAGAGCATTTGTGGGATAAATTTTCACAAGCTGCCCTGCTCCACACCCTCTCCCCAAAATTTACTTGCACTGTTAAATCAGTCACTGCACCAGTGTGGAGAAAAGTTCCTTGAATGAAAACAGGAAATGTAAGCAAAAAGAGACTGAAAGCACTGCAGATGACCCAAGATAAAACAATTTGCGAGTGGATTATTTAAATTACTCTCCACAGCTCAAGCTGCAGTTGGATACCTTTAATATTGGGGGTTTATTTTAGTATTTATTTAGACTTTTGACCAGTGTAGATTCCTATGATGTCCAGCAACCCTTTTGTCTCAGCATCCTTGAAGATCCAGTCTACAGGAAGGGTAATACAGCTCAGTGGAACATGTTTTATATGACCAGAAGGCACATGTCTGAAGGTGATAAACAAATGATAGCAAGTGTGTGTCTGTCTTTCACTTGATTAAGGCACTGGAATAAGTTTGTCTGAGAACTTTCCACATTTTGCACACCAGTTTTCACTTGAAATATTGATAAATGTTTTTAAGCTGATGACAAATAATTTGTACTTGAAAAAATTATTTCTGAGGTGAGGAGGAGTTTTGGGTGTTTTTGTATGTATTTTTACAGAATACTTACTTTCGGCTATTCAAGAAAATAAGTATTTCACCCAAATGTGGCATCCTGGTGCTATAAAGTTTCCTGGGATCTATAGTTCTGTTATGTTCTTCATCTTTTTTTTTTTTTTTTTT
>VWZZ01002488.1:323189-461588 GCA_013399095.1 Psophia crepitans
TTTTAAATTCAGGCTTCCTCATAAGACCACTTTTTCTGTGTCTGTCTTTAATGCAAATGTTCCATCGCTACGACTTGGACTCTACCTGCAATGATCAACAGAGCAAAAGACACTCAAGCCATGTTGGTTCATCAGAAGCCATGTGTCAGCTTTCTGAAATGATTGTTTCATTTTTCAAGTTATTTGGTGTTTCAGAGTGTCTCTGGAAAAAAGAAATCTCAGTCCTGTACATGGAGAAGCAATAATTACTTTTTCCAAATGGTTTTAGTGGTATGAAAGCTGGACAAGTAATTTTGACTATTTTCGCTACAACTTCTAGAAAGCCCTTTAGCTCTTAGTGTGGGATCCTTTTTTCTTCTTCTTTTCTTTTTTCCTTTCCCTTTCTCTTTTCCCTTCCTTTTCCTTTTCCTTTTCTTCACCTCTCAGAAGATATCCATAATAGTCTGTGGCAGTCTGGATGGGCCCAACTCATCTCCAAGGGAAAGTTTTGGTAGGTATTTTCTAAAGGCTTTTCTTCTTTTTATATGAGAATGTAACCTTTAACACAGACTCATCATTAACTGCAGTAATTTAACATAAAATGCCAGTAGCAAGCTATTTTTCCTAGTTACTGTAGCAACATCACAAGGCATCAGATGGTGTCAATAAACAAAAATCCACTGAAACATTACTATTTTTGAGCTGCCTCTATTAAGACAGCTTAGTTCATCTAGGATCAGGTGGTGATGAGTTCAGCTTTTATTTTTGTTCCTTCATGTGACATTTGGTAAGTTTGTACATGTGTGGCCCTTGGCGTTTATTGCCTGCCTACACCTCCCCCTACTCCTCCCTCAAGGACTGCTGTGCTAAAGTGAGTTTATAAAGACTCGTCAATCCCCCTGCCTGCTGGCTGCCTGCAATCATTGCAGCTCCCCTGCCTAATGACAGGGAATGTCATTGTGAGGAGAGGGGGGCTGCATCCAACAAGTCCTTTATTTTCCTCTCTGCTGTTTAATTACTTCTTTTAACAAGACTAGGAAGCAGCTGTCTGTGCACTCCTTGTACCTCATCAGGTATCCAGGACCCTTTGCCCTTATCCTGACTATGCTTGTAAGGCAGGTGTTTCTTTTGGTGCAAGAACATAGACATGCTTTTCCTTCTGGCACATGGAGGAACAAAGATGAAAATGCCTGTGTAGTTCTCTATAGTTTTCTCTCCCCACCCCCAATGCAATACCGCCTGGAGGAGGTGAGTGGAAGAGGGCTATACCTTATTTCTTGGGAGGGTTTGAGAAAACACTTCTTCAGTATAAGCCATTTGATAGCAGCAGTTCCTGTACTGGAAATGCTGTTCAAATATTTACAGAAGTGACCTCACTTCTTTTATGAATATTGTCCTTGCCCGTTAACTACATCTCACAATAGTTAGGGTCCCATGGAAACAGAACTAATTAAAGCAATGCTCACAAAAGCCAGTGTAAATGTCATATTTCAACACAGGCATCCAGTACCTGGATACAAAACCACATGCAGAATTTAGACTACTACAAAGAAACAGAGTGATTTCATTTTAATTTTCTGATATGCATGATACCTGAAAAAAATTATCACTGAATAGCTAAAAATTATATGTGAGTTATTTACATTTACAGTTATTATTATTAAATAACACTAGATGTTATTTAGAAGAAAGTGTTTTCATCCCACTTTCAGAAGGAAATATCAATGCTCAGAAAATCTAATTAGTGATGGGCCATGAGGCAAACTCGGTATAGTTCTGTGTCCACCTACTCCCAGATATAAAGTAATTCAGTTGCAAAGTCATGGTGCTAAGTTCATTTCTACAGATTTTCCGACAACAGTACAAAACATTAGAATAAATCTGTACAGTTTCACATTGTTTCTTATTTTTCTATCATTCTCCCACCTGATACACTTCATTATCTGCATTCTAGATGTCAAATTTTCGGCTCATGCGAAATGTATAGGGGTTTTTTTACACTACTATGCATGTACATCTTGAGTATATGGGAGAGTATTACCTTTCAGGCAGGGCTTATATTCCAGAATTTGCCTTCTTACTACCAAAAATTTCAGTTTAAGATGTTTAAGCAGTCACCTGAAGTACTAACTGAATGGGAAAGGTTTGAAGATAGTCTCATTGTGGCACCTATATAAAGAGGGAAGAACTTAAACTGTGCTGTGTTCAGAAATGTGCATAACTGTAACAAAATGGGGCACAACACGCAACAATTGGAAGGACATTCTCACACAGCAATTGGAAAGAAATCCTGGTAGTTATTGTTGTTAGGATAGAAATAAAAAAAGACCATTTTCCAGGTTAGTTTCTGGATCCCCCACGTACACTTCTTGCCTGTAGATATATAAACAAGCTTCAACCAGAAGCAAATTGCCACACTGAAAAGGTAGTGTCAAAACACTATGTTACTGTATAATTTGATCCAGAGAAACATTCTGAATTCAAGTGGTCACAAGTTGTTTGTGTTTCCGCAAAGAAGGACGACATTATGAGTTCCGAAAATCTCACTGATGAAAGGCAGAAGAAATGCTGAATGAATTCATAGTCTGAACTTAAGATGGATAAAATACTAAAAAAATTGTTCTTTCCACAGACAAATTAGTCTGCACCTGTGTAAGGAAAATTGCAGAAGTGACGTCTTTTTTTTTCTTTTTCTTTTTCTTTCTTTTTCTTTTTTTTTTTTTAAATCTGCTTAACTGAAGAAGAAATAAGTTCCACTTGTGATTTTAGTTAGAGTCATCCATGGCAGGACTGAAAACTGAGCATTAATTGTAGTTGACTGAATTAATGGAGGCTGTCATTTATTGAACAAAATTATTAGGAATCAGTGGTCCACAAAATATCACAAAATGCTTGAACAAGTGATTGGTACCAGCCTTAAACTGATGTAATATCTTTTTGTCAGGTCTAGTTCTTCCAGAGTAGTGTTTGCTGTGGAATTTACCCCAATAGACATAAAGCTATTAAGGCTTTTTTTTTTTGTAGCCCAATAATGTTATATAGGTATTTCTTTATAACGTAACACAAACATTGAAACAGGACCTTCTTTTAGAAACAAGGTTTTAATTTTGAGGTACCTAGAGATGAAGAGTTTCATGTGTCTTAAAGTAATTAATTTAAATAGTTACAAGAGTTTCAAGGGAAAAAGTTTAAGATTGAAAATAATCTCTAATATAAACCTATATGGTCTCATAATCAGTATGAATGCCTAACTGGTGGTGGAGTGGGGATGGCTTGTATTTGTTACATTTCTAGTTGATTGAGTATCTCCTTGTTGCTACATTAATAAAGGGCTAAAAGGAGTACAATTCACCTTCTCAAAAACATTGTTGGGCAACAAACACTTTCTATGCTTCCCCCTGTCCTCTCCTATTGTTTTATTTCTCACATGTGGGACAGTCCCCGTCTGACCTGCCTTGACGGGCCTCCAGCTGTATTAATTTCTCTTTTCAGAACTTCTTTCATCTCTCTCTTTTTTTTTTTTTTTTTAAATTTTTTCTCTCTCCGAGTAGATAATCAGAATTGAATGGGGTTTCCTCTGAGAATACAGTCTTGATATTATCTCAATGCATTTGAAAAGTTTCAGTATAATTTCCTATACTGTCTATTTTACGCAGCCTTGGGACATAACATGAGAATATTTATGCTCTTTTAAGCAATAAGCCCTCACTGTGTATATTTCTCGTGGTGCATTCTCCCTTCAACAAACCTTCATCAAACTGCTCTGTCAGTCCATTCCACCTTCACCTAATTTTGCCAGTAGCTTCTAAAATTCATTACAACTTTTTCTGGTGAGTAATCGGGACATTCTGGTCCCATCGGCTCGTGTGATATGACATGACTATGACAAGAAATATAATTTCTATATGGATCTTCAGTGTTAATCTTCCTGTTGGAAGAGGTGATCTAATGCTAGTGTATGACATCATGAATGAAGTAGAGAAAGAGGATGGGGACAAGTTGTTAATTCTAATAAAGAGAGAGTTAAGGGGCTTCTAAGAAATTTCTAGATATATCAAGTTTAAGATGAAGGAAAGTGAAGAACATTTTTTGAACAATGTATAGTTAATCTGTAGAATTCATTAAAGAATAACTCAAGGATAAACTGGTTCAGAGTGATATAGAACTCATCCAGTGCCCATGAGCGTGATAATCTGAGGCTTTGTCTCAGGATGATAGCAGAATCGCAGGAGTTGAGACTGCACAACTGAGAATGGATCATTCTATGCTTATCTTAAAGACACCATACTGGGTTGGACTGAACTTTAATCTGAACTATTTGGGCTACTCTTCTATTTTCCCATATTGAACATGGACATTTCTATTACTTTTCTGTACCTTGGTCACTGTCTTTTTAAATGGAGTAATGATGTCATGAGAGTTCCATAAAAAATTTATGGTCAAGATGTGAGCACAAACACAGTGTAGACAGCTACCCGCTGCTGTTTAATAAACGAAAAACCCAAGCCATGAGAATTGGACATATAAGGCAACAACTTATTTCCTGCTATGCACATAATGTTGCAGAAAATCCTCTGAATCGTAAAGATGCAGGCCACCAAATTTTTAGCTTCCCAGGTTGCTCAGGAAGAGCCACCTGTCATCAGATCTATAAACATACTGAATGCAGAGAAGTGTTGTATTAGCATAAAGATAGCAACTACATTTTTTCATGATGCAGGACTTTTTCAGGTTGGTATAAAGGATTATACATTCAAATACGAACATCCAATGAAAGAGACAGACTGCATGCGTCTTATGATTTTCCTATAGGAAGTGCTTTCATTTATTTTGTTAACCTATAGACAGTTTCAAACTGAGAGTATCACTTCATGTCAAGGAAAGTGTTAGCGCATACACATCTCTTCTTATTTCTTTCCCCAAGGAAATCACCGTAGATGAATTCCGAAATGAATAATTTCAAGGAGGAAACCATTGTAACTATTAGAAATTAATCTATGAAGACCTATAATTTAATCCTTATTCTGACAATGAATCTAGTTACATTATTTAATTTAAACTATTAGTTTATGGTAGCCATAGGAATAGAGCAGGATACAATGAATATCATATATATGATTATTACAGGCTGTGTGCCTAAATCAGTGTAACTACTTCTGAACATAACTAAAGGTGTAAAGTTACAAAATACCAGAGAGATGAGGCAAAAAGGAGTCAGGGATTTTCAGGTGCAAAAAGTGGGAAGGAAAACCATGGGTGTCCTCTAACCAGTAAATGTGATCTACAGAGAATGGAATGACCGTATTTCATTATCTTTTGTAGATATCCTTTTATTGGTGAAGAAAATAGAAGAGGGGTCTAGCACTCAAGTGTATTTGCCACCTGCAGATGTCTGAACCTTTCCTGAAACTTAGCCATGGAGTCTGAATAGCTGAGGTGGGACTTCAGCTCTAATATCTCTTTCCCCTGCTACTGTTCCTTATATCATATTTAGTCTTCATTGACTGTTTTTTAATTTTCATTCTATATGGGCATGATCACTATGACTTTGCCATGTCATTACACATATTGCAATATTCTGTAATCACTGTATTGTATGAATAAATAAAATCTTTTTTACATGTTATCATGAAGATCCACTTTTCATAGATAGATTTCTTGAACTCTCCTGATTTTTCAGCTAATACCTGACCAGGCGCTCTGCTGTGGTTTATGCGAACGTACTCCAATAAGTACATTAAGGCTCAATTTTAGGCGCAGGCAATGTGACTGTGGATAGCAGTTGGCTCTGGTAGATCCATTCATCATGCTGTGTTCCAGGGAGCCAATGTCTTTGGCCCAGAAAAAGTATGCTAAGAAGAATTTAGAAGTTCTAAATCTGAATGGAGGTGCCTATCCTGCCTGAAGCCACTAAACTCTGCCACATAGTAGTATAGATCTTAAACAATATGGTGGGTTGACCCTGGCTGGAGTCCAGGTGCCCACCAGAACTGCTCTATCACTCCTCCTCCTTAACTAGACAGGAGAGAAAAAGTATAACAAAAGGTTTATGGGTCGAGATAAGGACAGGGAGAGATCATTCACCAATTACTGTCACAGGCAAAACAGACTACACTTAGAGAAGAATTCATCTAATTTGTTATCACGCAATACAGAGTAGAGCAATGGGAAATAAAACCAAATCTTAAAATACTTTCCACCACCCCTCCCTTCTTCCTGGGCTCAACTTCGCTCCTGATTTCTACCTACTGCCCCCCAGCAGCACAGGGAGACGGGCAATGGGGGTTGCGGTCAGTCAATCACACGTTGTTTCTGCTGCCCCTTCCTCCTCAGGGGGAGGACTCCTCATGCTCTTCCCCTGCTCCAGCATGGGGGTCCCCCTCCCCTCCCCTGCTACCAAAACCTTGCCATGCAAACCCAGCACAACCAAACAAAGGAAGCCCTGCAAGAAGCAGCTATAGGTGCTATCAAATGCTATTTCTTGCTGCCTCTAATTGGACACTTTGTTTTCAATACTTCTGTGACTGCTGCAACTTTGAGTCTAGGCACCTTCCATTGTCTAAATTGTTTTATTTTCATACTACTTACAGGGCTAGGCTGTGATAATTTCTCTTAGTACAGTTGGGAAGAAACAGGCTGAGTAGTTTGCCTAAAATCAAAGTAGACTGATGGTGGAGAGAAAGGGCAAAGATTCAAACCCACATCTCAAACACTAAGCTACAGCTTAAGGCACACAGACTTTCCTTTTCCCCATCAAGAGATATCACCTGCTTCCTCCCTTGAGGGCAGTCTGAAGTTGAGTTTACATTTAAAACTGAGATTCACCTTTCAGGGTACACTGGAAAAACATGATTCTTCCTCAATTTATGCTTATTTTCTCAAGGCAGAATGAACTTTAATAGAATTTACAAGCAAGTTTAATTAGTTTATGACTGAAAAATAATTTTAAGTTACGTCTTATAAGAAATTTTGCATCTGTGTTAGTACTTTTTTTTGTCCTGGAGGTTTTTAGTCAAGGAGTAACGAAACCTCTTCAAACTTTTCACACCATTAAAATTAATTGAAAATGTGTTTGGTAGTTATATTTGAGGAAATTACTTTGCAATTAAGTGAAATTATTGATGATAATTTCTTTACTCTGCAACGACGGGGTTTAGGAAATATATAATGTCTCAATAATGTGACTTTACCCTTAAGTTACTCTCAACCTTAAAACTATCTTGGCATTTTTTGTCTGTTAATTGGCACTAAGGGGAGAATTTGGAGTGCATCATCCAATTGAATTTGCTTCTGATCCTTCTCTCTCCCTCAGACTCAGAAATGATTGCAGCATTTCTTTTGGGGTTTGGAGTAAAGCTGGACTCATCTGCATAACACTCCCTCCTGCCCTTTCTTCCCCTAATCAATCCTGGGATGCAAAGGCCCAAGTTTTGCAGAAGTTTCTATGGAAGCAACTGAATCATGGGCTGGAATTATTTCAGGTACCTTAACAACAAAATATACTGCTTCTTTCTAAGCATAAGCTAGGAGGATCACTTCTATGGCAGAGTACACAACCAGTGTGTTCACAGTTCTCCCTTGTCCTGCCATGCATCCCTGGATTAACTGCATAAAGAATTTAGAGCCCTAAACTGAGCTTGCGCTGATGCACTGAGGGTGCTGTGCCTTTGAACATGTGTGGCACACGTGTTCAAGCCCATTAGGAGGTTCAGTATGACAGAGAAACAAGATGATGGACAGGGAAATGGAAATTGCTGTATTCAGAATTATAGAAAGCACCAAAGTTTAATGAATTTATGGGGTATTCAGGTGTTCACCATCTCACAACACATACTAATACTTTCACTGCTAATACTTACAGATCTCAAGGGTTGAAAGTTCCCCTGTTGAGGACTGTGAGGCATATTGTGACAATAACAGTAAAGTACAACCCAGTTCTCAGTCTAATTTTGCTATTTCATCGTATTCTTTCGGAGCCGGCTACCCCAGAGTGTGAATATAGGTAGGGGAAGCATGCATTCCCTTATTTTCTTATACATAGTTCTGAAACATCTGGTTGTGGCTAACACTGTCAAGTCAGTGTCAGTGTCCAGGGGAAGAACTTTAACTCTCCCTTAGACTGAGATGAGCTGGTACTCATGGCTTTCAATGGGACCACATAAAACAAAATAATCCATCTCCAGATGAAAGGTAGCAGATTCTGAATGTAGGGATCTAATCTCTGGTGTGCAGACTTGAGATATACAGATTAATAACAGATTAGTGAAGAAACTCACTTGAGACTAAACACAGAATGGAAAACTGCATCAAGTATATCGTACTCTGTCCTATCTAGATTCCTGTCACACCTATAATTATAGTATTTGAGGAAGACTGTAATTGATGGTTTAAAGAACTTAAGTATACTGTCAGCTTGTAACTTTCTTGTGTATATGCAATGCTAAGGAATTCCCTAGAGTTTCAAGTTATCTCAAACCAGCAAAGTAATTTGGCTTAAGAAATAAATGCCCAAGCCAGCGCACTGAAGAAATAAGCCAGTTGAAAGTGATGTATAAAATCCATTCCAAAATTAGGACTTCAGCTTTAGTAAAAAGTTGTCAAAATGCTTTGAAAGTGATCCTTGTCGATGGATTCTTATTTCCTCAAAATGTGAAGTTCTTTTCAGTGAATAAAAGCGTTTTCTAAGGAATACAATGAAAAACTTATGTCAGACTGCTTCCCTACAACTATTTGATTTTATGCTATATTCTTGATCCAACAACAGTGACACCTTTGAAATTATGACATAGGAAGAAGAGCATCATGTTTAGGTTATGAAGGATCTTTGGGTGTTGTGTCATATTCTTACATGTCTTTTGTGTTTAGTACTTAAGATTCTTATTTTCAGGAAGGCTAGAAGTCTGTAATTGAAATAAATAAACCTGCCAAAGAAAGCAAGCTGACAGATTATCTGAGAGACTTTTAGAGCATTCAGAAAACCTACAAATATTGCTAGGCCTGTGATATTTAGTGACACTGGTTTAGCTTTTTCATCTTTGGTGTTTTTTGTATCTGGTGTCCTCAGCCTCTCTTCCATCTGACACAAGAATTTTTGGCACAAAAAGGTCAAGCTATGAAAGCCCGCCGTGGTAACTGTTGCATGTGAACCAGTTCAGAGTTTAGTGCTAGATATCATGATCTAAATTTACATCAGGAAGATGGTATAAAAATATTTATTTAGAAAAATGAAGCAACAAGCAAAAGAAAGTTGCCCACAAGGTTGTCAGTACAGCTGAACTCACATTTGTCTTACCCTGAAACCTCATAGTTTGGTACAAAGCTGAACTGGATTCAGTTCTGGTTTTACATAGCTAAACCTGCTGAAAGCTTACAAAACCCAGATGGCCATGAGCATTCCCCATTCTTAATATGGAAAAAACAACATGAAGAAAAATAAATTCTGATATTAGAAATAGACAGACATTTCTTCATCTTTTCTATACATGCTAACCAACAAAGAATGTTCTTAATAAAAACATGGGAGGTATGTTTCTTAGTAGTGTGTAAGGATTTTGACATGTACCAGACTATTTCCTCATCTGGAATAAATCAATCTGGTTGCCTTCATTTCAGTACTACAAGCAATGGCAGAAAAGAGTCTTGTGATTCTTTATAGCAGGATTCTATATAGTTGGTCCTGGTGGTATGGTTCTACTATCAGGTGGCTTCACAGTGAAGCAAACTGGAATAAGCTCATACAAAAGTATAAATCTAAGCCATTGAGCTGGTGGTGAAAGGAATAAAATTAGGTACTTGAGGTAAATTATCTTCCTCTGAACTGTGAGAAGCAAGATTTAGATTTAACTGATAAACAATACCAGTAGGAGTGTTACTATTTTTTGGAGATGCTGTGTTCATTTCAAGGCTCCAAGAGCTGGTTAAGTAATTGATGCATGTAGAAAATGTTCGTCTTGTAAATCATTCAGTGACAATACTGAGGAACAGTAGTTTGTAACTCACCATGAGGCTTTCCTAGGAAGGTCTCAAGGAGCCTTGGCAGTCAATAATTCAGTGTAGTAGTGACTTCTGTGCTACTTAAGAATTTTACTAGCTTGGAGAGAAGCAAACTGAGATAAAGCAACCATTTTTCTCTTGATATTATTGCTTCAAAATGCAAAGAAGGAGAAGTTCTCAGAAGAGATGGGAACATTGTCAACTGCTTTGTTGTCATCTTAGTTTGGATGAAGGATAAATCTGGAAGACAATGTAATATTTACTAACATAGAGCTTAGCTGGCTACTTTTGAACAGCTTTGTCCTGCTTCTACAGGAATAAGTTTTCTGTAGATGGTGCCCCTGCTATGCTGTGGCACTGTTCTGTGGAGATGACAGAGACTCAGACAGCTACGACTCTTTCTTTACACAGACAGGGATTATGTTCATGTTAGCCATGGAGTCAGCCTTCCTGGGCAGTCAGCAGGTGCAAAACTCTTGCTATGGTTCTTGAGTAGTAGTTGTCCCATCAGATTAGACTCACTAGAGTAAAAGCCAAGCAAGCATACAGGCAAACGTGGAAGGGGTCTTTGCTGTAATTGGGACAACACAACTTTCTTCCCAAACTTCCCCCTCTCCATCCCCTCTCTCCCACTGTGTGGTAAGGACACTAGAGAAAGACACATTGTCAAAAGGTACTATGGATCTCAACTTGAAAGAGTATCAGTCCTTTAGGGGACAGATTCGTGTGTATGATCTGATCATCTAGACTTTGTGCAGGAGAAAGGTGCTTCTAGTGCATAATTCAAACCTAACAGGAAGCAGATATTTGAGTTTGGTCAGATGAATGAAAGGCCAAAAGTGCACATTTTTCTTCACTGACAACAAAGGCTTCAAGATCAAAAGCAGGTATGTCTACCTTTTAAACCTATCATATGGAGCAAGACACCTTCCACCTACTAAATTCTCTTTCTCTTGAAGGTCGTCATTGCCAGGAGGCCCTAGTGGATCTCAAACTAACCCTATGTTACACTACCGGAGAGGAAGAAGATGAACATATACCAAAATATGGACTAGAGTTTTCTAAAATTAGTTGCTGGGACCTTATATTTGGCCCCCTGCCACCATAGGAAGTTCTGACACTGACTTTGCTGGGATTATTAATTCTCAACATCTCTGGGGACAGAACGGGTGCTCAGCCCTATTTAATCCAGCTATATCTAATCTAGGTCAGTTTAGCGCAGCATATTGCCATCTGTCAATTGCCAAAGGGCAGTTCCATTATGCATACTATATAGATGCAAATTTTATCTTTCACTTGAAAAATGGTATACAGAGGTATCTAACTCCAAGGCTAGTCCTGCACCCCTTCCAGCTCTGACACTGCTTGTTATTATCAATGCTGTTGATATTTTCCAACACTTAGTTTACTTGCCCCTTCTGAACTGGAATTAATTTAGAAGAAAAATGGTGCTTAAAACTTTTTACTTAATAAAGTCACTTTTCCAGGTCTAATAAAACACATAAAGTTTATAGGGAATTTGATAAACAAAAATATATCAAGGCCAGCAAAACACTCCAGAAAGTATCAGTGTAGTTTTCTTGAGTTACCTCCTGAGTCTAACAAGTCTGGTATTTTGGCATGTCTGGTTATAACTGTTTGATTATAGTGTCTAAAAATGGTGAAGGGTTTATCCCCTGACTCATGATGGCTTTAATGCCTTGTACGGTGGTGGGGTTTTTTTCTAACATTTCTTCCACCATTTCTTTTCCTTCCTGTTCACATTATATGTAATGTTGGAACTAGAACTTCTTGCTTTTAACTCTTATGGGGTAAATGAGCATTCAGATTTCTCTTGCTCAAGAAAAAGGTCTTATAAAGTTTGGAAGATGTGAAAAGAAGAAATGATGAAACTCTCTTGATAGTTTTTAAGTCAAGAATGGATCCACCTTAACAGAGTCCCCATTAAATAGTTCCTAGCACCTTTCAGCAGTTCAGGGAGTTGCTGTCATCCTTGTTTTATGAGTGGAAACTTCGATATCCCGTTACCCAAAAGAGAGCAGCTGTATTGAGAGTTGACACAGTGACTCCCTGCCTTTTGTTCCTGGCTAATCCAATAGCGTGATAAAATGTGCGGAGTGGATTTGAATTATCTTTACAAGAATGAAGCGCCTGACAAAAAGGAAGTTACTTAAATGACATAGGAGGAGTTACAAAAAGATTTGTTTGTCATTGATAGCAGTGAGAGTGCGCAGAATACTGAGATCTCTGAACACCTGTCTTTTCCTTTAATTTATTTGCAGCTATGATGCTGCTTTGAAGCAATAACATTAACAAAAATATGAAAGAAACATAGGCAGGATGCAGGAACAACCACAAAACCATGGCGGAAAGGCAGAGTAAATATCATTACCTCACCAGCTGGGGCATACCTGAAGCAGCACCTGTGCAGAGGCACAGAAGCTGGAGCGCAAGCACCATGGAGCTCAGACCTTGCTGGAGAGAGTTACCAAACCTTCTGTTTTCACCAGTATATCAGGGATTCATGCAGGCGCAGTTTACCATTCTGCTTTGATCTGTCCCTCAGCATGGCAGGAATCTCAAGTATGTTTGATAGGGAGTCTATCACAGGCCTATGTTATCTAAACACAGATGTTCTACTTGTCAAGCACACAAGACTAAAGAACAATTAGTATGATATATGTGTTTTTGTACATCCCCAGCTGCAAGTCACTTGAGTGTGTTTATAATCCTCCTCACCAATCTTCCATTATTTTCCCACAGCAACCTTAAGAAAATCAGTAGGCAGAGCACCAACATCGCCATAAGAAATAATGTGGCCTTCTGATTTTAGTCTTGAGCAGGAAGAGGTAGCAAGGGAAAGATGTTGTTGCGGGTATTGGCGCAGGGAGTAAAGGGAATGCTCAGACCTTAGTGGAAGGCGATGTTGCTTTTCCAGTTCTTTTGAGCTGGATGACTGTGTTACCAATCCAGTGAACACTGTATGGAGAGAATGGCTCTGGTTTCATATCATTTAATGAGCCTGTGGGTTTTAAGGAGGAGTCTAATCTCCAGAGTCATCTTCTGCTGAACATAACAAGGAGGGAGGGAGGGAGGGAGGGAAGAGAAAAAACAGGGGGAAGAATAAAGGTAAAAAGAAGAATAAAAAAGGAACATCAAGAAGGAGGATGGGTAACTGAGAGTCCTTTTAGGAGCCTAGAAGGCAAACTGTTCTGAAGAAGAGCAAAGGAAGTCTGCCATTTTGATAACTTCTTTCCCATTGGCTCTGTGAGTGAAATCATGCTGGAAACCCTACTCATAAGTAAGCTGTAGTAAGAACGGAATATGGTGGGCAAGGTATGGATTACCTCTGTCCAAAGAGAATGTTGCTAACTCTTCAGTTGGAAAATATCTGTCAAACTTAAAAATTCTTCTCAAATTCTTCTTCTTAGAGGCCGTGCTCATTATCTGCAGCCCAGAGAGCTCACCTCATCCTAGTCTCAGGACACAAGAAGTTCTGAATGTGTCTGAGGGTTAAGAGCCACAGCACGATGGTACTGTGTGCTCTTCATCTCCCTGGGACATCTTGGAGCTGTGGCTTGCCAGCATCAGTGGCCAGGAGGGTTTCAATCCATTTGAAATAAGCCTGGCTGAAAACTTTCTGCTGAGATGCTGAGGAAAACCAGGTCTTGCAAAAAGCTGGAGGTTCATGTGTGTGCTTCTGCAAAAAATGATCCCTTTCTTAGGAAAGATGGAGAGAAATGTTGAATGAAGGCACTTTTTGTTACCAAAGCAGAAGTAATTATTCAAAGCTTGTAACTGCCTTTGGCCAAAAAACGTTTATCTAACACTCAAAAAGGTGTTTGTCTTTTTAGAAGCTGGTAAATACACTGAACATTTTTATAGCGAATGAAATCCTAAATGTCTACAGATTTAATAATTCTCTTGCTGTTATCAAACTATGATTTCAGGTCAACTTAATGGAAACTCGATGTGATAAGAGTTTTGTACTTAAAGATTAGCATTGTTATATTGCTTGTGGGTTTATTTATTTATTTATTAGACTTTGCTGTTCATCCAGAAAAATAGTGTTGAGTGAATTTAAATTAAGAGGAAATACACCTGCACAGGGATTAACAAAGGGGAAAAAAAAAAAAAAAAGAAAAAAGATGGGGAAATAAACAGTATATAACTGCATCTATATTGGTGTTTGTGATTGTGCTTTAAAGTTACACTTCTCAGTTCTACAAAAGGAAAAAAAAAAAAAAAGAAAGATTGGCAATGACCGAGCAAGAAAGCAAGATAAACACAAGATACAACCAAGTCCCTTCTAGTACAATTTCTTTAAAGCAGACTGCTGATTTAGATTATTTGCAGGCATCTAGGCATTGAGGCTATCAACACAAATATCTTAATTACTTTCCCACAGCTCTTACAAACTACTGCTTCTTCTTTATCTACTTTTTCTTGAAGACAACTTCTTGAACCTTTCCTAACCAATTTACTTTCTACCAGTTTGAAATTCTTCTCACTTCCAAAAGTTGCTCCATTTCCTACAATTGCTTTGCATTAGCCCAGTAAGTTTTTTGTTACTGGTTCAGTTGTAACTGGATTTGGAGAAGCTCGTATCTGTGTGGTCCTTTCATTAGCTTGAATAAATGAGAAGGAATTTTCTACAGGTGATGTGCCCGCAATTATTACTTTCTCTGCTTGAAGTTGTGAACAAATGACAGAAAGAATCAGCATGTTGACCACGCAACCTTATTTGTCCTGCTGAATAGAGGGCTGAACAGAGAAAGATTTGTTAGTTGTAGCAAACCACCATAGAAGAGAAATAACACTCCATTGGGGAAATGCATACATGAAATGTGGCTGACACCTATTCTGTCTGCTTAAGTGCTCGTCGGTTTTTGGGCCTTGGCTGCTGTATGCTGAGTTTGTGTGAAATATCTGGCTACTTTACTGAGATGAATAAATAAGGAAATATTTCAAAGGAAACTTGGAAGTATTGTTCAATTTTCAAAAAAAAAGTGATTTTCATGTTCTCTGCGTAACTGTGGAGTGGAATGCTAGAATTTGCATGTTCAGTAGGACTGGTTCAAGATGATGTTAACTATTTATTACTTTTATATACTCCTGTGTAAAATGAATGTTTTATACTTGAAAAAATGCACCAAATGCCTTTTTTTCTTAAGAATCTTTCTTTAGTGCATATTTTTTGTGAGAAAAAAAAACATGAATGTGACCATTGGGCAATAAAAATTGTCTCATCCTCAAAAACCAGAATAAATTAATCAAAATTGTTAGTGGAAATGTTGCTCACAGTCTGTAGATTAGTATAAACATTCATTAAGGTTAAACCTTCCTGCCTTACTCCAACAAGTTTTCATAAGTACAAGATTGAATAAGTACGCTGAGAAATGCCACAGCATTGCTGCCTGCGCATTAGTATAGGAAAGGAAACACAAGAAGCTTTGAAGGGGTTCTTGTATATAAATGATGCATCGGGAAATACATGTCCTTACAGGGAAGTCTTCAGAAAAGGCAGATGCAGGGCTGACTGGGAAAACAAGATTTCTGTTCTGCGAATAAGTGTTTCACTGCTTGTTTTCACCCTAAACATGA
Source organism: Psophia crepitans (assembly GCA_013399095.1). NCBI lineage: Eukaryota > Metazoa > Chordata > Aves > Gruiformes > Psophiidae > Psophia > Psophia crepitans. Next base: position 338,766 of record VWZZ01002488.1, read on the forward strand.
GAGACAGAGATGGCAGAAATGTTGAAATATTGAAAATGGTGTTATAAACACTTCGGGTCGGGGGGAATATGTTTTGAAAATGACAGTGTTGGGTTTCATGCTGATTGATACTAGCATAGAAAGGACAATTTTGTTCCAGTATTTCAAGTGCGCTATAATGCTGATACTGCCACCACTTCTCTTCTCTGAACCAGGCTTTCTTATCATGCTCTCTCATAGGAATACTGCCATGTCCAATCTTGTCTCATGAAAGCCAAGCAAACAGAATTTGTGCCAAAATGTCAGTTTTGCTCAGTATTTTCTGCTTTCATATTTGTCTGTTACTCCTTCTTGCCACTTTTTTGCTCATTTTTGTTTTTTATTTTCCATTTTAAAATTAAAAATAAAAAAGTAATTTAAGAAAATAAAAGAAAATGTGGGTTTTAAGTGAACATAAGGGGTTTTTTTCCAACAATTTAGGAGGCTATAAAGAAAAGCTTTTTCTGTGGGTACAAAAGTGTGTTTGCAGGGGAGTGGTGTTTTGTGGTGTGGTGGAGTACTTCTTATCTAAGGGAATGATATAATAACAAAACAGCCTTTTCATCAAATGATGCATTGTCACGAAGTTCAGTGCTATCCGTATGAGCACCAGTTCGTAATAAAGAGTAATGAGTGTATAAAGTCTTTAAAACACATTTTGATTCTGAAATGGGTCATGAACAAATATATGGGATGTTACTTTCACCTCCGCAACATTTCTGTAACCTGAAATGGGATCAATTTCATGGCACATAAAGTTGTGTAGCCAGGATATGAAGTGAGGAACATCATGTGCATCTGAAACTTAGGTCCCTGAGTGTACACACCAGGGATCCCCAGGGTACCTCGGTTAGCGCTTTTGACACGACTTGGGTCTCTTGTCCTTTGCAGTTTTAACTTAGCCAGGTGGATAGGCATGCTTTCTTTGTTGTCCACCACCATGTTGCCCTTAGTATGAAGGGCTTGAGCTGGGTACCTCAGGCCTTCCTTTCTTCCCATGTCATCTGGCCAGCTGAGGGGTGTGTAGTGCAAGCCCAGAGCATCAGGATCTGACCCAGGAATTTCCACCTGTAAATAGACTTGTGAGACACCCAGCAATACCCAAGTGAATGGAGCAAAGCTGGCACCTCTACTTTGGAAACAGGATCCTAAAGAGTAAGGCTTACTGTATGAAGAAAGTGTCAGAGAAATAAGATTTCTGGCAATGTCAGTGGCTTGATAGCAATGTTCCAGACTTGCAGTGTTTTTTTATCTCCAAAATGCTTCATCCGTCTCGCTTCTAAATAGAATTGTTGTTGCTTTGAAACAGCTCATAGTCATATCAAAAAGTTGCTTAAATGTTTTCAAGCATTAACAGCACTAAGTTCAAACATTTTTGAGACATTTTATAGTAAAGAGAACTTTTTTTCAGTCCCAAACAGTGACAGAGGCCAGTTGTGTTGCCTCAAGAAATATTTTTGCCAAACTGTAAATAAATAAACAAACTCCTTAAAATCCTTGAGTTTCCAGTGTTGAATGACAGCCTTTTTACTTGTTCCCACTAAAAGAAGGCTTGTGGGCCCTGAGTGGGTCACAGCTCTGTTGTGTTACTCTGTACGCAGCACATCCAGCCCTGCAAAACATTTTTCCTGCTTCCATACCACTCAGATGAATACTGCTGTATATTGTATCCTATAATATTTGCTCTTCCAAGGCTTTTGCAGATTCTGTTCGTGGCTTTCAAGCCACTCAGCAAAGGGAAAGAAACCATCCACTGTTACCTGCAGGACTTGGGTTGGCGGAACAGAAATAACTCCCTAGCTCTGAGGGGCCATTCTGCAGAAAAATATCCTCACTCCACTCCACGGTTATCACCATTTTAGTATCGCTGCTGTGGTGCTGATTAGACTTATTAAGCAACTCTTGTGCTTTTAGTGTCTGTGACAGGGAATTTAATTGATGCAGCAGTGCTGTGTTAAGCAGTTGAAGCCACAAGGGACTGCTTGGCTCCTAACTCTCTGTGGAGACAGGAGATCCTCAACAGCTTGTCCACAGTAGCTGAGGATCTTATCCCTTATGTTCGTGTTTTGCCAAAGTGTAAGTCTGTGGGCAAACACAATCTTTCAGCTTCAGCTGTGCCATGTGAGCGGGGTACTTCCTCAAGCTCATCATGTCTGAAGGAAAGCTCATGCAAGGTTTAAGTAAGGGTTAAAGTACAGGCAATTCTCCTCCTCAGACCAGAAATGCAGCAGTCATGACAAAAGAAGCACTAATCCAGTGTGGATGTGACTGTATTTGTTCAAATAGTTTGAGTGTGTAAGCATGGGTGTAGTGCCAGATCAGGTCTCCTCAGCTGAGAGGGAGCAGTCTACTGTTGCTGTGTGACCAAGCAAGATCCTCTCCTGATGCTGAGGACCTTGTGCCAGGAATAAGGCTGTGATTCTAAAACCACTGCTGGCTGTATGGTGCAGACATTATTTTAAATGTAAAATAAGCACAGAAACCACTATTTTTTTTTAAAAAATTATTTTTTAAAGCCTTCTTTGAGGTCATCTGAAGAATGTTTCTGCTCATATTTACCCCATTCAGATTTTATTAAAACCATTCAAAAGTGATTTTTCCCAGCCATGAAACTTTTGGTTTAGGTCAGCTGCTTGTTTCACTTCCTTGGCATTACCAGATCATCAGGTCTTGGGAGCACTGCCCTGTGAGTTACAGGGAGAACAGCTAAATGTGAAAGATGAGCTCATGCATACAATACAAAGCTCAAGGCCAGCTCCCAGATAAATAACAGTTAATGACAATTTCCCATTAATAGGCTTTTTATCCACAGTGGTCTTGTGTGTATTTTGTGTATGCGGTCAAGTAAAAACTACAGTCCTGAGCACTTGGTTAGCATGACTGTTTCTTTGGCCCATCACATAGATAAGTAAATTTTGCAGTGGTGTAAAATTCATGTTCTGGCATTATACTGTTACTTATGAGAGTATATGTGACGTGCTGCTTAAGCAATTGTTCTTCAGTTGGAGTTGATGAGCTCAAGAAAAATTATAGCTTTTTATGTCTTATCATTTTCCTTTAAGTTTTGTTTCCACAAAATATAAGAAGGTTGAACAGTCTTTTCAGAGTCCTAGCTCAAGTTCCATTGCCTCTAACCAGGTATTTTGACAAAGGCTATAATCAAGAAAATAGAGGTGGTTTGCACACTGCAGCCTCCTATATTATCACATCTCCTTAATGGATAATAAATGCTGACAGTGCCTATAAGCTGTTCGAACCTGGCTATTTATTTCTTAAATGTTGTTGTGACTGATTGCATACCCTTCCCTGAAAGGAGATGAGTTCTCTCTTCCAGAAAAGTGTGAACCACACACGTGAAAAAGTATCTCCTGATGTTGCTCTACATTGCATCATTCTTTACTGTTTCACTGTAGTAAAACATATACAGCAAAGCAGGTATCTGAAAGACAGCAAGGTAAAGAACAGAATATCTGAGGAATATTTTCAAAATCGCTTGCATTCCTTAAAGGGAGAGTGTGAGTAACACTGTTCTTTTTTGCTATAAAATCCTATATGCCTTCCGTGTCAGTTTTTGGGTGTTTATTTCACCTATATGTTGATTTGATCTACAGATTGATTAATTATCAGAGATGTGCAATTATTTTCAGCCCAGACCTCAGCTAGTGCAAGAGTGAGTGGGGTCCTGACATCAGTCCAGTTATTCTGCTTTGTGCTGGCCAGGATATATCCTGTTGCTTCTGGGCAGAGGAAAGGAATTGCATTTTGCACTCAGTGGTGAAATTTGCCTTCACACACTTTCTTTCCACTTGCTGGAAAAAATCAGTCATTTAGGCTTGCCTTAAAATTTTTGCTAGTGGTGCCATTTCAATGTCAACTTTATAACAAATTCATGTCTATTAAAGGAACCTGTATGGATGCCGTCCTGTGCAACCTGCTGTAGGTAATCCTGCTCCAGCAGGGGGGTTGGACGAGATGATCTCTGGAGGTCCCTTCCAAACCCTACCAGTCTGTGAATCTGTGAATTGAAATGAGAAACTTCTTCAGATTGAAAAATCAATGTTACGATCAACAATTTTTCAGAATGTTTTCTCTCATCAAAAGGAACAAGACAATATTTTTTACTCTGTGTTGTTTCAGAAATGTGATACTCACAGCTTCTTTGTCTAATGGTTGAACTTTGGATAGAGAGGCAATTCCACTTTCTGGGAAGTTGTAATATTTAATTATTACTAGGAAGAACTTGACAAGTTGAACCACTAGAAACACCACAAAATAAAGCAAGATCCTATTTTTTTTTTGTAATCTTTTTTCCTTTCAATTTTTTTTTTCATCCCAGATGGCCTGATTTCTCAGCAGTCTCAGGATTTGTGATAGCCTGGCTCTCCTCCATCTTGTCATTTTCTTCATGCCATAATTATTCTTGTGTGGAACTGCTCCTTTAATGTAAGATGAACATGTGAGCTTCAGTACTAATCACTGAGCCCTGAAACATTGCTTCAGAGAGGATTCCTGCTCTCCCTGCCCGAAATGGACCCATATAGTCAGTTTTTCAGTATCTCTTGCTGAAGCAGAAAGACTGCAATTTACAGGATGATGCTGAGCTCACTCTGGCTCAGGAGTGGAACAATGTGGCTTCAACCAAGGAAAATCTCCAAATCATCCAGCAGCAGTGGGCAAAATTCTGGTAGCTCTGGTTATGTGACTGAAATCTAATGACCAGACTGGCTGTACGGGCGTAAAACGTCCTTCCCCATAGCATGCTTTGTCCTCCTGCCTGGGAGTACTTACCTTTGTACTATCATTCCCACCCTATCGCTTCCTCTTGATAGGACAGGGTAAGGTCTTCAGCCCCTACAGTGTGAGGCACCTTAATGGATCTGTGGGATCAGGGCAGGACTAATGTGGAGGCAAATTTGCCTGCCTCTACCTGCATTGGTTCTTCCCACCTCTGCCTGCAGCATCGGGTTTTGACTGTTCTTAAAAAGAAGGGACTGAGCTAGATGAATGCAGCCTATCATGCCCTGTGTTCCCAACTAGCACTGCTTGTTAATGAACAAAGCAGGATCTGATGTTTGTCCACTTTTCACAATGCTTTATCATTTGGGGATGCATTTTTAGTGGAGAAAAAAAATACAACACCTGAAGCATTTAGACGTGCTCAGAACTGAAAAAAATTTTTTTGCTTAGATGTTCTGCTGGCTGAATCAAAGAGAGTGATAGAGATAATAGATGTTAATTTATACCACAGGGTGTCCATGCCAGGTTGTCTCCAGATATGTGGGGAAAAACCCAACATTAAGTTAATTCCAAACTCACTTGTGTAGAGGCAATCCATATTCCAGAATCTTGCAGATAATGAATGAAGAGAAAAAGAAAGTACTTGGTTAAAGGAGTCATGTTTCACTGTGTACATCCAGTGTGCTTCAGGGTGTTCTGCTGTGAGTCCCATAAATCTTTAGAAAGAAAATTCACCCTTTCATGACTTCCTGTGATGCTTTAGCACTGTTTGCACTCCTCTGAATCAGATGCCTACCATATGGACAAGATACATGCTCATAACAGTCCTCACAACAGCCAACCTCCTTCTGTAAAGAGAAGGAAGGATGCCTTTTCTGAAAGAAGATGCCAGGACAAGGTGGCCATTTATTCTGGAGGAGGATGGCTACTTTTAATTGCAGGACAGTGTACCTGTACTAGTCCTCCTGGTATTCCCTTGTCTCAATATACTATACTCTCTTAAAATAAACAGCAATTTATCCTGAGCCTGCTTTCCTCCCCAAGTCAGGCAATCAAGGATTGCAGCCCAGGTTACATCCTGAATGTGGTGAGAACTGGGCAAAGTCATCATAACATTAAAATTCACTCTACAAACTGGATCTGTCCTTAGGTTCTTTTGTATCCTGGAAGCTCAGGTCAAAATCACTGCAGTTCCAAAGTGCTTTAAGGGATCTCAGGGTTAAGTGAGGATGGTTTGGATTCTCTGCAGGATCCACATCTCTATGTAGCCTCAGCAAGATGTTAGGTTAGACTGCTTGCTTTGAGTTTTGCTTTCCCAAGAGGTTTTGGGAGCTATGAAGCACGTTTATAGCACAGGTCAGATCAAGATGCTTTATTGTGTCTGTACTGGGAGAGCTACATCCTCCTCCAGGATTTAAAGAAAGACCTAAAGAAAATATTTTTTTTGTGGAATCGCTTGTGATTTTTCTCTAGGTCCTGGCTCTGCAATTTTACTTGTTGTGAAGAGTGGTAGCCAGCCTTCAGTTCTCCATGGATGTGACTAGCTGGCAAGAAGTCATAGTCTTACTGCTACTCTCAGTCACTGTAAAGGAAGTTCTGATATCAGCAGTAAGCACTGGCTTCGGAGTTTTACTTTCTTGGAGCAGGAGAGGGAGAGAATATTATGCCTTTTGGGAGGTAAATGCTTCTGTCCTGTCATCCTGGTTTTGGCCAGGATAGAGTTAATTTTCAGAAGGAGCCAGGCCAGGTGAGCCCAGCTGGGGGCTATTCCATACCATGTGCCCTCATGCTCCCCATAAAAGGGGGCTGGCTGGGGAGGGGTGGGTTTGGTGCTGCTCTGTGATGGACCGGGTGTGGGCTGAGCTGGGCATCTGGTCACTGACAGCTGAATACCATTGGGGTTGGTCATTGATCGGTGAGTTGCTCTTTGTTATCACCTTTGTGTACATCCCATTAAAAAGTGCTGATGCTGTTGTTGTTTCCCTCTCCCTTTGCTGTCGCATTAAATGGTTATCTCCACTGGAGGAGGCTTTCCCTTTGTCTTTCCCATTCTCCTCCTCATCCTGCTGAGGGGGAGAGTGAGCAAACATCCCTGTGGTGCTCAGCTGGGGCTGAGGCTGAACCATGACACCTATACTCTCACCAATTAGAGAAAAGCTCCAAGCATACAAATCAGAGAGGAGAAGGTGCTCATGCTGGATCTAATAAAAAAAAAATGCACTGGGTGGGTTGGGCTGACTGGTGTGTATTGGTCAATTTGGCATCAAAGAGGAAAGATGAATGAATAATGGAAGACCATCTCAAGAACTAGATGGGGAAGGAGATTGTTTTGTATTTTTTTTTATTCAGTTTTATTATATCAAGTTTTATGTTGTGTGTTGCATTTTTCATTGTCTGTAAGAACATGTGTGTGTTTTTAATCAACATCAGAATTTCTGTACAAGGAAAAAAAGTTGTCTTCTGCTACATGAAATGACTTCCAGCAGTAAGATACTGGAGTTGGAGACATAAGCAGTGTAGTATTTTGGAGATGACTGCATGAGGAAAAGGGAGAGCAAGAACATAGGGGAGCAAAGTTTTTTGACTGAAGTTTGTTTCTATTAAAAATGAAAGATTCAGTAGCATAGTAACTGTATATCTAGCAATCTTGCCAACTTACATTGGATACAAGAGGATATGAAAAAATCAAAATGTTATGTCAACATTGTTTTAAGTATAACATATTTAGTTGTAATAGAGTTTCATTCTGATGATTCAGAAAAAAAAAAGCCAAATCAGTTAAACCAGTGGCATAATAATTGTTCAGATGAAAATGGAAATCTAAGTGTTGATTACACTTAAGCATGACCCTTTTTTTGGAATTTGGGAAGGTCTGGTGGCCATATAAAGGAGCCCAGGAGGGCTAGGCTGTGCAAAGAGATGGCAGTGGAGGCAAACAGCTTAAGAAAAGCATGCCAGGCTTAAAAAGTGTTTGGTTCAGCTTAGGCTCATCTGAAGAAGAATTTTGACTCACTAGAGTTATGAGAAAGTGTAAGGAAAAGGGACTGTGTGATCTTGGGAGGAACTGAATGCACACCTACTCTTTCAGGAAAGACTGTCTGTCTCTTCTACTCTTGCTAGCTAGATAATTAAAATACATATATGCATAGGAAACATCTATCTTCTCTGGATAAGAGGAGCCTTGAAACCATGGGAAAGGGCATTTAATGCATTTTTAAGATTAAACAGCATTCCACAGGATCCAAAGCAATTTTTAGCTTGTCAGTGTCTACAGAACGAGTAAACTTCCAGCTCTTATTTTGGATTTCCTCAGAATGACTGTATTCTTTCAGATATTCAGAGCTCCCAACAGAGCAGAACAGAGAACCAAAGTTCAGCATGATTAAAAGTTCAGTGTGTCATGAAGGGATTCTAGAAGGATGGTTAGGGACAACGGTTGATTGGCAATGACGATAATGGTAGGGTGTGGGTTAGCTGGTATGTAGAAAGTGTTCTGCGCTGTGGCAAAAGCTTGTGGGGCCAGCTTCAACTAAGTGCCATGTCACAGCTGTCACTCCATGTGTCTGGCTGTTCGGCTTTCTCAAGACTGAATTAAACAGCCCTAGGCCTGTACTTCCATTTATAAACAGCAAGAATACTTATATGGCAGCTTTAAGACTAAAGTCTTGCAGCAGGGATAGCCTGTGTGCAGCCTTTCCGTCATGGGGGAGTGCTCTTCATACCAGCAGCAGCTCCTGTACCAGATGAAGAGCAGTCCCTCCTGCTCTGGACTCTGTACTGAGGCAAGGCAAAATATGAGTCTTTCCACACTTGCTAGTTGTGATAGCCCCTCACCATGTTTGTGCTTATTGACCTGCCTGTGTATTCCAACAGCAGTACTTACCCAGTCAGAGGTTTAAATCAGGATTTCAGGCCGGTGAGCTGCAAGTGACAACCTAGATAATGGGGTATTTGTGTGTATGTTTCAGGAATATCTTTTGTGTGGTCATGTTTGATACGCAGACAATCTTTTATTACTATGAGTTGTTTTTGCAGAGTTTTATTTCAGCTGTTGTGTCTTACCAAGAAGTTTTCCTCACCTGGCTCAGGAGAAACGGGAACTCTGTTCAAAACAATCTGTGAGAAACATGTAAATGGCCTGATCCAGACTTGAATGTAGATTTTCATTGCTCCAAAAGGCAATCTCATTTTGAACTAGGCCTTTTCTCTGTCCTTGAAAAAGACAGGAGCTGGTTGCAGAATGCAGATCTGTAGGAAGGTTTTCAACATCCTGCTGCGTGGTGGCCTATACCTTGGATTTAATTTCAGGTCACTTTCTAGCACGGGGTATTTAATTTCTCATCTGTCCTATGAGTCCTACTTTACTGTACAATTGTTGATGCCTCTGAAAGCTCCTGCCAACAGTTTGCCATCTGCTTTAAACTAAAACCATTTAGTTTCTCTTGATGTGAGACAAAACCGTCTGATATGCAAATATGAACAGTAGGTGGCCAGCTTATCACTATTTAATGTAAATGAAAACTCACACACAGTATGCAGAGGCTTTGGTAATATTCTCCATCCATAGACCTTTCCAGAGAGTCTCATTTAAAGCTAAGCACAGCCAGCTCCTAGATCAGCAGGATTACAGTTCATCTCCAGCTGAAGAGACCGTTCCTTCATCATCACCACTGTTCAGTTAAAGTACTGTTTTCTTGTTTAAAAGGTTTCTCAGATTTCTTAATTCGTGAGCCTCTAAAATGTTTGTCCTTATGCTCTTGGATGTTCTTTAAGTGTCCCTAGCATGAATGGAGAGGGAAATGACTGCTCACTATGTCTCTCACAAGAGGAATGAGGGCTGTCAGGTGAAATTAGCAGGCATTAGGTTGAAAACAAGCAAATAAAGGTGGTTCTTGGGTGTGGTGCTTCTGACCAAAGCTGCATTTGCAGAGAAGAGTTTAGGAGGCTCAAGTGGAGACAGGAAAAGTTAATGAAGATAAGTACACTGTGAGGGTTTCTAAGGCAAAACCAACATCCAGCTCAGGAAGCTGGAGAATGGGAAGCATGTGACAAACAGCGCTGTATGTTTATTACTTATTCTGATGTTCCTCTGTAGAATCTTTTCTGGCCACTGCCAGGATACATAGGTCTTTGGTCAAAGCTAGCGGATGCAGGGTGGGATGAAGGGTGAGGCACAGGACTGACACTGCTTGTGGATGGGCTGCAAACATCTCTGCTGGCTATGGCATGGAGGGCAGACATTGATCTTGCTGCTGTAGACATGACTGCACTGTGCCTACACTATCATCTGGAGGAAGAAAACTTTCCTTCTGATGAACTCAGTGACTGCCATGTGACAAAGAAATCCTCTCCAAGTAGTCTTTGACCGAAAGTGGCCTCTGCTTTCAGAAGTTCCTTTCACTACTTCAGGCTATTTTCTCAAATGAGGGATCCAAAATAGAGGGAACAGTGAATTAGTTTATATCAAAACCACACATTTAGGTTGAGGTGAATCAACATGAAGCAACAGAGAAATCAATAATGATGCACCATAAAAGCTAAAATCTGTAGGAATGCTGTTTTCTGGTGGTGCTGGATTTTAGCTGGAATACTGACTCACCATTTGAAGCACTCCAGCACCAGTGTAAAAGACCTCAGAACAGCTACCAAATTATTTAATTTTGCTGATCCTCAGTTAGGGCTCCCCACTGGTACAGCTGGAACAAGAGACAGGAGTAAAGAGGAAGGTGAGAACACTGTGCTGTGGAGGGACACAGTGTCAGGAGCTGGGATGGGAGATAAGGAAGCAAGAGGAGCAACTGCCTAGAAATCTACAGAGAAAGAGGAAGGTCTCCAGAAATCATGAAAATGTTCTGGAAAAGTAGTTGTATAAGGGAAGAGACAGATCAGTCCGTAGGCATCTGGCATTGTGATGAAATAAAAAGGCCACATTCTGCAAGCTCTGGTCACTTAGGAATCAGGTCAGAATTATGGCTTTACAAGCTACTGCCCTCTTATGTTTCTGTCATACTTTTTAAAGTCATCTAATGACTTAAGGGAATATTTTTCAAAAGCTGTCATTGGAGGATTTAAGGAGCACAGGTGTCAGTTCCTCTCAAAGGCTCTTGTGCTCTCAAATTCAGTTCTCTTGAAATCTCCCTAGTAACCATTATTTATGATACAGCCCAATTGTAACAGTTGCATATTAGTTTTCCCCTTTAATTTATGAAATATTAGTGATGATTTTAGCTGCTTGAAACGTGAAGGAGAATGGTATAAATTGCATTTCTTCCAAGCTGCATTTTTGGTACTAGTTCCTAGCCACCCTTTTCATCATTCCTGACATGAAATGTAACTGCACCAGTCATAGAAAGAAGGAGGGAACAAAGGGAAATCAAAGCTGCGCTTGATCAGTATTGGAATATGTATCAATTTCAAACCAAATGCTTCTGGCAGCTTCCAAAAAAGGATATGAAGAAAGAAATTTTATAAAGGAAGCATCATCTGCATTTGCATTCGAGTTCATCATTAACAATAATTAACAGCACAAAATAAGGGATTCTCAGGGGAGTACGCATCTTCCAAAGATAAGGTAATGGTGTTGTATGTTGTGAGTGATTACATGAATTGATGCCTTGATCACCGCACTTCAGAGAAGGCACTAACAATTATGTATTATGCTAACATTTTGAAAAAGCTGCTCTATCCACATGTGCACGCTTGCTTCTAGAGCACAAGTTTTCTGCCTAAGCCCTAATCCTGTTTCTTAATTTTCTCCTAACTTAGTGTGCTTAAAGACACGTCGCTGCCGCTGGCACTTAGGAGGTAGAGGAGCAATTGGTGCAGTTCCTAGGACCGTTCCTTGTGTAGAGATCCTGAATGAGTGTGGTACCAGTTTGAAGTTTCCTAATCCCACCCAAAACACACAGGATGGGGAAACAAGAGTGCCTACGAAGGGCAGGGAACTTTGTTGTTCTATTGGAGCTACCACTCAGGAAAACTGAGATTAAAAGGGATCTGGCCTACAAGTGTGTCTCTGTCCACTAGTTTTTAGTTCCAAAGAGGATACAGACTCTAAAAGAAGAGACAAGCACTTACCAAAGGAGCCTGGGTGATATCAGAGCTCAGTAATGAAACTGATTTAACTTAAAACTTTGAATCCCATCCAACTCTATTTAAAACAAAGAAACTTGATTTTAGTGGGTTTGGGGCTCCAAAGTTCTTGTAGTTTTCCAGGACATAATATTTTAGTAAGCCTGGTGGCTACATCTTAGTTTGCTGGGTTTCCCTTTTGCAAAGAGGACATACCTTTCCTTACTTCTAAGCAGAAAAAGCCAGACTTATAGACAGCTACAAATCAAATGTATTTAGAAGTCCAATGGAGCAGGAGCCTTTTCTCACCTCTTTTGCAACTGCTGTCCAGAAAACAGAAAACCAAACACGACGTCAGTTTGAAAGCTCTCTTGGATCAGGATGATGTATGTACAGGTGAGGTTTTTAGCCCTTAGAGGTAGGAGACAGCTGTACTTTGGAAAACCATCTTCAGAGGGTGCAAAAAAACACTAAATCCCTTGAGTGCCTTGTAAGGAGTATGTGTGGGTTCTTGGTCCCCTGCTTGTCCAGGCTGTGGGTTTGACTGGAGTGCGCTGAATATCCTTCCTTGCCTGTATGCTCAGCTGCCCATTCAAAGGAAAGTAGGTGGTGTGTGACATACTGCTCCTCTGCTAAGACAATTTCTAATATGTAAGAACCAGTATAAAAGCCTCTAGACAGGGACTCACATATTAAACTTTGTATGTGTGACTACAGTTAGCCTGATTTAATGTAAATATGGTCCATATAATTCCTACTGATAACCCCTTCAATGCCTGCTAAGACTATTTTCTCTGTAGCTAAATTGAAAAAGGCATTTCTGCAATATCTTTTAATTCATTTTCCTATTGTAGCTGCAAAAACAGTTTGTTTTGATTGCAGTGTGAAAAGCTCTTTATACAGTAGGATTTGGATAAAACTTTGAGCTAGTCACTCTGTGAGCAAAGTGGGATAAAGTAGGAGTCCCCGCAGGATGTGAAGTCCAGCTATTTGCCAGTTGGATTTTCAAAGGCACAGGCTGATCTCAAGTTCACCCACCTTTGCCTTAATAGAACTTGTGCTGCATCCCTAAATCTCACCATTCACAGCTGCCATGTCTGATCCCACAGTACATCCTGCATGGAAACAGCTTCCCGGAACACCCAGGTAACAAAACCCCCTCCACTTTTCTTATCATAACCATGTCTCAAATGAACAGTTTTGTTGAGGGGATTTATGAAAACTTCTCTCAAACTCACTGTTCTCAACTATTCTTCCCTTGCCAACACTAAGATTGTACTAAGAGATATCTGGTTTTAAACATTAGGGGGGGAAAGGCATAAAGGCATGAAGACATGAACTGTAAGGTCTTAGTTGTGCTTTCCTGGACATACACATTCACGACACGAGATAGGTTTTTCAGAAAGGCAGAGGGGCTGCGGGTGGTGCAGGATATTCCACTCTTAGCAAAATCAGGTCACTTCTGAAGGATTTCCTTTTACTAGTTAGTTGCATGTAGCCTCTGTAATTAGCAGTAAAAAAATCAAAATTTAGGAGGCTGCTCCTGGTCAGATAAGTTAAGCACATGCTTAGATTTAATAGGATATGTTGAAAACCCACTTGCGTCAGCATGAATGCATTTTAAAATTCATAAATATATGTTTAAGCATATATTTACTGTGAAATGGAAACCTTCAAATAGTTTTTTTAAGTGAATTGTAATCCCATTAAAAAAATCAAACCTCTCCTTGTGATTAGTGTGGTAAAAACCCTTGAACTTAGATTTGCTGCTAAGGGAGAAGAGTGTCTTTCTGCAGTGTCACTACAACATTGAATGTTAAAAATAACGTATAATCACCTTAATTTTCAAAATGTCTGAAAGCATCAGAGTGAAGACAGGTGGAAGGGAAAGGGTAGTTATGATCAGAGGAACACTCAGTTTTCACTTTGCAGAGAAGATGGAATCAAATTCTTCTTGGAGGACAAAAAGAAATATTTACACACAGGTTAATTATTGCTAGATAGAACAACGGTCCTTGCAATGAGAGCAGCTGAGCACCGGAGCACTGTGGAGTCTCCAGCCGTGGAGAATTTTGAAACTAGGCTGAACAAGACCCTGAAAAATATCTCCTTTAATGGAGTCCTTCTTTCAGCATGTTTAAACTCGAGGCCTCCAGAAGTCCCTTCCAACCTGAGCTATTCTGTGATTGTGATATTAACATAAGCAAGTAAGTAAGGGAGAACTAAATGCAGGAATGTAAGATAATGCAGCAGAGGATATTAGAATTGAGGATGAGTTGCTGTGAAAGTAATGCATTGATAGACATAGACTTCATTATTTAGGGGAACATAAGATACCCGAAATTATTAGAATTACCTTTGTGAAGACTTTGGGCTTCTGAAACTGTGCAATATGTGTCAGGCAGCATTTTCTGAAGTCCTTAGATGTTTGTTACTGGAATTCAGGCCACGAAACCCCTCTGCATTTGGAGGCATTTTGGGACTCATTCCTTGTGCAGTGACCTGAGAGAAGCAACCACATTTTAAGAAGTCATCAGCCTTTCCAATCATACTGGTTTTCTCAGGAAAAATAATTCATGTGGAAGCATCTATCCCATCATTTGCCACCCCAAGACAGCTATGCTGAGCTTGCTGAATGCTCTTCCTAAAAAAAAATAATAAATTTTTGGTGAAATACATCACCCCCCTAAAGAATGTCTTTGGTAAATCCAAGCTTGCAAATATAATACCTCTTTCTCTACCATTTCTTATCTTCCTTGAAGTAGTTCAATGTCTGACACTATCTCCTCTGAGGGACAAAAAGTTTAGGATCCACATGGCAAGCCAAGTCCTTCCAAGAAGTCTGGCAGTTGGGCACCAGTTCTGCCCTTTCTCTTAAAAAGTCACATTCATGGGTGTTTGTCTCTGTGAAGGATGTGGGGCCTATACCAGAATTTAAGACATTTCAGAGATTTTTATTTCAGCTGTCTCATACATTATGATATTTAGGATATAGATTCAGCCAGATATTGTGGGCATCTCAAATTCTCTAGGCCTAAGTCTGCCAGAACCTGGGCTGCTTAGGCTCATGTACTGAAAAACATAACCTACAGTAAACTCACAGCTTGCCAGTTTTGGTTCTCTAAGATGAATTGTGATCACACACAACTACAAGTAGCCTTCAGGATGAGTCCAGAGCAAACTTTCACCTCTGTCTACAGAAGTGTCTCCCAGGATCACTCTGAAATGCTTTTAGGAATGGCTTAAACCTGATTGAAGTAAAAAAAAAAGTTCTACAAATAGCTTTAAGCAGCTGAGTAATGGTAGGAAAGTATTTGGAGAATCCCATTTGAAGCTTCTATTTTGGGATCAACTGCTACTGGTGGATTGATACAGCAGAATAATTGGGGATATTATGAAAAAGTGAGAATAAAATTTTGCTTTGACCTTGTTCACATGCCTTTTGATCTACTTCTCAGTCATAGATAATATCTATACAGATGTTCATGAAAAGCAGGTTTTTAAATAAAAGCATTTGGCTTGGTAACCATCCCAACATGAGAATAATTAATCATTATTTCATCGTCCAGTTGGGGAAACAGAATCTGAACTGTGTTACTGTGGTAACTGCTCTCGCTGTTTGGCTACACATTTGGGGATATCACATTTTGAAAAAGACTCTGCATCATCTGAGTTCCAAACAATCCTTTTCTTTCCGGTTTAAAAAAGGAAAGTCCTTATCTTTAATGTAAATATGCCAAGAGAAAAGCCAATGCTAACCTTCTAACATGTACTCTGCATCACATCTGTTAGGCTTGGACATAATTAATTACAAGTGGAATGTAAAGGAATGGCATGCCAAAATCTTTAACACAATTCCAAATCATGCCTTATGCCAGTCTCTCACTCCCTGCCAGTATGAGCTGATGGATCCTGTGGATGGGGTTTGATGTACTCTGGCACTTGAAAGAAACTGTCAGTAGATTTGGAGGTAAAAATAAGAGAACAGGTGCACAGCTCCTAACAGAATTTACCAACTCCAGGATAACACTTGCTAAGGGCTGTTTGACAACAAAAATCAGTACGTTCCAGAAAAGAAAGGTAGCATTATCCAGAGAGGAGACAAAAAAATCAGCTCCCAGAATGTCCCTGTCCTTATTTGTCCATGTGCAGACTTTCTTCCTTTTTTTTTTTTTTTCTTCCTTACAGCAGTCCCTTCTTTCACTCACTTTCCTGCTGTTCCCTGGCCTTAACACTTACCCTGCTTATCCCTGCCACCCAGCAATGGTGAGAAGGACTGCCTGTAGCAATCCTATTGACTTTCAGAATGGTCAGATTCTTACCAAATCTGTGTGCATAGAAGAGAACAGAATCATTAAGGTTGGAGGAGGCCTTCAGGATCATCCAGTCCAACGGTCCCACCACCACCTGTTACCCACTAAACCATGTCCTTCAGTACCACGTCTAACCTTTCCTTAAACACCCGCAGGGACGGTGACTCCACCACCTCCCTGGGCAACCTGTTCCAATGCCCGACCACCCTTTCAGAAAAGAAATTTCTCCTCATCTCCAACCTGAGCCTCCCCTGGCGCAACTTGCAGCCGTTCCCCCTAGTCCTGTCACTAGTTATCTGCGAGAAGAGGCCGACCCCCAGCTCACCACAACTTCCTTTCGGGTAGTTGTAGAGGGCAATGCGGTCTCCCCTGAGCCTCCTCTTCTCCAGACTAAACAAGCCCAGTTCCTTCAACCACTCCTCATAAGACCTGTGCTCCAGATGAAGTAGTCATGATCTGAACCATGGAGCCTGAAAATCTGCTCATTTAAATGGGCAAGCCAGGTAGCAGTGAGCAGCAGAGCTGCTTAAAGTCAGGCTCAGAGCCTGGATCAGAACTGACTCCTCTGGTAACCCCCATACTGTACAGTCCTGGGAGACTGTTCAGGCTTCAGGTCAAGCATACTACCAAGTTAAACAGCCTGCTTAAAAATGGAGTTAGTGTTACTGGAGGGGAAGCCATGTATGTATTCAAGAACATCCTTATCTCCTTTTTGGTTCATATTGGAGCTATATGCTTAGTTGAGCAACAGTGATGAATCCCAGTGCTTAAGCAGATAGCCTGAAGCCCTAGAAAGACTCCAGCATCAACTGCCACAAGGGGATCTGGAGCTTGAACTGACTTAAGACTGCATACAAGGGCAACATAGACACAAGATGTGTTTCCCTTGCAACCAAAACCTTCTTTTCAGTGTGTCTGTAGCATCTATGTACACCAGAAGCAATTGGTAGTTCCTGTCAGTTGAACATGAGCCCTTCAAGGTTGCCTTACTCTGGTTTCCACCACAGTCCCTGTCAGAGGCAGACTGGCCCTGTGGTGTGTGTTAGCACCTAAGCTTTAGCTCCCTTTCACTTCAATGGTGACAGCTCCTGAGGAAATGGGGTGGCAGCCCTCTGTATGGATAAGCCTGGTAGTGCAAGCACATGTATTTGTGAGGACTGGGTCCTGTGCATGACATCTGTCAAACCCTCAGCAACTCATTTCACCTTTTAGCTTTGAACAGGACCAATAGAGGGCAAGGATTTCCTTTCTGTATGTGTGTTTTTTAGTGCCTTAGAGACTGCAGCCTTGACCTCAGGTAGGATTTGACATTCACACCTAGACAGTGTATAAATGCTGTTCTATTAGGAAAAGCTGTCTGACGTCTTTTTAAATCAAGTAGTCTTTCCCCAAGCTACTACATCTGTATCTCTGCCACAGGTTTCCTTGTGCAGGACAAACTCAGTTCCTCGAAGCTCTACTTTTTAAGGTAACTGAAATAAAAGGTTTGCTGTCTAAATTCAAGTATCTAGTTTGACAGCTAGTGATTATTTTACATTCATGGCAGAGATAAAAAAGTAGTATGAACTGCGTTTAAATAATTGTTTTATGGCTACTTTACAATATGAAAGTCTTTTCACTAGAAGTACTGACCAACAAGACTCTACAGTGGAACACCATTCTGCTTTAAATGAGTCCTTCAGAAAGTGATATAGAGTGGCACTATAGGGGGCCTGAATACTCTAAAGGTAATAAAAGCTTGGTTTAGGTTAGAACTGTGTAAATTATATTGTCTTGATAGTTAAGTAGTTGAGGGACAGCTCAGAAAAAAAAAAAAAGCGGCTTGCTATTCTAATTCTGAACACAGCGCTATGATGAGAAGAGCTGGAATAGTGAATGAGGACACACTCATATCAACAGACACCAATCTTTCCAGAACATACCATGACACCTTAGAGCTCTTTACAAATCCTGTTTTCTTTCTATATTTTGAAGGGTATGACAGGTAACTATTACGTATCTCCCAATTTACAAGCAAAAGTGTAGTCAAGACCATAAGCTTGAGATAATTTTGGTTTTGCACTGTATCTGGTTCAATTTCCAAAGATCCAAGCCTTCTGGACATATGAAAATATGGAACCTTACCTGGCTTCTCTTTCTTGATAACAGCAAGACACCCAGAGAGTTCAACTTCCTGTTTGATTGGCCACATTGATGGAAAATAGATGCCCAAATTCCTGTATGTGACTGTGTGGCTATAGCTGAGCAGTGACAGGTACTCCTAGTGTGCAGCCAGCCTGAAACCTTCCCTTACAGAGCACCGCATAGCCCCTGGGGCACAAGCCACCAGTTGCACCTAGGGAGCCACTGGTAGGTGCTCAATACCACACCTGTCACATATATTCCTAATCCAACTGCTTTAACAGCAATTAAGCTCAGAATTTGGAATTTCTGTGAAGAGTTCATGGTAAAAACTGGCATAGCAGTATAGATGCTAGTTCTTGCCTCCATTTCCTTGCTGCGGGCAACCTTGTTGTCTTCTCTTTCTCTTCTTCACATCTTGATGATTGCTGTCTCCAGGCTTTCGGTATGACTAAAATGTCACCTGATTGCACATCTCTCTGCAAAGGCACTTGACAAAAGGGAGCGATTTAGGCAGGTACATGCATTCAGACAACCTGGATGCATCTGGTTGCTTAATCAGTTCCAATATTACCCCTTTGTGTGTGACCTTAACCATTAGATCTTGTTGGCTCCAATCCAGCAGAACATTCAAACATTAGATCTGGGCTCAGTTTTTCAGCTGAAGCTTATTAAAATTTGAAAAAAAAATAATCTATTTGACAACGCTGAACAGTTTGCAAAATTTGTCTCAGGTTTACTGAATATAAAAATATAAAAAAATAAAGTAGAGTTTTTAAACCAATGTTTATTTTTGGATTTTTTTAAGGGTAATGTGTTCATGTCTCTATTTAAAACAAATATGTCTGATAGAGGAGGGAAAAAAAAACCTTAAAGATAGGTTCTGTATTAAGGACCAGGATATAAGTGTCCTCCAAAGAAGGGAGGAGGCAAGCACAGCTAACTCTGAGATTGCCCCAAACCGACATTTTTGTAGGTTTTTTTCCATTATGATATCAGTATACAAAAGCATCTCGCTCTATCATCTGAGTAGATTGCTCAAAAGTACTGTAAAATATTACAGGTCAATTCTTTCCAAAGCAGTTTCGGCCAAGTCAATCTGCCAAAAACATTTAAATATCTGGCTGTTTTCTGAGGCACACAGAAATGTAACTTCTGAAATCTCTCCTTCAACCTGACCCTAAAAGAAAAAACTACTCACCTGCACACAACAAAACAACACTAAATTAACCATTTAGTAATTCAAAACCATGACTAACGGAGTCTACCAGGCCTCCTTAGGCCTGATAAATAATTTATTTTCAATTTAAATTGCATCTCTGCTCATACTCTTGTTTATCCCCACTGACACTGTAAGACTGATATTTTGCCTGCTGAGGCAAATCCATCTATTTCTGGTGCCGCTCATCCTTGCCCTCATTCACCACACTCGCAGTAACTCAGTGCCAAGTTGCCCTGAAGGTAAACAATGTACCTGCAGTCCTGGGTGTTGATGAATTTCTCTGATATGCTGATGATGTGTTATCTTCCCAGCCACTGTGGCAAGGCATGTGATTTTATATGCTGTGTCTATAATACCAACCTGTTCCCACAAGAATTGATGACAACCAGAAGCAGGGAATGTGTTTGCATTAAATCAGGAATGTGCTGAAGTTAAAGCCTCTCACTGCATGTGGCTCTTGGTGCTTTCTTCTTCATTGACTATCTTCTTGAAAAATGATTGCTCTTGCCATGCATTGATACCGCAGATGTTACATCATGATACTTCAAACAAGGGATTTCTGTTCTGCCGGTTTCCAGCATACAACAGTTTCCTGGGGTCACAAAAAACTTCTGGGGTGAAGTTCTTTGTGTTCAAAACAGCTGTCAACTGCAATGGCTCTGATGCAATTTTAGTCTTTGAGGAATATTTGTCCTGTATGGCTACTGTTTTGGGAACCAGAGAAGCAAAGATCAAGAGAGTAGGAACACACAAGGTGAGGACATTAACCCGAGAAGGATGAAGACTAGGTTTGTTCCTTGTTCCTTGTCCTTGTGGTATGAGTGAAATTCTCTGGATCAAATGCAGAACAGGAAGGATCCTCATCTCTTTAGTTTCAGGGTCTCCAGGCACTCTGTGTGGCTCAGGGACTGGTCCAGACCATTGACTCTAGTGCAGCAACATACTGTGGGAGGCTTCACTCACTCCTGCATGCAGGAGAACCTGAGAGAATCGGGTACCATGTGAGTCAGGTGACAGCTATGCAGAGGTTTGGAGTCTGCGGCTGGTCACTAGATGATGAATGTAGGGGCTTTAGGGGGCATGAGTATGTGAGGCAAGCAAATCAGTTAAGTAATTCTAGAAATGTTGTTCCTGTGTTTTTTTTTTTAATCTTGGCATTGCTACTATCTTCCTTCCCCGCCCCGTCTTGGGTATGATTCTTGGGCATCTTTGTTATGCTGTAGAAAGTTTGTTGTTTACTGTTTCAGGCAGTTAGGCTATGTTGTGGGCTGGCTTCCTGCGTGCTCTGATGTGATTAGTTGTAACACGGAGCCTGAGGTTTGTAGGCTCTTTATCAGATTGCCTTTACAGACCCTAGATGTGGTACAGGAATGAGATAAAGGAGGCAGAGAAAATTGTATTTTACATTCTAACAGTCTGTGAAATCCAAAGTTAGCATGAGAGCAACCACAAAGTCTGAAAGCTTGCAAAAGCATGATTCCTGGAAACATCTCATGACTTTACCTTTAAAATATATTCTATACAGTTTCAGAAGAAATTATCATCTGTGCTAGATGTGGATCTAATCTGTGATAAAAGATTAACTTTCACTGACTTCAGTCATGGGACAGTGTGTTCCCCTGAGCTCAGTCATCACTGCTTTTTTGGCTTCCCTCAGATCTGTAGGAACTTGTTGAGGTAAATGCATTTAACTGACTGTTCCCAGTCAGAGCATGGAAGTGTTTATCTCTGTGTTAACACAGGGTGTCATGTTCACAGAATCCCAGATTGGTAGGGGTTGGAAGGAACCTCTGGAGATCATCAAGTTAATCTTCATGTAGCTTTTCCTCAGCTAGTGATAGCTCCAAATCAGATTATTGTATAAAAAACGTACTGCTTTGAAATGCTTCTCTAGATGGCTTATGTTAATTCCATTATAATGGACCACAATCAGGCAATTGTAATCTTAGCAATTTTCACAGATTTTATAGAAATTGAAGATAGCTTGGCGTGAGACCAGAAAAATGCTTCTCCAAACACAGACAGACATCAAATCTTATGTTCTTGGTAACAATGAGTGTTCTACAACCTTCCATAAAAATGTAACTGTAAGATTATTGAGACTTGGCTTTAGGTTTGAGGGTGGGGGATGTTTGTTTTTATTTTTTTTACGCATGCAGTCTGTCTTCATGATGTATTGAGTGATTGCTTTGGTAGGGATCTGAAGGGAAGAAGCCCAGACAGTGAAAGAAATTTCTCTTCATGCTGATAGAGCATTAGAAAACCGAAATAACACAAGCTGTCTATGAATGCTGAAATAATGTCATGGGATTGTAAAGTGTCTTCAATACCACATTAGCAGGAGAGAGAATCCAAACCATTGCATTGGTATACAGAACTTCCATGAGACAGTGAATTAATATTATGTACAAAAAATAACACAGTGTAGAAAATAATACTTGATGCTCAGCATCTGAAATTTTCTCAGTCAAAATTCTCACTGATTTCAAATCAGTTAGCACCCTTAGTTGCAACTCCCACAAGAAGAGTAGTTGGAATGCACATTTGTGCTGATGCCACCATACATCTGGGGATTATGTGGCATAATCCGTCTGCCAGCCCAGCCATGTAGCCAAGTGCAGACTATCTTCCATATTTCACAACCATCTGTCCTGCTTGCAAAGAGATAGACATCTATTTGGAGGTCCCATGCAATGGCCTGACACCCCCTTGTACAGATGTTGACCTGAACTGCAGGTAAGTATCAAAGTGTTGGAAGCTGTGCTGGTGTTGTATGGGCTTTCCAGCAGCAGATGGTCTCTGCCTCACTGAGGGAACTACCCTTTAGGGCTGAATTTTGAGAAGGTAGCTCAATCACTTTCAGACCCAAGAACATTCAGAGCAGACCAGCTTGGATGCTTTTATTCTCTGCTTCTTCAACCTGACTTGTTCTGGCCCAGTCCTGGCCCTCAATTCATTAATAACCAATTAATTTAGACACTGATAATATTACTGTATCTGTGAGATTCATCTTGTGTCTCACCCTACATGTGGCTTGGACCAGCCCAGGCTCACATCTCCACATGCTAGCTCATGTCTACAGCTGCTCTGGGAATGTGTATTAGGTTTATATGGCAAGGTTTTGGTAGCAGGGTGGGGGGATTGCAGGGGTGGCTTCTGTGAGAAGATACCAGAAGCTGCCCCCATGTTGAATAAAGCCAGTTCCAGCTGGCTCCAAGACAGACCTGCCACTGGCTAAAGCTGAGCTCATCAGCAATGGTACAAGCACCTTGTGAGAAACCACCGTATTTCTCCTACTCCCTTCTGTGCTGCTTATTCAGGTCAGAATTTTTTGCTTGTTTATTTTCCTTGTGTTCAAAGCTGATGACATTTCTTCACCAAGTAAGCAAGAGATAATTGCAATTTGTAAAAAAGCTCAATTATGGCAAATTTGCTCTGTTTTGCATTTGTTACAAGTCAAATTGGCTTGTTTTTACCCACTAGTATTAAGTTGCTTTGTTTAATAAAGGTCTTATTGTTTTTCAAATAGGTGCATGAAAGATGTCCATGGAAATATCTTTGAATAGGAAGAAAAAATCAATGCCATAATTGCAAAGAATTAACTCCAGATAAAAGCAAGGAACTTTACAGATGCAGATTAATAGTAGCACACACAACTTTTGGCACCCAAGGTTGTAATGGGGATTAAATACACAACCTGCTTTTATCTTAATGTATGATCACACACTACCACCTCTGTCACTTCACAGTTAAAATATTTTGTAACACAGGTGTCTTGTTTCAAACCCACTTCAAAATGGGAAAACTGAAGCAAAGTGAAAATGAAATGACTTGTCCAGCATTGTCCAAGTGGTAACTGCAGGGTCCAAGGCCACTGTTAGGCTGTCCTTGTTTTGACTAGTATAATTTTCACAAGAAACCAGGACAGGTGAGCCAAGCTGGCCAGGGGACTATTACGTACCATATAGAATCATAGAATCATTAAGGTTGGAAGAGACATCAAGGATCATCCGGTCTAACCGTCCCCCCACCACCTATTACCCACTAAACCATGTCCTTCAGTACCATGTCTAAGCTTTCCTTACTCGCAATAACAGGGGGCTAGTCTGGGAGGGGTGGCTCGGGATGGTCTGAGTGTGGGCTGAGTGTCTGATCAGTTGTTGGATTGCTAAATTGCCTTTTCTTATCAACCATCGTGTATATTCAGTTATAAGTAGCATTGCTGTTTTCTTCCTCTCTCATTACTGTCTCAGTAAACTGTCTTCATATCAGCCCACAAGTTTTACTTTTTTCTTCCCATTCTCCTCCCCATACCATTGGCAGAGGGTTGGTGGGCAAGTGGCCACATGGTGGTCAGCTGCGGCTGGGGCTAAACCATGACATGGGCCAAGAAGCTTTCTTCTAAAAACACAAGGTATTGCCCTGAAGGACTTCAACAATCTTTACTAAGCTCAGTTAGAGAAAGCACTTGCTGAGGGCACAACCGCACCAAGGTCCACATACTAAACTGAGTGATGGGAGGGATGGACAGAGGTTGCAGCTTGCATCTTCCATTTAATTCAAGACAGTCACAGTTCATGCTACCCATTGGCTCCTGCTAGGAGGAATGCAAAGCCTTGCTTCCCATAATTATGTAATCACATAACTTTACTGTGAAGACTCAGGAGATACGTGGTGATGTGGTGATATTTGTCCTGGGTATGACACACACAGAGTCTACATCACAAATGAATGCGTTTCAGTCTGTGTGAAGAGGTAGCTGATTTCCACTCACATCTCTTATGTTCTGAAATCTTTGTCTTGCCTTTGCTGCTGCATGGTTGTGGTTAGGTTTGAGCAACATCACTGGAGTGTTCTCTGAACCTCTTTGCCCTTCAGTACTTCTAAAGATGCAGGCCTGGAGGAGTAGGAGAAGCAGAAGATTTGATCCAAATGATGAGGTAAGACATGCATATGGTTCCTTTGGGCCAATGGATGACAGCTTTTTCAGGCTAATACTTTATCACTGAAATGGAGAGAGGCAATAATAAAAAAAAAAAAAACCAACTTGGAACATTTTCCTGTTTGTGCTGTAATTTCATAGTATTTTGCCTGAAACACTGGGTTACTGCAGTTGGGACAATAGTTATACAAACAACTTCAATCACTTGCTAGTAGCATCCACAGGAAAACGGTTAAGAATGTATTTTCAGGGCTTTTATCTTACCTTCCTTATTCTGGTGATCAGAGGGGAAAACTAGGTCAGTCTTTCCGCTTGGGAAGACTGGGAATACTTATAGTATCCTGCAGATGAAGATAGACACATTTGTAGTCATCTTGTCTGAGGTCTGTTAGTAAATGTGTGTTTCTAACTCTACTAGGAACAGGGAATAGATACAGCCCGCATCTGAAAACACCAGTGGGAGCCTGGGTCAGTACTTAGGAATGTGGTGAAGACAATGGAGCTGTTACATATTGGTAGCTGGGGGAGAAAGAGAAGGACAGGACAGGACTTTGGACTGCTTTCCCTCTTATGTCAATGCAAATGCATTGGAGACATTCTTCCTTGTGAGGAGAGCCTGGCTGCTGGGAAAAGCAGATACCCCATCAGAGAAATAAGCGGAAAGTCTTTTCCTTTTTGATTTTTTTCTCATCCTTCTATTCGGTTGCTCTCTGAGAACAAGAAATGGAAACAGGAGAAAACCCTAGCTCAAATAAATCAATGAAGTGAGGTTGCAACAGGTTGAAGGCAGTTTGTGGTGCCAGTGCAGACATACCCAGCCTAGGAAAAGACTGCTTAAGGGACAAAATTATATTGCATTTAATTAGAACTAAACTCTGAAGAGAGTAAAATATCATCTGGTGTACACCCTAGTGATGAGTTTTTTAGTACTTCCATGCCAGACTACCGTGGGATCTGCACACTTGCCCAAAAAAATCCTGAAAAAAGTTATACTCACAGCTCTGCTTGTAACATTGAACAGCTACTCATATGAAAAAAATCTTGGTAGCTTTTGACTGTAAATATCTTTTGCTAAAATTACACCTTAGTGATCATTGGTTCACAGCCTAGCTCTGTGTAAAACAACCCCTTTCTCCTAAACGCTCTTCCCCGCTTTATTCTTTCACAGTGTAAAGCTGATGTAAGGGCCAGTACTGATGAAGAGAAACTTAATCTCATGGGTCTAGGTGACAGTGAACTTTTATGTGGTATCTGAGAGGGAGAAGGATCAGGAGTAGTTAAGCAATTCAGACATAAACAGATATTAAACCAGGATCCCCTTCCCCATCTGGTGAGCTGGGGAGTTCTTCATGCTGACTGATTTATTGTATTTTGCCGATCTCTGCCTTCCCAAGTGGAAAGTATTTATTAATGTGTTAGTAAGGGATTTTTGTCTTAAATTATACAGATTCTAATCCTGCAATTTTCCAAGGAATTTCTGAAATTCCTTTTGATAACTTCTGTTTTTCTACCCACAGAATGAATGCAGAAATTAATCCAGTTCAAATCCAAACCTAAAAATCCTTCACTTAGCCTCTGAATCGCAAAAACCATGGTCTGATTCACGACTTGTATGGATCAGGAAAAACAACGCCTGCACCCAAACCAGACCCTTAGTGCCAGATTTTACCAGTGTACTCCCATGAAATCAGAACAAGGAGTTAATGACACAGAATCTGATCCCAAAAAGAAGTAAAATGCAACTCAACTGATTTTTACATGAACGAATGTCATCCTACATTTCTTAGAGGTCCTTTAAATGACACAGCAGATTCAATTGTAATGTATGTTCCCATAGTAACTCCATTATTCTTAGTCAGTGTTGTTTCTGCATACAGTTATTAATTTTTTGAGCTTAAATGCAATGATGATGAAATGTACCGCATCATTTAAGCCTAACTGAGGGAGACAGTAAAAAAAATTCAAAAAAGGTTAAAAAAGAAAAGAAAAAAAAAGGAGAACAACAAGGTAGTTTTAGAGATGGGCAGCTTAGACAAAAAGAGTTACAAGGTAAACATATAAACAAGTGTCATAAAGCACTGTGGACCTCCCAACAAGCGTATTTTGATGTGTAAAATTACCAAAGGTTAACACTGGAGCAGAACATGTCATTGTTTCCAGGTATGGTGGATGTTTTAACCGCCATTTCATATATAAACAGTGGTTGATGGAAACTAGCAAAGCAAATATAGCTCTGCTTTTGGACTTTGTATGTCCAGCAAAAACGCTTGTGCTGTTCTGCAAATAGTTTCCCATGTTCAGCCTTTCTACACCAAACTCCTAGCAATGTTCATGCTAGACAGCCACAGCAGTTGCACAGGGAGTTGAAGATGACACCAGCATTTATCAGATGCAGAGCTCTGTATCTCTGCTTAAAAGTCCTTTCTACCCCTGGTTTGTAGGAGAAAGAACCAGATCTCCCTTGAGATTTTCTTTCAAAGACAACTCTTCCTGTGGAAGCAGGAACATAAGGGAGAGGGCCCTGTTCTGACTGCTGCCAGCTGTACCAGAAGGAATATATATACTCGGTTCACGTGGTATTACTGTAACACCCAGGACAGTTAATAAAATAGGATAGGATGGATTATATGAGCATGCAGTTTCTTCTTCTTTGAGGGCTTAGAATATGAGGCACTGAAAGATGAGATTACATGGAGGCCCATAATAGTCCTATCTTGTTTACTCCATATGCCTTTCTTGTTTACTTCATTCTCTGTTACAGCTTTGTGTGACTGCCTCTTGCTATTGAAGCCAGTTTCATTATGCCATTGAGTCCAGATTGTCTCAGATTGCCCCTCCAGTGGTAAAAACTAGCATTGCCCACCATTATAGAAATATTTTAAACTAGTTTTCCTGTCGGCTGAAATGGGACCTTTCTACTGTGTGCCCTCTGCGCTCCCCAGAATTATCTTCTGCTACCAGCCAAGACGGAGAACAATTTCAACACTGTCACCCTGGTCACTCACCTGGCCTGTTTTGCTCAGTAGTCATTCTTGTGCTGTGGTTAACATTCATTAGCAGATAATCATTTCCAGAGCAAAGGTGGCTATACTGTAATTAGAATCTTTCTGTTAATGAAGGTTTCATATGCTCTATATCCTCTAATGAGTAGGTAGATATGTACACTGCTATACTCCCTGCATAAATGTGAGTATTCTTATCCTGCCACAAAACAGGCCAATTAGTTTTGTTGGTGGGTTTGGGTTTTTTGGGGGGATCTCTGTGTGCATTTTAATAATGAAGCACCCTCCATGAAATCCTTAATTTTCCTGATAATTATTTATTGAATATGTCTGTGCCATCATATGACTGTAAAACACTCAAACCTTTATCCTTTATCCTGCTGTGGATGCATTTCTTTTATTATATGGTCTGATAGTGCCTATCATGGTAGTGCCATGGATCACAACTGTGTAGTTCACGCAGCCTTAGCAAGTGATCAGCTGTCTTGGTTCAGCCCCAGCCACAACTGAGTACCATGCAGCTGGTCACTCACCCATCCCACCTGGTGGGATGGGGAGGAGAATGGGAGATGAAGGCAAAACCTGGTGGGCTGGGATAAGGATGGTTTACTGGGATGGCAACGGGAGAGGGAAAGAATTCCTCTATGGCAGCAACAGAACAGCAATATAGCAGTATGCTGTAAGCTACCCAGAGTTCCTTTTCTCTATATGGTCAGCACTGAGCATGTGAGGAACCAAGAGGTATTACTGAGTGACATTGTTCCAGCTATCCTTGTTTGGTTTTGAACAACTTCAACAAGGCACTGGAAGGGCAGGTGGGGATTCAAACTGCTAGGAAATAGATCCTTGTAGCAGCAGATACTCTTCTTCCCCCAAAGTACCGTCCTCCAGAGACCCAGCTTCACTAATGCTGAGTTCAGTTCTAAAGTCTTCACAGCCTTAGTGTATGTCAGCTTTACAAGGCTAAAAAATTATCTCAAAATGTGGGGAAAGGTTCTGTGAACTAATTTCCAACACTACAATTGAACTGCCAGCAATGAGTACCCTTGAGTATGAGACCTTAAAACCTTATGATTTTGAGTATAGAATATTCACTGAAAGTGATTTTAGTTGTTCAGGTAACATCTGTATCACTGGATTTTATCTCAACCTTTTGTGATGGTTTTGGCTGGGACAGAGTTAATTTTCTTCATAGTGGCTAGTACAGGGCTAAGTTTTTGATTTGTGCTGAAAACAGTGTTGATAATATAGAGATGTTTTAGTTACTGCTGAGCAGCACTTACGCAGAGCCAAGGCCTTTTTGGCTTCTCACCCCACCCGTGAGTAGGCTGGGGCTGCACAAGGAGTGGGGAAATCCCATCCTTCCTTTCCAAAACAAATTAAGTTACAATTAAAGTGTCCCTATTTGCAGATCTCAGCGAGGGCAGTTCAGTGGAAGAGGTGATTAGCTGGGTATGCTTTAACAACTTTGCAGCTCCATGCAGGTGATGGGTGTGAGAAGGTGCATTTCCTGGACATCCTGAGTAAGGCACAGTTCTCAGGTGAGATCACAGAATAAAACATGTCATCCTTGTCAGACTGGAAATTTTCAGCAAAAGTTTGTGGTTATAGTATTCCTTACTTGTATAAAATTAATGGTTTTGTTTCTTGGTTTTTGTGGGTATTTGTTTTTTTGTTGTTGTTGGTTGTGTGGGTCTTTTTCAAATGTGTGTGTTCCCCCCAGTGTTTCCTAATGTATTTCGTTTGGGTCTGTTAGCAGGTAGAGAGCAGGGAGATGTTGGGAAGTCCAGAGGCACTTTGGGGCAATTTAGCCCTCATATGGCAGCAGCTTATGGTGCACAGGCTGCCCTGGCACAGCATGGGACAGCTGGCATTCCAGCCAGAGGATGTCTCTGCCCTTCTGTCGCCTTCCAAAACTAAATCTCACAGGCTGTTGCTTTTATCTGTTTCCGGGAATTTTTTTCAACTGTGTTCTCCATTCTCCCTTTTCTACAAGCAGAAGTGGTGGCATTATGCCTCAGCACTCATTAATTTCATTTGCCCCCACTAAGCTCTAGGTGGGAAAGACATGAAACATTGTCAAAGCAGATGAAGGCTCTGCAGCAAAGTGTGCTTCTGAGGCCCACAGAAACCTGACTGACCACCTCAGGTCATTTTACTGGGATAGAGGTGCTTGTGCACAGTCCAAGGACAGCACTTTTGCCTTGAGTTGAACAAAATTAAACACTACAGCTTAAATGCTCTTTTCAGGTGGATGGAGGTGGATTTAGAGCAGGGGAGAGCTGCTTATCGGGGAGTCCTTTATCATCTGTTTTTTGTGGTGGCCATGAATATGCCATCTGAGGTCTGTACCTGATTAGTCATAGCAGCAGTACCCTCCCAGAAGAGCATCCAGTCCAACTAGACAAGGTAGCTTGATATGGTGGATAGGGCATGGATTTGGGTCCTCAATTTAGAGGTCCTAATTCAATGCTGGGAGAAGAAGGGGGTACAAGGTCTTACACGAGACTGACCCTAATTAATTTGCCAAAAGACTCATCAAAAGAGTCCTCCAAAGAAAGTGATCTAAGCAGTCCCATGCCCATTGCCTTAACTACACAACAACCTCTGCAGTAAAGCACTACTATTACACAAGACAAGAAGAAATCAAACAGTACTGCAGACAACCTTTTCCTTCCCTTCCACAAGAAGACTATGACTAAAACTGAGTAAATAATTTAGAATATTTTTTTTTATAAATTATGGCTGTTTTCCATTAGTGAATTTTTCACAACATGACAACAATTTTCTCAAAGGTACTCAGAATTACTCACTGAATAGTGTCTGTAAATAATCCTTAGTTTTTAGATTATTCACAAAAAAATTCTTGCAAATCATAAATGTCAGAAAATAGAGCAATTTTAACTGGACACATCTATCATATGATATATTCATATGTCCTGATGAAATTTGTGAGATACTATGAATTTTTGAAGCAAACTCTTACTGTGAGTTATTCCATCTCCACCTTTGGTGAATATTCTAGTGCATTCACTATTCTGAAACAACGAACCTTGTTGTAGACAAACTCATTTTCAAATCAAAATAACATTCACTGAGACCACTAGAAGTCTCACTTGTTTAGTGTCATCTCTGAGATGGTTCCTAGCTTCCATCTGATTATCCTCTGTATTTGCCAGCCATGACAGGGCTGGAGGTAGCAAACAGATCTCCTATTGTGGCAGATAGTGAGGAAAGGGTCACAAGAATCCACTGATTCCTCCTCCACTTTTGTATAAACCAAAAGCTCTTCAGATTTCTAAGAAAGCTAAATACCTCTAAGAGGTACTACTTCATTGATTTCACAGGATTTTGCTCCATCCTCCTTGTTAATCCCCTCTCACTTAGCTTCATACCATCCTGGCTCTTTACAGCATGCCAGTGCTGTGTCTTTTTGTGGTTATGTTTTACACTAGAGAAGATCACCTACACACTTTACACTCTGCTGAGCACACAGCTGAGGGTCTCTGGACCCTAATACCTGCCTCAGAGACTGAAGTCACCCATACTTCAGATGGGTGATGCCAGAAGCCTCCTGTTGTAGGACTGATAGGGAACAGATGGATTTTCTGAGGTGTCTGTCACCTGACCCACCCCAGACATCCACCCCAGGCAAGCTAAATTCAGCTCTTGAGGACAGTGGGAAGAGGCAATGGCATCTCTCAGTGTTGGCATCTATTTGGTTCTCTAGCTGCTCCTGCAACTGAAACTGTCCTTCTGCTCTGCCCAGAAATTTTGTTGCACATCAGGAATACTGTTGCAGATTATGCTGTCTGTAAGCATCAAAATAATTAGTTTGTTCTAATCATGGTTATTGCCTTTAGCATTGCTGTTCTTTCCCCTGGACTTTTTAATACGTTTGCCCCAGAACAAAATGATCTGACTAGCTATTAAAGAGTGTGTGTTCCTTCATTCTTTTTAGTGAGAGATAAAGCAAGCAGTTAATTGTGAGAAAGACAGCTGTACTGAAAGATGGCTGTATTTTTGAGAGAGAAGAATGCCATGCTTGTGCACTAACCAGTAGTCAGGCAAAGCAGAAAATTACGATTGTTCTTTGAGCTTTAAGGGTCTCTTGTTTACAAGGCAAAAGCACTCTCACCTCTTGCTGTAGCAGAAAACAGAAAATGTTTATTTGTAAAATCTTGCTTGTCCCTTTCACTCCAACACAGGTCTCTGCAGCTAAGACTCCCCTACTGACACAATTACTTGTTTATTTCAAACCACATCTGGCTTTGTGCAGCACAGAAAACAAACAGCCATAGGTGGATGACCCCCTCATGAAAGGGATCAGGAGATCCCCTGGAAAGGCTAGACCAGCCCTGTAGCATCTGACAACTTGCACAGTCATGTCCTTTACAATAGTATTGCTTCATGGCTCTTCCCAAGCTGATACTGATGAAGTGAATGTTCCCTTCATATCCTCACTGGCAATGCTTCTGGCTCTTTGCAGGATTTAGAGACCTATTTTACTTTCATTGCTTTTGTTTGTTAACCTATGTTCCTTCCAAGTCTTCAAGCGCTAGACTGAAAGCTTAACTAACTTCTTAGGAATGATGCCCACTTCTGCACAGAGTCATATCAAAGCTTGATATAGCCAGTGAGAAGTCTGCTTTTGGCTGAGGTTCTTAGTAGTGAAAATTAATCTTTTCCAGTCTGATGTGGTGGTTGCCAGAGAAACACGTAAACCGATCATTTGGGTCATATAAGAAACCAAGCTGATGGATAAAACAGTGTCCATCTTATTCTGCAGCTATGACAAGTCACTGACCCTTAAATAAAGTTGAAAAATATCTTCCTCGAGCAGGTGGAAATTTGTGCTGTTTATTTGTTTGATCACAAAGAGCCCTGTAGTAATGGTATTTCTTTCAATTACTTTTGGTAGAGAACTAATGTTTCTTTGAATGTCATTGATTTACAACAACATTCAAAATTAAATAATTTCACCAACCAGCTTTTGCAGCATCCGAATATCTTTGCTTAAAAAAAAAATGGGAATAGCTCTTTTTCTCAGCTTTTCATTCTCTGCATTTTTGTGGAGAAAGACAGTTGAACAAAGGAAATGCAGTTAAAAAAACAAGAATAAGTAGGTCTTACCCATCAAAGTGAGCCATATTTAAAGAACTCTATAAATTAAAACAGTCTGTGAAAAGGTTCCAACATTGCAAATCATGTTTGAACTGTTAATTTTCCATATAAAACTTAATTGTCCTTCCTGACTATCCTTCTTTGCAGTCAGTGAACACACACCAATATCTCTCTTCTTTCTTTTAAACCGAATAACAAAAATTCATGTTCTCAGTATTTACCTTAAGAGAGTGATTTTCAAAAAAGTCTTACTGTCCTACAGTTTTTAATATGTAGCTGTCACCAGATGAAGTAGTGTGAAATCTTTATGGAGTTGCAGGCCTAAAATTAGTAAATGAACCATTTAATTAGTCTACTTTCTCTTTAATTTAATTAAATGCCACATAAAAAACAAAAAAATCCAGGACAGTTCTCCTCAAAAATCATAGAATCATCATAGATTCATAGAATAGTTTGGGTTGGAAGGAACCTTAAAGATCATTTAGTTCCAACTGCCCTGCCATGGGCAGAGACACCCTTCACTAGACCAGGATCCCCAATGCCCCACCCACCCTGGCCTTGAACTCTTCTAGGAATGGGGCCTCCACAGCTTCTCTGGGCAACCTGTTCCAGTGCCTCACCACTCTCTCAGTAAAGAATTTCTTCCTAACATCTAACCTAAATCTACCTTGCTTCACTTTAAAGCCATTATCCTTTGTTCTATCATTACATACCCTTGTAAACAGTCCCTCTCCATCTTTCTTGTAGACCTCCTTCCGGTACTGGAAGGCCGCTATAAGGTCTCCCCAGATCCTTCTCTTCTCTAGGCTAAACAACCCCAACTCTCTCAGCCTGTTTTCATAGGAGAGGTGCTCCAGCCCTCTGATCATCTTTGTGGCCCTCCTCTGCACTCAGTCCAACAGGTCCATGTCCTTCTTATGCTAGGAGCACCAGATGTGGATGTAGTACTCCAGGTGGGATCTCATGAGAGAGGAGTAGAATGGCAGAATTATGGAGTGCAGGATGCGGTTGGCTTTCTGGGCTGCAAGTGCGCACGGGTGGCTCATGCTGAGCTTATAATCAACCAACACTGCCAAGTCCTTCTCCTCAGGGCTGCTCTCAATCTATTCTCCACCCTGCCCGTAGCTGTGCTGAGGATTGCCCCGACCTATGTGCAAGACCTTGCAATTGGCAGTGTTGAACTTCATAAGGTTCACCTGAGCCCATCTCTGAAGCCTATCAAGGCTTGATATCCTTTGAATCTGCATTACATTTCTCAACACATGCTCTCAAAAAGTTTCAACCAGGACAATGGATAAGATTATGTGGAAAAGTCTAACCATGATACTCGATTACTATGTTCCCTACAAGAACTCAAAACCCATTGCAAATAGAAATGGTTTCTTTTAATTATTTTTAATACATATATAAATGCTTTCTGCATTCCCTAAATGTATATTTGCAAGTAGCCCAGTGGTATCTCCCAGCTATATAAGCAACAGGGGAAGCTTTGGTGCTGCCTAAAGAGGTAAATTGTGTCTCCCTCCTGTGTAAATCAACAAAATTACAGTGAATGAATTTCTCTGTAATGTAAAGAAGTAGCTTGCCATTCCTTCTCTTCTTTAAGAAGCAGAGGTACAATCCTAGTTCCATTTGTTACGGACTGTAAACACTAAAAATATCTACTTTTAACATATCAGTGCCTCTCTAATTGTTCACTGTAGAAGGAGCTAAAACTATCAATTTGTCTTCCAGCAGTTTGCTTTGTAAAGAAAGAGTTGATAAGGACTCTTAACAAAATAGACAAGCTTGCCTTCTAAAAGCTTGTCTCCCTCTTCCAATTTTCAGGCCAAATATTTCCTACAGATGAATTTTTATGAGGGTATCATGATCGTCTAGTGGCATTTATTCTTCCTCTATCATGCTCCTTGCTGAGAGTGTAGGAAAGAAATAAGGGAGCCAGAAAAAGACCCTCTCCTATTCAGTTATTGCCTTCGCTTGTCAGGGTTTTAAATGCCACCACCATTGTGGTGTAACTGCAGGTTCAGGAGGATGTTCCCAGGCTTTTGTGGTAACGTGTATACCTAGGTGACCATAATTACAAGAAAGACATTGAGGTGCTAGAGTGTGTCCAAAGAAGAACGAAACTGGTGAAGGGGCTGGAGCACAAGTCCTATGAGAAGCTGCAGAGGGAACTGGGGTTGTTTAGTCTGGAGAAAAGGAGGCTGAGAGGAGATGTTATTGCTCTCTACAGCTACCTGAAGGGAGGTTGCAGCAAAGCATGTGCTGGTCTCTTCTCCCAAGTAACAAGTGATAGGACAAGAGGAAATGGCCTCAGATTGTGTCAGGAAAGGTTTAGATTGGATATTAGGAAAAATTTCTTCATTGAAAGGGTTATCAAGCATTGGAACAGTGACAGTTGAGTCACCATTCCTGAAGGTATTAAAAGATGTGTAGACATGGTGCTTAAGCAGTGTTAGGTTTATGGTTATGCTTAATGATCTTAAAAGTCTTTTCCAAACTACATTATTCTATCATTCTGAGGTTCTGTGGCTCTGCTGACTGTACCTGTGTGCTTTCCAGGGCAGAAGCTGAAATCAGTTCACAACAGCCCTGCCAGAAAGCCAGTATGCCCCAAGTTTTGGCCCCATGCTAGCTCAGCAGGGGATGCAAAACTAATCCACTGTACCTCACTGTCCCATTCCCTGGGAGTGTGCTGTTTGTCAGTGCTAATTACAAGGATGGCAATGCTCATTGGAAGATAAGAGAGGCAGATGGCATGTTCACTTATTAAAAAACAACCCACTCCTTCTATTTGACCTAGCTCTTCGTGCCTTCATTAGGATTTACGTTTTAAATGATCAGGGATCTAATAAACCAGCATGGCACCTCATTAGCAAGGATGTATCTTCAGGTCTCTACCTGAAGGGACAATTGTGGATTTTTTCCACTTCATATCCCTCGGTTTAAGAACCTGCTGTCTCTACTTACTTCAAAGTTGTGTGAATGCAGCCTCCAACTTGGCAAAATACAATCTCAAAACTTTCAGCCAACAGTATGCAGCAAGGAAGATGTGGATTTACAAAGCTTGGGCTTGCACAATAGAAGTATTTAATTAGCCAATATGTCCTTTTGATCCGTGGTACCGGGAAGGAGGAGAAGGCAAACAAAGCTTTGTAGGCTTACAGTTTATTCTGGAAATCAGTGGAAACACATTTAGTTCTGTTCTTAAACAGATGCTATAATGTTAGGTATGGCTCAGATATGAGATGCTGAGAGCAACAGGGAAGGGTAGGACCATGCATCCTCTCTGTGAAGATCAGGTACAGGACAATAATTAAGGCATAAGCAGAGTATCTTCCTGCTGCTTTTCAATCACCATTCAGCTAATAATGGCTTAATAGATTAAATAGCAAGTGGAAGCTAAGTTAGGCAAGAGCAACATGAAAACAGTACTGATGTTTAAAGAAATTAGGTAAGCTTAGCCAATGAACCTTAGCATCTCGTTCACATTAATCTCCAGCAGAGAACTGGTTGTTGCAGTCACTGATTCAACCATTTACTAGCCTAAGTATTTTACTTCCCTCTGCGCATTCTCTATTACATTTTTCCCTTCTGCATTCACCTTCTTCCTTGCAGATGTTCCCAAGGTTAAACCCCCAGCCCTCACTCCCTGTTCCTCATGGTAGCCTCTGAGGGAAAAGGAGTTAAGAAAGAAAGAAAGAAAAAAAAAAAGCAGCAGCTAGAAAACGGCTAGAGAATGTGTACATATGCAAATACATACACACACATTTATAAAAAATAATTTCTGGCAATGTGCCATTAACCTCCATTATCTCTATATGGCAGAGCTACCTCTATTGGTAGAGGTTGGCAGCTTAGTAAAATGCTTCTGTGTTGGAAGACTGCTTAGTAGTTATGCTTGCTGCAGAGCCCCACAGCTGAATGGGCTGCACTGCCAGGAAAGCTGCTGGAAAACCAAGCATGGTCAAAGCTGGGCAACCATGAGGCAGCAAAGGAAGGCTGGTGCCCCCACCACCATCCAGTATGTCCTTGCACTAGCTGTGCAGGGTAATGGGAAGTGACTCAGAGTGAAGGGCTAGTCTGCATTTGCACATCTCATGTGCACAGGGAGTGTGGTGTGAAAGGGAGTTGTGGTGAGCTGGGGGTCGGCCTCTTCTCGCAGATGACTAGTGACAGGACTAGGGGGAACGGCTGCAAGTTGCGCCAGGGGAGGTTCAGGTTGGAGACGAGGAGAAATTTCTTCTCTGAAAGGATGGTCGGGCATTGGAACAGGTTGCCCAGGGAGGTGGTGGAGTCACCGTCCCTGTGGGTGTTTAAGGAAAGGTTAGACGCGGTACTGAAGGACATGGTTTAGTGGGTAGTAGGTGGGGGGGGGGAGGGGGAGACGGTTGGACTGGATAATCCTTGAGGTCTCTTCCAACCTTAATGATTCTATTCTATTCACAGGCCCCTTGCTAAATGCTGCCCTGAGCTAACAGCATGAAAACAGGCTCCCACCAATGTTGGCTTGATTGGTGTGTTCCCTTGCTTCTCTTTTCAACATCTTTGCTTGTGTCCTTAGTGTCTTGAGTAAATGTACTTCAGAAATTTGGGCAGGATGTCTTCTTCCTGTCAAACAGTAAGACTGGGAACAACAGCACAAGTCTTTCAAAAGGATCACATTCCTTTCAGCAACTACCAGAGACCAAACTATGGCTATATAGTCTCAGTTCTGGTGCAGCTCCTGTTAAGGAGCACATCACTATCTACCAGTCAGTCTGTGCTGCCAACAGGGGTCTGTAATTGCAACACCACGCTCTGACAGAGTAGTGGAAACATAAGAAACATTAAGTGGTCCTAGCTGTGAACCCCTTTTCTTTGCTACCTGAGATACTTGGTTTATGTCTTTGAACTGTTGGCCGTATGAGTATGTTCACCGCAGTCACAGAATTAAGAAGATTGGTTATACTACGAACAGACGTTATAGAAATGTGAGTGGTTTAAGAGGAATTGGGAATTAGAAGAAAAAAATCTCTGCCATCTTTTTCAATATCGATCTCCTTGAATGTAACTTGCACCAGGAAGGATTTTTTAAAATTATTTGATTTTTGCTAAGAGGAAAGAAACTATACCTAAACAGAGGAAAGAATGACATTAAATTAGAAAAGATAAAATATTAATTATGAGAAAAGGCAAAGCAGAGAGAGAAATCAATTGTGAGGAAACAGCATAAGAAAAGAACCTCTTAGCCTCTTCAGATGCTTTGTGGGAGAAAGCCTTCCATCAGAAATATGCCGATACTAAATTATTCCTGGATCTGATCTAGCTCTAATAATTGAAAACTCCCACTGCTGGAACAGAACCAGCTTGCTGAATGTCCACTAATTTCTCAGGCTAGTTTTTAAGCAGACAAAGCTGTTGCATGTATCTAATTAGATTTGTATTTTTATTCCATGACACACTACATCCTACAGTTTTAAAGTTCAAAGTTGTCACAGCATGCTATGTGACAAGCATACATGAGATGGTCATTTCCTTTAGCACTGAAGCATTCTTTTCTGTCATCACAGCTGTGATTTTAAGTTCTGAAAGCAGATTTTCGGAAAGATATATTAGAAAAGGTGTCCAGTTTAAGCCATTTGTTTGTTTATTTAATACCATCTGAATTGTCTGTCTCTTTTTTTCCCCAAAAGGAGGAGAAAGATACTCAATTTGAAAAGACAAACTTTGGGGTTTGCCTGTGAAATAATATCTGGGGAAAGGGAGCAGAAACAAGGACTACAGATAGAATAAAAATCTTCCTCAGTTTTGTACATTTAAAATTCTTTAAATATTTTGCCTACTGTGACTTCAATAAAATGATAAAAATTCAGTAAATAGTTATTACTGAAGGGGGACTTGGTGTTTATCTTTTTTCACCCCACTAATTTGTGTCAAC
The DNA here is from genome assembly GCA_013399095.1 of Psophia crepitans. Classification (NCBI taxonomy): domain Eukaryota; kingdom Metazoa; phylum Chordata; class Aves; order Gruiformes; family Psophiidae; genus Psophia; species Psophia crepitans. The sequence goes on from VWZZ01002488.1 coordinate 377,236, forward strand.
CTTTTCTATGATCACAGACTCACCGAATGGTTTGGTTTGGAAGGAACCTCAAAGATCATCCAGTTCCAGCCCCCTGGCCATGCACAGGGACACCTTCCGCTAGACCATGTTGACTATCTAGCAGTAGCTTCTTTCTCCAGCAGTTAACTCATCTGTTGAATGTGACAAGGAATGGATAGGTCTTCTAATCAGGGTTAGCTTGTGGGTTGTCTCCTTGGGAAGGCCATTTGTTTTGTCCTCCTTACTGCTACCACTGGCACACCTCTACAGTTCCTGTCTGTGGACTGTATCAGTGCAATGGTGATTAGGTAATGTCCTTTTGTGCTCTTTGCTCGCAAAATTGCTTCCAAGGTCATCTCTCCATTAGACTTTTCTCCCCACTTTCCTGTCATATGGCGTGTAAGAATCCTGGCCTGTCAATCAGACAGTCATAAATCAGCAAGAATGTGACCGGGTTTCTGCTTATTGAAATGATTGAAGAAAGATAAAGTCTCACCTGTATTCCTTGGCTTGAATCAATCTGTTTTTCACCTCTGCTGAAAAAAAATCTTTCTGATCTGTGCTCTGCATTTTTTTTTTTAATTCTACAACTTATAAACTATATTGTCTTCTCACTGACCAACTAAATTTATCTGCAAAACATGTTCTACCAACTCTTGCTTGCTGTTAGGGTGTCCTACATATAAATTTGATCATAGAATCATAGAATCAATTATCACTTATTCCTTTAAAGGGGTTATGGCACATTGCCCACTGTAGTAATTAGAAATTGTCCAGAATCACCACTAAGACTTGGATTTTTCCTTTGTGTCCTGATTCAGGGCAACATATGCACCCATATGAGTACAGCTCAGCTTTAAGGTGAGTACTTAACTTTAAGCATGTAGTTATGTGCACATCTGATGCTGTGTTACTTTGTTGGATTACAGTATGAAGACTGTAGATCCAATGACATTCTGTTCAACCAAACATGAATCTACACTAGAAAGCAGTCAGGGAAAGGTAGTGCCAAGAATTACTGCATCTGAGCAGAAGGTTAGTGCTCTATCTCAATACTACAGTGTGAGGTCTCCTCCATCAGAAAAACTTTTTTTGCTGTCTTACTAGTTATACTGGTTCTCTGAGGGAGTTATCCACTTGCTACTAATCTTGCTAGTATAACTGGTTGAAACTGGAACTTTATCTCACAGTGCAGCAAGAAGTTCTTGTATGAAGATCCTTCAGGAATAAAGTTGTTTTCTTGTAAGAAATTATGTACAGTAGCTCAAAGGACTAGAAACGAGGAACTTCTCTCTCCACGAACAGAAAGGATCTCCTCTACATGTTGCAATGTGGGAAAATCCATCCAGAGCCTGCCCAATGCTGCATGACTGTGAAGTTCCCAGCATCTGAAAGTAGAGAAGTTTTTCTTGCTATCTAGACTTCCTTTTTTATTCTATCTTATTAAAGCAGCTATTTTATTAAGCCAATTTTTGTTGGGCCTTTCTTACTGAGATCTGGGAAGAATCATCTGCATCACAGAGGCATCATAGAATGGTTTGGGTTGGAAGGGACGTTAAAGGTCTTCTAGTTCCCACCCCCCCTGCCATGGGCAAGGGCACCCTCCACTAGACCAGGTTTCCCAAAGCCCCATTCAACCTGACCTTAAACACTTCCAGGGATGGGGCATCCACAGCTTCTCTGGGCAACCTGTTCCAGTGTCTCACCATCCTCACAGTAAAGATTTTCTTCCTAATATCTAACCTAACTCTACCAGCTGTCCTGGCTGTGCTCTCCCAGGTTCTTGTGATGCTGGCAAGACATTAGAAGATGAAAAGTCCTTAACTTAGTGTAGACACAGCCACTACCCAGCAACAGCTAAAAGCCTCAGTGTGTTATCAACATTATTCTCATCCTAAATCCAAAACACAGCACTATACCAGCTACTAGAAAGAAAATTAACTCTCTCGGACGAAACCAGGACAATTATCAAATATATATATTTAATATACTTTAAAAATTAAATGTTATTTGCTACTGAGGTTCTTTTCCAACTTTGATGAGCACAACTTTCATTATACTCTCAAAGGAATGATTTATGACTCCAAAAAAAGGTTTCTTAACTGCTATTTTTCCACCTGCTCTGCAAAAGAAGGTTATCTAAAGTAAGTAACAGACATAAAAATGGCACAGTCCACTAGCTTTTCTGCTCACAAAGAATGACCATGTGGATGAGCTTGAGGGGACAGCAAGAATGAATGAGAGGAGAATTCAGGGAAGAGAAGAATGAGGGCATTCTCTTGGCACATGGCTGTTGCCAGGAAGACTCTGTATTGTGTGTCAGTAGTGTGGTTGACTGGTGTAAGAAGCCCTGTCCACTTGATGTACTCCCAACCTGTACATGGTGGCCTCTCTGGGCATTACTGGTGCCAAACCAAGTTACCAAATGCAGAGTATGTTTCCAGCACCACCCGCCACCTGCACATGGAGAATCACAGTTTGCTGAGACTAAGTCTGGTCTTGGTAACAGGCTTAAAATTCTCCCCAGGATGTAAAGCAGTTGTGCCTGAATGTCAGTGGCTTGTGCAATTGGAATCTTTTCCCACCGAATGCACAAAGAAGGCAGAGCACAAGAGGCAGAATGTATATCTTCTGCCTTGCCTGAGTGCTTGACACTGGAGAAGAAAACACAGCAATGAGAGCTATGAACCTGTGTCTAAAATGTAGATTCAAGTTATGCCTTTGTTGTAGTCTTGAGTGCAACAAGGATTCTGTTAATGAGGGTCAGCACTTGTGAAATTACATAACAACCTTTATGCTACGCTGTACATCAACTGTAGGGGCTGACAGTAACATTGCAGTGTATTTGATGCAGGTCAGCTGGTGGGAGAGCAATATCACTGAGGATTTGTACACAGCTTGCATCTACCTAGGTTTATGTTATCTGCTGGATTTATTAGAGAGGGTAAGGAAAGAAGGGCCTCAGACACCTTAGCTCCAGGCTACTGAGTACATCACTGAGGGCTCAGCTTGTAGCAAAAGCCACAGAGCTGTTTATGTTGGGATACTGAGTTTTGAATTGAACTGAGATGGAGGAACAGCAGCAGGATATCACACAAACCTGTGCTGTTACATTTCATTCCTTTCCCTTTTCTGCTCAATAGACCAGATTTGCTCTATTTGTAATTCTGTTATGGCCTCGTTTCTGGATGACATGCAGATAATTATCTCTGCTATGAAAGTAACTTCACCATTCATTCCATACCTTGGGGGAGATGTTGAGGAAAGGGAAGCTGCGTAATGAGCTTCTCCTGTGGTGCCAGGGGAAAAGAAGGATTCAGAGCTTGAGATGGTCCTGGATGGCTCAGGATGAGAACAGATGCATGCCCCCAGGGTTTACCAAGCTGGAAACTCTCCTTCTCCTTTATCATGGTTCAGTCTTCCCCATATGTAACATGTCAAGGCTGCTCAGTTTTATGTTTCTCAGTTGAGAGAGGTGAGGCCACAATTATCTTTCAGTCTGTGAAGCGTGATCCAAGGTGTTTTACTTTGACTGACAGGATGCTAATAGCACAATCTCCCAGGACAATTATTATCACAATTTGATCCATCACAAATACAGTCATTCTTGTAATTCTGAGTAAGCAGTGTCCTGTTTCCTGCTCTGTTATGTGCACAACTTTATGTGGCCAGGCAGTAGCGATGTTTGATAAAGCTGCCTACTGTAGAGCTAGCCAAAACAAGGGACTAGTGACTTGGGTCAGCCCAGGCTGCAAGTTTTGAGAAGTGCTCAACTTCAAATGTTATGTCTTAACACATGCATGGCCGCTGGTTCAGCTTTGTCCTGATCTCCATTGAACCATCACACGATTCTGCCTCCTCCATGAGGAAAGTGACCCAAGTAGATCTTATTCTGGTTAATTCAAGATTAACTTGTTGGGGGTTATTAAGTAAGAGTTTTTCCATGGCACCACCATGGATAGGAGCTATGATATAGAGTGGAGCAGCAGTACTAGATGAGCTTCAGTAACCAAAGTTACTGTCACACACTTTGGCCTTTCTGCAATATGGGGTGGTGCCATCTGTGAGACAGAGTTTGCAGCTGGGAATGTTGGGTGACATTCCTTGTGAATGAGCAGCTAAGCAGAAGACTGGTTGGGTTGCTCCCTAACAAGCTTCACATGCTCAACAACCTGTAGCTCCAAGATAGCCCTGTATATCTTTCTCACCTCAGAGATCTCCATGTTCTCAGAGTTTGCAGACGACCCCTGCCTCAAGCCATCCTCACTAACAAACTTCTGTTCCTCATCAAAAAAAGTTTCAGCAGGGCCACAAGTGTTGATTGTTTCAGCTAAAAATAAAAAATTTTGAAAACACAAAGCCACTCCAAGAAATAATTTTCTTCATCCAAGGTTTGTAAAGTTTTTAAGAGAAAATTTTTCAGTGATTTTTCTCTCCTGTCAGGTGGAATATGGGCAAGGTAAGTTTAAAAAATATTTGAAAAGCTCATTCTTATACTGCTTCTCACCTTGACTCTTGTCATGAGAAGATTCTTCCTATCTTACATGCATTGTCAGCATTCCTTTTACCTCTAAAATTTTGTCATGGTTCAGCCCCAACTGGCAACTGAGCACCACATGGCTGCTCACTCACCTCTCCCAACCAGCAGGATTGGGAGGAGAACGGGAGACAAAGACAAAGCCTCATGGGCTGGGATAAGGACAGCTTACTGGGACAGCAAAGGGAGAGGGAAGTGACAACAGTACTGATAACAGAATATACAAAACTGGTGACAAACGGTGCAGGTTCTCACCCAACAACCCTGCAAGTCAGACTGCACATTCAGATCCATCCCGAAGCTGGACTGTTCCTGAGCCACACATCCTGGAGCCGCTAGCCCCTCCCCAACTAACCCCCTTTTATGCTGAGTGTGACATCACATGGTGTGGAATATCTGTTTGGCTGGTTTGGGTCACCTGTCCTGGCTGTGTCTCATCCCAGCTTCCTGTGAATATTAACTCTATCCTAGCTGAACTCAGGACAAATTTTTACACCATTATTGCCCATCTATTTCTAACACTATTTGTCTACATGACATGAAACCTAGGTATGGGAAAATAAGGGGACAAATCTCTGCCCCAAAGCAAGCAAATCAACTCCAAATACCATTTTTAAATGTTAATTTTCATTTTTGCAACAAACTATACTGTTATGCCTGAAGAAGGCCAGAAGAACCTACTGCCAAATACTTCAGGAAAATGGTTTTTCTTGGCTTAATATTTTGAAGAAAAATACCAATATAGCTGATCATGAATTAATTTTTATAAATTCAGAAAGTTTGTTAAGGTAAGATTTAGAGAAACAAGCAAACCTTAGGGTCCTTACTTAACTAGACTTCCCAGAATCACTGAGGTTCTGACATGAACTAGATTATCTGGACAGTAGAGGCCTCAGGTCAAGAACTAGTCTTCTTAATGGCAGTAGTCCAGTATTTAGTACAACAGGATTCCATGCATTACTACAATACACATGTATGAAACAATTTATTACTGGTAATAATTTTTTATCTTTATTGATATTATTATTACATGTATAGTATAAATCCATCTCAAGTGTCAAAAAATAATAAAATTAAAATCCTTCAGAATTCCACTGTGGAAACTAGTGAAAGCTACAAAATGTTACTTCCTAATGACTTGGAAAACTTCAAGTGATATTCAACAAGAAACCTTGGTCACCATCCGTGGGATGAGTTTCAAAACCACTTTTATTTTGAAGCTACCTTCTACACTGTGATAATACCTTGGTCTTTAAGTATCTGGGAGATCCCAAACTTGAGGAAAGGACTGTGAGTTCTTCAGGGGGCCATGGGATGGTAATATGAATTAAGAGCAATAACATGTGATGAACCAAAAAGTTTGTTTTCTCCCAGGGCACAGCCTCATATTCTGTGTTCTTCTACTGCAACAAATGATGAATGATTTTTTTTTGTAGCATCAGAAATGGCTTCAAGTGACACAGGAGAAAAGAAACTAAACAGAAACTGCAACATACCCACTGCAAATTAATCAGTATGAAAATACCAGAGATCTGTGCTAAACATGACATTATCGTTTGTAATCAGGACAAACATTATAAGTGACATCAAGCAGTTGACAGTGATGCTTTGGTTTCAAACCAAGGGAGCTCTTTTCATGATCCACTGTTAATATTCAAGGTATGATAAGACTGTACAGCTCAGTGGATTCTTTTGTAGTGAGCTAAGCTTTGTCCTGCAGGTGTTTACCACTGCTAAGTATTATCAGCACATATTTAAACAGTCCTGCAGTGTTTTCTTTAAGGAAAGGAGACAATGAACACACACAGAGTCCCCATTGTCTTGTTAGAAGGGTAAACTCAATTTACCTGCCTCTAAAAGCAGACCTTTCTTATGGTCTCTGGAAGTAGGCTTTATAGCCACAGACACTAAAGTCTCAGAGCCTTTGACCCTGACATGATCCACCTAAAAACTTCTGTAAGTTCAGTTAACCTGAAGTAGCCCACATCAGCAAACCTTCTCTCCCTGGACTAGGAAGCCAAAGCAGACAGCTCTGAACATATTTTCCTGTGTGCTTCCATAATCACTCAGCCTGCTTAAAACTTGCTTGGGCAACAAGTGACAAAGCTCCCCAACAGAACTATGAGAGCTAATCTGTTTGTATATTGGGATGCTTATTTCTTATCAGGTATGTTCTAGAATTTTTCCTTTGCAAGAATAATTTCCCAGCTAGGAGCTGAATACTGTAATCACAGTAATAATTAGTGAAAATCACTTGCTTTGAAAATAACAAAAATGTTATCACAATTGTCAAAATGATAGTTCAGTAATTTAGGAATACTTTTTATATTGCTGGCAGTAAATTGTGGGCCTGATCCAAAGCCCAGGAAGCTCAATGAGAAGCTTTTCATTGACCTCAGTAGGTCTTGGATCAGGCCCTCCATCAAGATACAGGAAGAAAACAGTCATTGCTGTAATACTGAGATGGTGTGCAAGTGCTAAGCTTAGTGAAGTGGTTCCTGGATGTAATGTGAAGCATATAATAGCATCCAAAATGGTATATCAACTCAAGACATACTACTATTCCACCTATGAGCAATTGGGATTCACAGGCACCTCTACCATTCGTTGGATGTGCACTCTGCTCTCTGGTACCATTTTAAAATCGATTAAATAGAATTTTAAACTAATAATGATAAATGATATGCCAGATTTCATTACATTCTGGTTAATTACAAAATCGTATCTACCTAGTCTTATAAAAAACAAATTAGTTGAAGTGCAAAGTGTCTTCACTAAGTAGCCATCTAAGGAAAGAGCTAAAGAGGGAAGGCAGGAGGTGAATCACCTAGTCAGTGCAAAAAGATTTAGGTTCACTCTTCTTGCTATGCCCCATAAAAAAAAATATCAGGTGAATGTATCATCCGAAAGACTGAAATGATGACTCGTTTTTATACTGGGATTTGGTTTTATCACTTTATCTTATCCAATAATTCCTTTACTGCTGTTCTACTGATTTATGACTGGACTATTTATTTAGTGGAAAGGCATCCTATTAGGAAATGATTGTGTCCTACTTTTAAGGAAACAGCAGACAAATCACTCCAAAACCTTTTTTGCAATTACTCGGCAACGCTTATTAGTGAAATTAAAATTCAGGAGAAAAGATTTTGATAACTGCTGAAGCAGTGAATTGCATTTCCAGATGGTCTGTGTGAAAGTGATATTCTACACCCCTTGTGATAATGGCAAGTGATTGTGGACAACATTTGGTTATTTAATTAATAGAGAGTTGCACATCATTCAGCAATAAAGCCTGTGTGCTCAGCTCCACTGAAAGTCTTATGTGCCTCAAGCAGGGATTATGGAGGATTTAGGCCCTCCTGTCAAAATCTGCATTATTCAGAACCCTCATCAGTTGCCATCTCCCACAGCCCAATCCATAATTTTCAATAAAGGGTGCACGAGGACTCTCCTGGTGTCACATATGGAGGAGAAAAAATAGTGACAGATACGGCTACATTTTAAAGCACAACAGAGAAGGATGGGCCTTATTAAAAAAGAAAAAAAAACAAAAAACAAAAAAAACCTAAACCAAACAAAAAACCAAACCAAACACCAAAATTACATCATCTCAAGTGTTGGGACATGTGGCAGCTAGACAAATTCTTGTGCTTTGATAAAGTCCACCCCACTAGCTACTACCTTTCAGGAGAGCGAGGTTAAAGACACTCCTGCTTGCTTCCTTAGCCTCTTAGGATAGCAGTTTTATGCCTTGTATCTCCACTGACAATCAGCGTAGTAGTTAGCAAGCTGCCCACAGGCACAAACTCCCTGTAATTGGAGTAGACTTATAGACAGCTCAGAAGAAAGAAGAAAGGGCAACAAATTCATTTGCAACAGGAGCAACACATGTGTTAAGAGATGGTGAAGAACAACCTGAATGCATCTGCAGTTTCCATCGTAGCTGTATCTACACCATGTACTTCATACTTCCACACCTATTTCTGTCTAATATATATCTTATGTGTTTTGTTCTCTTCTTGGCTCCCCTACTTCACTTACATTTACTGCAGAGTTTGGTTTTAGTGAGTTTCATGTGTTGAGATTTTCAAAGTGGCTTAAGGCTATTGACTTTCAATAGGATTTGAGTAGCTAATTGCCTTTTCCTTTGTACTTTACAAATTCCAGACATAGCTCTTCTGTGAGCTCGTTTGTCTTTTATGAGTGAATTTCCTGAAATGTAATATCCCTCCTGAAAGGAAAAAAAAAAGTGCCTGTTTCTTTTTAATGTAAACTAAAGGAAATATTTGTCCTTCTTCCTTTAAAAGTCCAAAGCTCTTGGTCCCTTATCTATTTAAGTTAGAAAATACAGACATCAAATGCATTAATCCAAATCTCCTTGAGATCTTCATCCCAACCTGGCAGAGGACCTGGGTGATACAGTCTTTCTCTGTAGTCCCTTCCCAGTGTGTGCCATGTAGTGGTTTAAAGCCTATTAGGGGGCCAGGGTTCCCCTTTCAGCCAATGTGCTTCTGACTAGAAACTTATTTAATTATTTCACAGCCAACCTACATAATCCATTGCTGTCTGTCAGATTTGAGAGGTGGCTTTGAACTCTAACTGCCCAGAGTATCTTGTCTTCTGTCTCACTACTGGTTAGCTATGAGTTAAACCCTGCTTACTGCCAATCTCAAAGCAAGAAGCCAGAGATGGTCGGTACAAAACAGAAGTAAATCGTTCACCTGACACAGTAGATAGCTCCACTAACAATAAAGGAAAAGAGGTGTTTTGTAATGGTAGTGGAAGTCTTCCAAAGGCATTCAGAAATGCAGAAAAAGGGACAGAAAGAGCGCATGAAAGGAGCAAACTGCAGGGTAAGCTTTTGTGAACTGCTACCTCAGCAAGAGTGAATCGGTCAGATGCACAACTGAGAGAATGACATGTAGAAAAGAAAATAGGAGAAACCAGAGGTTGTAGGTAATGGATAAAATGTAGGGGGAGGTGGATAGAAGCATTAGTCACTGGTTACAGCTTGTCCTTTTCCCTATTTATCTGTCTTTACTGACTGCATAGACCATGCTCTGGCTTCAGTGCCCTGTTCAGCAAGGGATGGGGATAACTGTACTGACCAGGTGTTCTGTAAAGAGTTTTGAAAGTAATTTACACAGAAAGAAATTTCACTGGGAATTGAAAAGAAATAGGAGTAGAAAAGGAAATAATATATTCTGTAACAGCCTTTTTTTGCCCAACTCATTAGTTAGTGCTTTGTGACTCAGAGGAAACACTAAGACAAAGGCTTAGCGTAAGAATTATTTAAACTACTCCAAAAAGGTGCTAGAGTTAGCAATTTTTTAAGGTTACTCTAGCTTTTGGAGGACTACATTTGCCTAATAAAAGAAGACCAGATAGCTATTCAGTTAATTAAATCATACAGAGGCTCCAAGATGATTTTGTGTCAGTATAACTTGTGTTAGTTTCAAGTTTCCCATTATTTTCCCTTGAAAACCATCTCTGTACACAGGTATCTGTAGAAAAGCTAGCGTACCTGTGCTTAGTCGAGGGTATTACCTCTCCTATGATTGAGCTACAGTGACAATACCACTAAAAGATGGGTACAAGCTGCTTACAGATAGTAACTATTGATGTCAATACTGATTCCGTTTCCATTCCAGGATTCCCTGAGTAATGTGTCTCAGCATTATCTATCATAAAATTTGGAGTCATGGTTACTGCTTCTCACTTCCCCATGAACACAATGTGTCTCTTTCTGATTGAGCTATCAAAGGATCTGCTTTAGAGTCTTACGTTCTCAAACCACTGTGGCACAGGTTCAGGAAATCATCCTTATTCAGCAAAGCCCTGTAACCCTTTCAGAACATGTACCTCTTTCTTGCAAAGGTTTAAAGGTCTGTATCTCCAGCAGAACGCTGCAGTTTGAAATAAAGAGCCAGTGTTCGTAGGCTGGATTATCACACATTTGGAGCTCCTAAGGATTAAATCAAGATAGTAAGTTAAACACACTGAACAGCATTTTACAGACTGAAATTCCTCAGGGCATTAGAAGTTCATCTAGAAAAACAAAAATCCCAATAATCACACTTTCCTCATCCATCCCCTCCTGCAACATACCAGTTAAGAGTCCACTTATATGGCATCTACCATTTGGGTCCTAATTTAGTATTGACCAGGCTGCATTAATTTTCAGAACTTAGGATAAACAGTTGTGCTGTGCAGCTGTCTTGGGAAAGACAATGTTGAACATGGGTAGCTTCTAGGCTAAACCCATTCTTGAGTCAGAGCCTGTTTAACACACAGAGAAGGATCTGTAGTTTCTGCTAAGCAAACTGCAGAGGAATCAAAATCAGATACATGATGCATGGCAGATTCCACCTTGATAACTTCATTCATGTTGAGAAGAAACAGTTTGAGATGAGAGAAACAATAGCAAAATAATTTTCTGCAAGTGGATATCCTCAGGTTATAAAGTTCACCTTTTTCTAAGTGTCACAGACAATTTAATTACAATAGTAAGGAATCTCTGGTAACTCATTGTATAATTAGGCAGAGTAGGTATGTCAGCAATTACCAGCACAACTGCATTCACAAGTTGCATCCTAATTGTTTTATTGAGTGTCAGTGCTCTATATTTGGGAAACTATTATATTTCAGGTAATTGTAATGTACAAGCATGACACAAAGCTAATAACACATATAAGCATATTCCTGTTTTTTCTCGGTAATATAGTGAGCTATGAGACTAGAAGTGGCTGATCAACATTTCTTGATTTCTGCTCATGTATTTCCATTCCATGCAATAGAATGGGTGGATGTTGCTCTCTTCTCATAGAATGATTTGGATTGGAAGGAACCTCAAGGATCATCTAGTTCCAACCCCCCTGCCATGGGCAGGGACCCCCTGCACTAGACCAGGTTGCCCAAAGCCCCATCCAGTCTGGCCTTGAACACTTCCGGGGATGGGGCCTCAACGACTTCTCCAGGCAACCTGTTCCAGTGCCTCTCTACCCTCACAGTAAAGAATTTCTTTCTAATGTCTAGTCTAAATCTCCCCTCTTTTAGTTTATACCCATTACTCCTTGTCCTGTCACTATACTCCCTAAGAAACAGTCCCTCGCCAGCTTTCCTGTAGGTCCCTTTTAGGTATTGAAAGGCCATGATTAGGTCTCCCCCGGAGTCTTCTCTTCTCCAGGCTGAACAAGCCCAACTCCCTCAGCCTGTTCTCCCAATTAACAAGCGATAGAAGACGAGGAAATTGCCTCAAGTTTTGCCAGGGGAGGTTTAGATTGGATATTAGGAAAAATTTGTTCGCCAAAGGTTGTCAGGCATTGAAACAGGCTGCCCAGGGGAGTGGTTGAGACTCCGTGCCTGGAGACATGCAGATGTGGTGCTTAGGGACATGGTTTAGTGGTTGGACTTGGCAGTACTAAGTTAACAGTTCTACTTGCTTATCTCAAAGGCCTTTTCCAAGGAAAACAATCCTATGATTCTATTAATGCCACTAAAAGTAATTCAGTTTGCTAAGGATATGCCTGAGAGGCCTGGACGGAGGAAGCTTCCATCCTTCATACCCATTTCATCTGCCTCAGTAGCTCAGAGCATCTCTTCATGGAATTTCATGTCTCCTCATTCTCATGACAGTTTGGGTCAGAGAAAACATCCTTCTAGCACCTTCACTGAGTCCAGTGACTCCAGACCGATCCATATCTATAAGCTGGACTACACCATTGCACAGCAAATCTTGTCCTAGAGGCTGACAGAGCATGAGAGACAAGGGCCTGAGTCAGTCCATCATCAGCTTTGGACTCAGCCTAACCTGCTTCTTTGGACAGCTGTGCCAGATGTGCTGAAGGAGAGGAGCCTTAGCAAACTCACCTCCTGTGCAAAGTCGCACGCTCTTGCTTCCCAACCATTTGAATTTTACTCTCTGGCCTCTTAGACCAACAGCTATATTGTTGTTGGACCCCTAAGGCAAGGAAGAGGACAAACTATTTTTCCTCATGAGTAAATGAGATTTATCTCAGGACAGGTCTCTGGAGAGGACAATGTAAATATGTCCTGTGCTGCTGTGGAATGAGGGGAAATCCTTCTCAGAGCTGCTGAGTGAGTAGAGAACAGTAGAGGACATAGGAATATTTTTGTGCTTTGAAAGTTTAAAGACTAGCAGAAGAGAAGCTTGAATTTACAGTCCCTGTTACAGAGGACCTAGTAACATTTCTCATCTGAGGACACCAAGCGTTAAAATGCATTTGAAGCTAAGAAATTTTTTCTACAGAGGGACCAACTGAGCATCAGATGACTAATTTATTTAGGGTCAGTTAGAAGGTTGAGAGTAGGGCCAAGTGTTCAGTTGCAAGTCACAGCCCCATGATTGTCTTAGCACCATTGTTCCATCAAAATAGAAAAAGTAGTGATTTTCCCTCAGATCAAAAATATTTTGTGGGATCAGTTCCTTCCCTTTGTCAACAGAACTATTAAGATGCAAACCTACTATGACCAAAAGTCAAACCACCTTAATAACGTGAATTTCTTCAGGTTATTCATTTCTACCTTTCTCCTCTGCTTTACCTCTTGACGACCCTCTTCCAAACTCTGGTTTCAAAAATTCCAGCAGTGCTCCATACAGGCCATTTTTATTTGGAGATTGCAGAAGACAAAGAGAATAAAGTCAATAAAATTGCCAGAGTACAAATAGCCACTTGGTGTTATTTACCGTTTCTTCTGTTCAAAAGGGTTACAAGGATCATCTTCCCATTCCCAAGCAGAAACTTGGGAAGACAAATGCCCCCAGCTTTTATTGATCAGCATGACATGACATGATATGGGGTATCCCTCTGGTCAGTTGGGGTCAGCTGTCCCAGCTGTGTCCCCTCACAGGTTCTTGTGCACCCTCAAGCCTACTCACTGGTGGGGCAGCGTGAGAGACAGAAAAGACCTTGGCTCCATCTAAGCAGTTACTGCTCTGCAATAACTAAAACATCTCTGCATTACCAACATTGTTTTCAGCACAAACCCCAAACTTCACCCCACACAAACTACTATGAAGAAATTTATCTCTTTAATTTAAAAGCAGTATTTCTATTTATTAAAAATAAGAAGAAACAAACTTCACTTCCATATTCTTTTTTTAGTTTGGGGGCTTGTTCTTTAAGTTTCTTCCACCATGTAGTGAGTTTCTTCATGGCAACAAATTGCTGCTGCATCTTTCAACCCAAGGGCAAATCAAGGTCTGAAGCTGTTTCATCCTCAAGGGAGTTATCACCTAAATAATATGACAGAATTCTAAGGTAGGAAAAATGACAATACATGTATATACCCTGTACATTTCTGACCCTACGCAAACACTTCTGATCTTTATACGCCTACTACTTATCCAAAATCACACATTGTCTTGATGTCAAAAAGCATTTTCATTAACAATCTGGAACCTCTATTACAGACATGTTACTTTTGCGTCTGCAGGCTGAAATTAAAGTTATTTAAAGTGCTTGAATAATATGACTGGAGAATTTACAAGCAATCAGGAGCTGGTAGAAGGTGTAAATTAGAATTATTATGACACAGATCAGTGTAAATTCTTGTAGTAACCAATTACCAACAGACAAACTACAATCATTTTTCTGTACTTCTGCCTGCAGAACAGTATCAATGACCTGGCAAGAATTTATGCTCAGGAGAAAGGCTGATTGGAAAGGTAATTGGAGAGAGAGGAAAATATTAATAGGATACAAAACCCTCTTCTATTAAGAAATTAATAGAAATTTGTTCCAGGGTCAGCTGCCACTCAAAGATATTGTTAGATTAGTAATGTTCATGAATGTTGTAACCTCCAGGAACTAAACTGGAGACTATTAATTAACACCATCTGCTTTGGAAACCTGAAGAAAGAAGCTGAAAAGGTGGAACTGGAAATCAGCTAGGGACTGCCTGGCTACTCCAAACAGGTCCAAACCATACAGATATTAAAGACGTACTTTGAGACTCAGTTACATAGTACTCTAAGTCTACCCATCAGACCCATTTGATATCTATCACAGTCACTTTCACACGAAAGCTGGATATTTGTATTTATCTAATCAAAAACTATGCAACATTGAGAGCCAAAAACTCATCTTCACATGAAAACTGTACTTTATTATGCAGCAGCACCTAAAACATACTCTCTTGTCCTAGTGCATTTATCATCTCATTTTTCATTGCCAGCATTATGCGTCTCAAAATTCTTCCAAGGATGGAGCCTCAGTTGTAACATCCATGTATCTCGGTAACAATAGACAATACCAGACATCAGATGTTATTTGCTTAGCAAATGGGAGTTAGTTTTAAAGTGAAAATTCTACTAATTTTCAGAAATATTTAAATAATGAGAATCCTCTTGACAATCTAGTGTTTACTGAATTAAACTCCGTCAAAAGAGACTTCTGTGTCTTCTCAGATATGATTCCTGTGTAGTTTTCCATAGGTTAGGGCTTTAGAAGGTAAGGTGACCTAAGAGAGCTGGTCAATATTCAAGCACCACTTCCTCTGACCTCTGGATCAGCACATCCTGAAAAGTAAGAAATCAAACAAAGGAGGAAGGACACCTGCATGGATGAGCAAGAAGGTGCTGGAAAGACTCAAAAGGAAGCAGGAAGTTTACCAAATGTGGAAAAAGAGAATGGCCGCTTGGGAAGAATATATGAATGTAGTCAGAGAATGTAGGGGACAAGAAATGTGGGCAAAGAGAGCCTCTGGGCCATCTCCAGGGGGAAGAAAAAAAAAACCACACACACAAAAACCACGCAGCACAGCAGAGATCAGAAACTTTGCTGAGAGGATACGCACAAGCTAAAAAGGAAATTTCAGTAGGAAATAGGGAACTAACATCCACACAGCTCACCTCTACAAAGACCTAATCCTAAACCCATCTGAGGTACATAAACCTTAGCAAGCCATAGACAGCGCTACTGCAGGAAGACAGAGCAGTCCAGATAGCCTTGATTGCACTGGGATAGATGTCCAGTGACAGAATGGGCATGATGTCCTACAGAGCTTGCCAGGAATTTTCTGCTCCTTGAAGCCTGCCCCAGCTTATACAGTAAAACGCACTGCTATCCTTACCCTTGTTCACCTTGACAGCATGCATATGATTATTTTGTGAACCCATGCCATGATTAAAAATCACCATCATATGTGATGTGTTGGATGAAGAGACTGAGCTTCACAGACAGCTCAGTTCTGACCCTCACATTGGACAGAAAATGACCCTTTTCCCAAAGTGTAGTTGTTTCCAGTTGTAAAGGGGCTGCAGAGGTTAATGATAATGGGAACTAATAAATGGGTAAATTCAGTTTTCAGCTGAAAAGAATAGTGGGGTCTTTACATTTCTGAGAAGTTTGGGTGATCTGTGAAATTACTTGTGGAACACAGAAACTATGTACAGAACACAGGAGAAGGATGAGTTTTTCATTGTAACAGATGAGGTTAAACTGCTGTATGACACAGACCTCTGCTGACAAAGTTTACTGCTGTTAAGCTCTACTGACAAACGCATAGAAGCTTTTAACATTCTGCTTTATAGTTTTCTTTGTTATTTATCTATTTATTTCTCAGTTTCATTCTAGGGGAAAATTAACAGCCATGATAACACTTCATTTTATCAAGATGTTCATCTTTGTCTTTTTACCCTGGATTCGTGTGATTAGTTGAATATCTTTTGTTTTATCAGTAAAGTCTGTTTTGTATTCTGGTGACAGGATTAAAGAAAAACCAACCACCCCACTGCCACCAAAAGGCCACGCCATTATGAAAAATCTGAATAAAGAGACAATAGAGTCCCTGGGTGCTACTATCCACAAAGCTAACAGGAAGCATGGTAGTCATCTTTCATAAAATGTCCCCCAAATTTGCACATTCTTGCAATTTTATGTACTTAATCCATTGTTTTCTGAGCATTTGATGTGAATAAAACTGCAACATTTTCTCACAAAAACTGTTATAGAATTTTTCTGATACCTACACACTGTATTTGCAATTAAGATTGCTTTTGTTGGACAGAAATTCTGCATAAGATCAATGTGCCACCAGTTGTCACAGTGCCAGGATCTGACAGCTAAAGCTGATACAGCACAGTACCACTTTCAAGCCAAAGCTTTTGCAGAGATGGAAGAGTCTTCAATCAAGAAACCTGATGAATTGATTCCTTTGTTATACATAGGCAGAGAGTGAAAGCAGCACACTAGCCATTACTGAAATGAGATTGTGGAGTTAGAGGAGGTGAGGTAGAAATGAAGAGTAATAAAAATCAGGGAAGTTAAAAAAAGGAGAGGGGTGGGTGGGAGAACAGAAGGATAGGCAGTTGCTTATTCAAAAAGGTGTAAGACCAAGGAGGGAAAAAAGGAAAAACACAAACAAACAAAATCCAAAGGAACAAGGAGAAGGTAAACACAAAAGTACAAGAGGAATTCACACGGGCCAAGTATTATGCTTTCATTTATAATTGATCAGAGTTGACTGGAATTATCAGTAACTGACAGTGAGAATTCAGGGTGTGGGAAAGATGTTTTCTATTACTTTATGTAAAAGATGAATGTACCTACAAAAGGGAAGAAAGGGAAGTAGTATTGGAAAATACCTAGCAAAAAATATGGTCCAAAACAAAAGCACTTATTTTTCAGAGTTTTGGGGTTCCTGGTTCTGTTTAAGGGAAGGTGGAGGTCTTTTTTTTTCCCCTCTAGGGGAGTGGTAAGATCATCACAACTATTTAATATCCTGGTCTTTCTCAAAGCAAAAAAGGCGAAGATACATTAACTATCTTGAATTACAAACATACAAGTGAAATTCAGGACAATTTTACATGTGTGTGTTCAGTGGAGCTCTAGATGAGAGTTGTATCCACCTAGGTGCTTCCATCTTTTCAACAACAACATAATAGCTCTGGCATTTCAGGTGGCCATGTGTACAGTGAAATTAAATTATGCATTGATAAACATGGATTCAGTTACTCATTTTACAACACAGGATCAGGATCATCAACTGGCAAATAAAATGTATTTCTCATGTTCTCTCTCTAGCAAGTCAGCATTGGTTCAAAGCGCTACTAGCATGTCTGGTAGTTCTCACCAGCTGTCTCAGGCCAGTGGCCAGAGAAACGTATAGAAGTCGACTGCAAGTGAGGCACACTTCCTCTGGGAAATGGGTAGGCTCAGGGGAAATAAATGTCCATCCAGTCAAAATGGACTACACTGAGGGACAGTGACCAAAAACATTCTCAGCAGAGATTCAAACTGATTTCCAGTGAGGCATCTAGATTGCAGAAGAGTTTGTGAAGCACATGGACTTGACTCCCAAGAGAGCATGAAAGGTAATAAAAAGTCATGAGGGGTTGAAAATTTTATTACAGTCTATACTGAGAGAATCTCCTTGCATAACTTAGAATAAAGGTCAGGCTTTCTTTACCAAACTCTTGAAACATGTACAAATCAACTAGACAGCATTTATCTCTTATTATTTCTATTCTGATAGTAAAAGACTGAAAAGGAAAAAATGCAACATAAAAAAGAGCTTCCAAAAGAAAAGTTGAGAAAGGTTTATCCAGGAGATAGCTCACTAATGGAAAACAGATTCAATAAATTAACACCACACACATGCTTGCATTAAAGCTTCCATTTACTCCATATTCATCAGAGAACTTCAGTCTGTGCTGCACACCAATTCAGTGGAACCAAGGTATCTGTACAAGATTAAACATAGGTTCAAATACTTTGCTGAATCAGGGCACAGTTTAGGTGTCAAGAAGCCATGTTTCTACTCTCTGTGCTTAGTAAAATTGATAGTGGTGTGCAGGTTCTCCCTTTTGTGCCTTTCAATTATCATCTGTGGGGGTACCATAGTGTAGCTCTGACATAGAGCTAACAAATACTTCACAAGACTCAGTTGTTATTTAATCACAGCTCCTTTATGAGATGATGGAATTTGTGTTGACTTGATACAAGGGAAAAATCGCACAGCACTTTCTGAAATGTAATAGTGAAAACAAAGCTAAAAATAAACTAAGTTAATATTAAAAATATGAGAAGTGCAGAAGAGAAATAAAATGATGGCTGAAAACTAAAACCAGAAATTTTAAAGACTATCAAAAAGATCAATGTAAAAGCATAAGACAGAAGTGCTCATTTCTACGATATGACACTTCTATTGATATTCATGTAGAGGATCAACTTCTTCCATGAATGTCCCGTGAAATTACTGATTAATACGAGAGTCAGGGCTTAAATGAATTACAAATAGAATGAATAAGAAAAACATGTATAAATCTGGTCTAAACTGCCATATTTTTCCTAAATCTATTTTTTTTCCTCTAAGAATATTAGCAGCAGTATTGAAACTATACTCAAAACTGAAATCTTTCCTTTGCCTACTAAACCCCTACCATCAAAGTTAACAGCCCAATCAAGATTATTAACTCTAAGGTTAACAGCTTTAATAATTTGGTTATTTAAATTAATTGGACACAAGGTTTGTTCTTCCAGACCATTGTTGTTATATGGAACCACTCAATACTTCAGATTTCATAACATCTGTGTGTCAAGCCCCAACTCATTGTGCTTATACTGCATTATTTAAACTGTTGTAGTAGGGCCTGATCTAAAGCCTTTTGAAGTCAATAAGATGACTCCCACTGACTTTAAAGGCCTTTGCATTAGGCCCAGAGTATATTCTTTGCAAGGCTTTTGTACTTGATAATATATGATATGGGAAAGAAAGGGCGAGGAAAATTATTGGCAGTCTTAGGAGGTCCTCTGAGAACTTCTATGTGTACCTGAATATTTCAGGTCAGTCAGTGGTTAACCCTAGTCTGCATTTAATTTAGTGTAGGCCCTTCTGAAACAACCAACCAAAATATACGGCATTTCTTAGCAAAACTGAAAAAATCTTTGGACAGCAAGCTTAGTTTGCCCCACCCACCAGGTAGTATTTTTTTATACTTAAGGGTTACTTAATTATCTGGATTTTTTGTTTTACACAAAGGTAATTTTTAATGAAGAATAATGTTTTAGAAGTAGAAGTCTGAAAAATTCCATTTCAAGACTGTTAAATTCAAATGATGTGGAAGTAAAAAATTCATTTGCAAAGACTGAAAAGTTTTGGTTTAGATATTCAGTAAAATATTTCCAAGCTTTTGCCTATATTTTCCACAGGTTTTACTTTGATTTGTGAATAGGTTTCATCTCCCCAGAACTGTATTTCTACTAGTGAAGTTTTCTGGGGTGCCAAATATAATGCTTAGCCATAAAAATCCAACTGCTAATTTCAGAAATCAAATCTGTGCACTTCACAGAAACCCTTGCCTCTATTAATCTTGCTGTCTGCAACAAAGATTTTGAAATTGGTTTCTTTAGATTTGCCCAAGCTTCTATGTATCACAACTGAATTTTACAGTTTTTACATTTCACAGCAAGTCCAGCTTGCTCTGACACCTTTGGAATGTATCTAGCTTTAGCTCCTCATCTTTTCCTTCCCTTCTTCTAAATTAATAGACAGGATTCACAAACAGCATATGCTGAAGTATTTAGCAGGTTATAGCATGGGTTGGTAATCTTCCATCTTGTCTTCCTGCTGCCTTATGTGTATTAAGGTGTGCATCTTAGCACGAATTAAAAATATTTTCCTTCCCCTTTTTATCCAACTAGACCCTCCAAAATAATTTGGAGGAGGCTGTTTACCATGCAGTATACTTACAATCTTCATGACATTTTCAAATACGATTTTTTAATTAGCAATTTTCAGGTCAGTACCTTCTTTTCACAGGTATGGAGAACATATATATTTCATATCTTACATGCAAAATCTTGAGCAAATGCAGATCAGTTCTTGCAAGACCAATAACAAATAACTTTATCCTTCTATGTGTGATTTGTAAAAAACCTATATGGTTTGTTTTCTTTTACTTCTACTAGATAAACCCTTGAATGAGTCCCTGGTGCTTAGTGTGCTACAGTTTAAAGAATGTGACCCCAAGTGTACTGAAATCAATAGAAATTTTTCAATTGATCACAATGGGCTTTTAATCTGAATTTAACACGTCCAACAAATAATTTCATTTACTGTCACTCTAATGTTATAGATTAAGATCTCTATTGTGAAAACTGTAAGCTAACAGTTCCAGTTTTCAGTTGTTAGAAGGCTTATATGAAAACCTGAGAAGTGGAAAATGTGATTATCCAAGGACTCAACCACCCCACATGCTGCAGTTCTGTGCTGGGTTCAGTTAGTGCCCCACTGGCTCATGCGCTTAGCACCTTGCAAGTGTGCTGGCTTCCAGCCAGCGTGGTGGCCGCTCAACTTTATCACTGACAACATGCAAACCCGATTTCCAAACTGTTCCTGTAGCACCAGCTGAAGCTAACAGCATGCTGGAAATCATCTCTGGTAAAGCATTCTGGTCACCTGGCTGGATTAACCCTAACTGATTCAACTACCATGGATTTGAAGATGACAGAACTTTCAGCTCTCATGTATTGATGTTATTCTCTGCCCTAAAGGCTGTCAGCTGGAGGGAAATTATCACAAGAAGCCAGCCTGGAATTGCATTTGAGACTGTGGAGGCTGATATTTGTTGCCACTGAGCACCAGGACAGTGCACACTGATTCATGGAAGTGAGAAATGTCATTGTTCAAAGAGCTTCCTCCTTATGCTCAGATGCATATGTCGTTCATAATTTTCAAACAGTATTACTGACAAAGAGATAACTGACGGCATGGCCACCAGGTACAGGTCTTTTACACTTTCTAACTTACCAAACACAAGATATTTGTTACTGCTTAGCAATGGTCTTGTGATGAAACTGGCAACTCAAAGCACCCATTTCATGTCATATATTCCAGAGCCTCAAAAGACTATTATAGTCACAACAATGGACAAAAGGAACCTTTCGGTACAAAGGGTTGGAAAAATTCACCAGAATAAATATAACCATTTACAATACCTGGATGATCACAAAAATGTAAATAATACAGAAATATATGCAGGAAAGGCAGAGAGAATTAAGAAACCCCAAACATCTCTATTTGCAAGACATTGCCCAAAATACTTTGCAGAATCAGAGGATATCTGAGGTGGAAAGGGAGCTTTGGAGATCACGTAGTCAACCAGTCAACTTTTGAATATCTCCAAAGATGGAGATACCACAATCTATCTATACAGGTTGTTTCTATGTTTGATCAACCTTAGAGTAAAAACTTTTTTTCTTATGTTTACAGAGAATTTTCTATATTTCAGTTTGTGCCCATTGCCTCTTGTCCTGTTGCTGGATACCTCCGAGAAGATTCTGGCTCCATCTTCTGGCATCCAGCCAGGGTCAACCCACCACATAGATGAATTGACCACAAGATATAACTTTCTCCCTTTTACAGTGCAGCCCTGTCCTCAGACTACTCTACATGAAGGTCTAATGGGCAAGGCTACATCTTGGCAGACTAAAACCAGTTCCTGCTTCCATTTATAGATTTGTGGATCATGCTGGTCAATTCACTCCACCTCCATGTTCTTCACTTTCCCTTTCTGCAATTTGAGGATGAACTTTGGGATCTTTGGCTGAGAAGTCCTGAACAACAGTATAGTATTTGTCCCACATCTGTCTTGTTAGAATAACATTTAGCATGTTTACAGAAGAACAGCTGTCATGAAGGTTCTGGGAAACCAAAGAATGTCAAAACATCAGGTCCTTGAGAGGAGGCTTCAGAGTTGAGTAGATCTATCATCTTATTGACTACATCAAAAATTACACAAAGGAGTCCACAAAAATAAGGCTGAACATGAACTCTGTGGTATCTCTAGAGGCATCCCTCCCAACAGATGTATGCCTACTATCAACTTAAAACCAATGTGTCTCCCCTCCTACTTCCTGTAGCTTATTGCTTGTGACAGCATTCCTGGAACTAAAGTTTTTGCTAGTATTCAAGTGACATTTCTGTTACTGTAATTGCAGCCTGCAAATCCTTGTTCCATTCCTAATGAACAAATAAGTCTATTATCTTGCTCTCTTACATGTTTCGAAGACAATTGTTATGGTTCCTTTTTTCTACAGAATTTAGACTTTACCAAATTAGTTCTTTCAGGCTCCTGGGATGTTTTTGAAGATCTCCTGTCATCCTCTATGGCATCCTGTGCTTTTTATGAAGAGCAAAGCCCAGAACTGAAGCAATATAAACTGGGACCTTCCTACTACTAAGAAGAATAGGAGATTTACTCAGAATGTTTTCCCTATGACAGCCCTTCCTGGAAGTATCAGATGCCTCCTGCCAATAGGAGGACAAAATGTAAGCCTTTCAAACAGGATGAATAATCACCTGTTGCTCTGACTCATGAAGGAGCTATGATATCAGATTTCAGCCATACTTTCACACATCTACAAGACGGGAAGAATGTCAGTTTTCTGAAAATGTGTGGGAAGTTGAGTAGAAGTTACTTCTAAACCAGCATGAATCACTTCTTTTTAAGATGAGTCATCCCTCAGAACATTATAATGAGACATCTCAGCACACAAATACCCGACACCCAGACATTTTTGTCCTTCCTGAAGGAAGAAATACGTACATCTAAACCAGGTTTGTCACCCCCTCACTAGGCTGGGCAGTTCAGCAGCAGAATGCCCAGTAACATAAACTATGTCACACATTGTTTCTATTGTTGTCATAGAGACAACAAAGTTCCAAGCAAGTACAAAAGTCATTGTGGGAACAAACAATGAAGTCAGCGGTTAATATAGACCAGAGCAGGAGTGGGCACTCAGTTGTCTGAGTGGCTACTTTCAAAGATTTTGATGCCAAGTGGCAACAAATCCTCACGCCCTTCTGCAATGGCACATGAGGATGAGACCCCACCCATAAACCCAAACTTGTCTGTGGGTTGGTACATACACACATGGAGAATGTACGGAGTTTTGGTGCTGATGAAGTTTTGTATGATAATGTTTTTACTTCATCATCCACCAGGCACTAGAATGTGAGCTGAGAGATAAACAAGACCAGTTAAGAAAGCTGCAGTGAGCTGGGCCTGGCTCTGCCAACTTGTAACACATCAAAAAGAGGTATCTAGCACAACCTAGTCACTTCCTTGAAAACAGAGAACTCTACAAACTTTATAGTCCACTGTATTTGAGAATAAGAGGTATTAAGCAATGCCTCACAAGAGCTTCTGATATCCAGGGATTTAAAAAGAGAGAAAAGCCTGTATTTTTTTTTCTTTAGCTTAAAGCTGTCTAACCTCATGGCATTTTCTAGCCCAGTTTTTAATAGGTGGAGAAACAGTAGCTTTAGCACAAGTGGTCCTCTCAGTAGGCTAGAAAGGGACCTTGACTCAAACTGAAAACCGCATCTGTACATCTCATTGGTTCTCTGCCTTTGAGGTTTGTCCAGCAGCACAATTATTTGTCATCTCCAGTACCCCCATAGCTTCTTTAATAAGAAAAAGAAACAGCTTTTAAAGAAAAAAACCCACCACCAATAAAAACAACAGCTGAGGAAAACAGGTAGAAAATCGTGGGGGCAGATGGCTTTATCCAAAGGCCATTGCAGGCTATACATATTCTGTACAAAGACCATGCAGGAAGTCTTCGACATTTTTCTCAAAACTGTATCTGCTTTTTCAATCCTAGGTATCTATAAGTACCAGTCTGAGTATAATAAAACTCTCTCAATACATTTAAATACACAAATTCCCTCAGTGACTCCTAAAATGCCATGCTTTGGCATTACCATTACAAGAGATCCTCTAAGGTTCAAGCCTTTCGTGTGCAATTTGAAGAGTGCTATGACTAACAATGACACCAGATGTATCCTGAGACATAAAACTTGTCTCATGCTCGCATAGTAAGTTCATGTTATCCACTCTACACACAAACAATTGCACACAGATCCCCTGGCTGCACAGGAACCTTCATCCTCACAGTATCAGTCGCAAAATGCAGTCACCCACATTTTATCCCATCTATAATAAATCCCTAACCCTGTCAAAAATAATATTCCCAGTAAAAGCAAGGAAGAGATTAGATTTCTGCACAGAGTGACTATTATCATTTACCCAGTTAGCTAATACCATATCACAGAACAGCAGTGATGTATCACTGATTACATAATATCATAGACTCTATTCTTCCTTCAAGATGAAATATTAACCGAGCATTTCTCAGTTTGTGCTGTTTAGAGGATTCTTCTGTGTCCCACTGCAAATAATTTCACCTTCCTCATCTCAGTCCACAACCTTGCCTCTTCAGGTCCTTATCAATGTCATCACGATTGTGCCTTCATATCATCACCAGAGTAGTTTTTACAATATAATTTTGTAAGAGGCACAAAAAATGTGGCTCTTGGGAGTAAGATATGAAAGGGATATTCTGTGTTTGCATGTTATGTGCAGAGAAGGACCTGGCAGTGAGAGGGAGAATGAAATATTGCTTGTCCAAGTAAGTTTCTCTTTCACCCTGGCTGTGAGGATGGGAGGTTGATCCCATACTCTATTGTAGGTGGTCAGGTTTGAGACCACCTGAGGAACCTGAACATGCAGAAGTCCATAGGATCCTGAATGCCAGGGTCCTGAGGGAATTGGCTGATGTAGCTGCCAAACCACTCTCTCTCATATTTGAAAAGTCATGGCAGTCAGTCCCTGGTGACTAGAGGAAAGGCAAACTTCACATCTCTCTTTAAAAAGAGTAAAAAGGAAGACCCTGGGATCTACCAACCAGTCAGCCTCACCTCCGTGCCTGGTAAATTCATGGAACAGATCCTCCTGGATGATGTGTTAAAACATATGAAGACAGAGGGGTGATTAGAAAGAGCCAAAAGGGCTCCACAAAGGGTAAATCATGCCTGACTAATCTGGTGCCTTTCTACAATGGAGTGATTGTATCAGTAGGCAAGGGAAGAGCTACAGATGTCATCTACATAGGCCTTTGAAATGGTGCTCCACAACATTCTTACCTCTAAATTGGAGAGAGATGGCTTGATGGATGGGCAAGGACTTGGCTGGATGGCTGCATCCAAAGAGTTACAGTCAATGTAGTGACAGGACAAGGGACAACAGTTTTAAACTGAAAGAGGGTAGATTTAAACTGGATGTAAGGAGAAAATGTTTTACAATATGGGTGGTGAGGCACTAGAAGAGATTGCCCAGGAAAGTTGTGAGTGTCCTATCACTGGAAGTGTTCATAGTCAGGTTGTACCGGGGCAACCTCATCTAGTGAAAGGTATCCTTGCCCATGACAAAAGGTTTGGAACTTCCAACACAAAACATTCTATATGATGAGTTTGATGTAGCCCAATTTTTGATTTACCACCTTCTGGAAAACTCCTACCCTCTGTTTCACCTAGATGTATTCTAAAGAACAGGATTTTTGATGAGAAGAATCAAACTGACATGTCTGTGTTTGCATTAACCACTCCTCCTCCACAATGGAGATGGGCACAGTATTTAAGTTATTTTAGTGCACCAATAATTTGGATTGGTAGCAGAAAATTAATTTCTCTCTTGTCTGCTGAAAGAGCATAATGTGTATTCCTTGATCCCAGCTGAACTAGCAACAGAGGAGAAAGAAGCAACAGCACGCCTAGCCGAAGTAATAGAATACAGAGCTCTTCCAAAAGACAATTATATTTTCATCAGATCCTGACAGCAAACATGTCCCTGTTGTGCTAAACACAATACAAGCAAAACTTGGAAAACAAAGAAATGACAAATAAGTAGTGAGCAGAAATATATTGTTATAATAATCATTACAGGATAGTACAGTGCTACGCATGGAGAGTGCATTAAACAGCAGGAATAGTGTAGTTTTTCACCAGATCCTATCAAGAATCTTTCCTTTCCTCTTTTTTTCATATTCTGTAAATATCTACTGATGATCCAAAGCCCCCAGGATGAAAACATGGTTACTGGACCAGATGGGCCTTCTACTGTGAGCCACTCTCCTGTGTTAGTAAGACCATGTTTCTACTCAGGTGCAGAGCCATGTCTACATGAGTACTCTGCTTTCAGAATCAGGATGAAAATGTTGAGCACAACCTCAGTAGTCTTTGAATCATGGACTTCTGTAGCAGACACATTTCTGCCCCCTTCCCCCAATATATGTATCAGACAGTCCAACGTCTGTTAAAAAAAGAAAAATCTAAAAAAAAAAAAAATCACAACTACACTGGTAAAATTTGCACTTGAATCTTCTTACCTGAGTATTGAGTCACCGGTTCAAAGCAGAACCTGTACCTGCTAATGCCTACCTTGTGCTTACAGCCAGAAGATAAGCGTAAAGGCACACTGCTTGGCATTTCTCATTCAAAGCTTGGGTACAAAGCTCCGGGTGCTCATGCCCGTGGTATATACTTCACTCCTGCAGTGAAGTCACCTGATTAGCCATCTGCTACTGCATCAAGAAATTTGTTACCTTCAGTTTAATCATGTCCTGTTTCCAGTTGATCTGCATTTTGGTTTATGAAGATACATTGTAGCAAAAGCACTGGTGGTTTATAAAGCTAGTAAAAACAGCAATAAACATAGCAGGAAAGGAAAAAGGCAACTGAAAATATTTTCCTGTTGTCTGCTCTCTGAAAATAACAAAGGTACTTCTAAAGGTAAACTCTCCCTGTCATCTCTACTTAAATACATCATTATTTGGAAAGGGAAATCGGAGCTTAAAGCAGAGTGATTGAGGCTTCTGCCAAAATTAAGCAAGTTCGGATACTGAGTAAGGAATTAATTTAGTTCTGATAATATTCAAAAAAGATGGCAGAATTCAGACTAGCCTACAATGAGAGGCCTTCTGGCAGGAAGGTATAGCACAGGCACAAGGAACCCAAAGAGGAAAAACTACCCAGTTCAAAAGAACAGAAATATTAATGCCTACATCAGCATGAAGTTGACCATTCCCTTTGGCAGTTTCAGCCATTCTCACAGCCTTTGCTTGCGTGAAAATTTATATATATTATTGAATAGATCTGTTTCAAACCATCTGTTTAAGAGCAGAGGCTAACGAAAAATAGAAACAGCCTTGGAACAATTGTGGAAGGCATGTGCCACTGAATGAGAAAGGACTGAGGAGCCAGATGGCTGGTGTCAACTCTGATTTGCAGCTACAGAAACTTGCCTGACTTTCTCCACAGAGAGAGAGAAGCAATTAACTATGGTGAAACCAGATAGTCAACGGTCCTCTCATAACTGTGTCAGAGGGGAGGGAGAAGAGAGGGATAGTCTTCCTTAGATTTAAGACTTGTTGTGTAGTTTCAGAGCTTAGCAGAGATTCATAGACCAATATTCATAAGGTGGATGAGCAGCATCCTGAAAAGACCATGCAGTTTCCAGGAGAAATCCAAGCATCATCACAGTCTAGTCATATTGACCCCATAGTCTTGTTAAGGTAATGGGTGTTGAGGAATGGTGCAGAAGTTGCCTTCTCTTTCTCTGTACTAGTTCACAATTCAGCTTTTATATTGGGCCAATCCTTATGTGGATGCCAACTGAAGCTTTTTTTTTGAGAATTTGGGTTATGTTTGCCTGCAGGGGAAGATTCCCCTGAAGTTTCCAGACCTTTTGGCAGAGCAATTCCAGAACTATAAACAAAAAAGCCCATCACACAAAATACTTCTTTCTTTAAATTAGATGTTCCTTTCACTTCTGCTTTATTTTTTCTAAATTCCCAGTCTCCCTTCCTCAGCTCAAAATCAAGGAATAGCTCCATAACAGAGACAGTCCAGACCACAAAATTTGGCTCCCAGAATGAGTATTGAAGTACTACAAATCTAAATTGTTGCTGCTACACACTCAGGAAGATCCTGTTTGCCCATGTTTCAATATGAACATATTCAGTTCTTTCACTTATAAGGTTCTGCCTGAATCTTAAATAATATTTATCATTCTGCAGGGTTCCTTTCTGAAATGCAGAATGCAGTTGACAGATCAGATAAATATTTTGGAACCAAATTTTAAGTACATGTAAATTTTATATAAATGTATGTAATGAAATTAAGAATCCACTAAAGGAAATTCAACAGTTACTTGGTAAGTACAATCTAACCCATTAAAGCGTCACAGAATGTATTAAGACACTAGTCAGAATTCCCATGAATTTTGTACCTTTATGTTCCTAAATTTGAAAGTGATATCAGAATAACTTGTTATGCTATGACAGAGCTTCCAGCTGAATTTCAGACACATCCATTTCTACAATGAAGAACATGGAATTGAAATGTGCCGTGGAAAGACATATAAGGGACAAAAGAAAAATAACATTTTTTACTTCCTGTGGAGAAGACAGACAAGGAAGACATTGACTTTTTTTCTCCAGTAATACAAACATGAATATTACAGAAGTGACAGGAAGGTAGCCAGGGCTATAGTGTACTTTTCCCAACGGTAAGAAGCAAACAGGAACAGAGGAAGGAGCCCAGACGAATAACCAACCCAAACTAATGACCAGCTCTAGCACACGGAAAAGAAGCTAGCGTAAACTAGTAGGATATTTAAAGAAGCATGTCTTCATGGGGAAGGGAATCTACTTTTCTCTCATGCTTGGCCATGGCATTGAAATATCAGTAAATCACACAGCTAAAAAATTAGGGAATATAGGAATATGCCAGAGATTACTGAGTAGCTTTGGTCCTGTTAAAATGTGAGTTATTTTACATGTACTCTTGTCAAACATTTGATTATTAATCGCACGGTTTTTTGTCTTCAGCAGTGACCAGCAGCTACCCTTGCATGAAGCTGAGCTTAAACACTCTGAGTCCTTGAATATTTTGGCCTCTATAGCAGCATGCATGATCATGGTAGGAATCACGAGCAACAGCGCTAGGACATTATATGTAACTTCTTCCCCAAATACGAGGGACACTCAGCCTGCAAAAATATATTTTGCAGCCTTCAGTTATGTATAATGTATGTGTTCATCAACAGCAGTATTAGAAACCACCCATTGCAGTTCCTTGGGAAAAATGTTATGGAGCAGGAAGAGCTGATGTAAGTATTCCACCAAAATGCCCCTTTTTTTCCTATAAAAGTTGAACCCTTCCGGTTATGTTCCATAATGGTTCCATCGACATGACTGCAAACAATCTCTGTTGCAAACTTGCCTGCTACTCAAGAGTCCCCCCAGTTGAATGGGCCCAAGCCCAAGAGCCTAAGCAGAAGTAATACATAATAACTACTGGTTGCTGCAGGAGAGAAATTATTGCTTCTTCTATACGAGAAGGAACACAACGATAGAGAGCAAGGGTGTCTTGATGTAACCTTTGCATTTTCCCATTCATGACAGTGTCTCAGGATCAGATATTCTCTTTTCCTACTCTCCAAACAAACTTAGTGGCTTTGGAGATTCCCATATTAACGTTTCACTCCAGAACCATCCCTCAACACCTTTCACCCAGTCCTAGTTTGCTAGTTTCCTTGGGAAGTCCAAAAGATTTCATCTTTCTCATTTTCTGTCTCTATTGTTGAGGTGCTAGGTTGCTTACCTCCATTTTGTCTATCGACATCACACAGACAGACATGGACACACACACTTATCTTTCTTTGATGCAGGCCCTTTTAAGGGGCATTTACATTTGAAAATAGGTGAGGAATTGAATCTGCTGTAGCTCAGATTAGTCTCAAGAAATACAGGAAATTTAAGTGACTGATTTGAAAAGAATCATAGAATCATAGTAGCATTTAGGTTGGAAAATAACTTGAAGATCACCAAGTTCAACCTAACACTGCCAAGTCCCCCACTAAACTATGTATGTCCTTAAGTACCAATCCACACATCCACACATCCTAAATACCTAAATTGATGGTTACTCAATCACTTCCCTGGGAAGCCTGTTCCAATGCTCGACAACATTTTCCATGACGAATTTTTTTCCTAATACCCAATCCAAACCTCCCCAGGCACAATTTGAGGCCATTTCCTCTTGTCCTATCAGCTATTATTTGGGAGAAGACACAGACACCCACCTCGCTATAACCTACTTTCAGATAGCTGTATACAGTGATAAGGTCTCCCTGAGCCTCCTTTTCTCCATACTGAAGAACCCCAGTTCCCTTAGTCACTCCTCACAAGACTTTTCACCAACTTTATTCCTCCTCTTTGAATGTATTTTTGTTTCCTTGTTACCGAGGTGCTGGAATGTATCCAAAGCAGTTCATTACAGTGGTGGAAAGTGATAGAGACTGCAGAAGAGAAGGAAGAAAGCTGACTTTGATGGTATACGTTAAATATCTTGGAATGGACAGGATCAAAAGATTTGATAAGGTGTATAATTAAATCCCTCTGTTTGGATGGGAGATTTTTAGTTGTGGTTGTTATAGGAGATATCAGCTGAAAGTATTACAAAATAATTTATTGATTCTTATTCCTAGCATTCCATCAAGCTTAGTTTTTCAGACTTGCTATATGGTATTTTTAAGCTCAGACAAAATTTTTAGAAGAGAGGGTCAAGACTATTGGTGGATTTTTCGCCAAGCTCTGATTAGTTAATAGTCAAGGTGGGTTATTCTTCAGAGAAGTTATGGAGTTTACTTCTCTGGAGATATTCAGAACCCACCTGCCCACAGTCCTGTGCAACCTGCTCTAGGTGATCCTGCTCTAGCAGGGGGTTTGGACTAGATCATCTCCAGAGGTCCCTTCCAACCCCTGTCCATCTGTGAATCTGTGGATGCCGCCAACAAGTTAGATCAGTAAAGCATAGATAATACTGTGGAATCCTGGGTCTTGAGGCACTTATCCCACTAACATCCTACATACTAGAAACTTGCTTGGCTTACTCCTATCAACAAGAGAACCATTTTCTACATTTACCTTCAAGCCAGCCTCTGTTAAAGATGGGAAAGTACTTTTGCCTTAAGGAATGGACAGTTTGTTAATTACCTAGTCAAACAAAAGAGAAGTGGCTGGTTGGCTAAAAGGATAATAGCACTGCCCAAAAGGTAAGGAGGGTAAATATTCCATGGAGAGGAGGTTGATTTTGTTATTTTGGAATACCCCAGTTAAAAATACTTGATCCAGTAAATTCTAACTGTGAACTGGTACCACTCATAAGCATGGAGTTCCTTAAGGGTAAACAATCACCTTGACATAATGGCCACCTCAAGTCATTAGCATAAAAGAAATAAAAACATTCATTGACGAAATTCCAGATAGAAAATACAGTTATGAGAGTTTATGAAG
This sequence comes from Psophia crepitans, assembly GCA_013399095.1. Taxonomy (NCBI): domain Eukaryota; kingdom Metazoa; phylum Chordata; class Aves; order Gruiformes; family Psophiidae; genus Psophia; species Psophia crepitans. The sequence goes on from VWZZ01002488.1 coordinate 408,940, forward strand.
TAACAGGAAAAGAAACCATAGATACACTGATCTACTTAGATTTGTCCTAAGGGTCTCCCTTACCATATATGGACCAGTTGATGAAATGTTAGATACTCACAGCTTTCTGATTGCCAGTCTAATTCTCTGCCAGTTTCTGCTTCCTTTACTTGTACTTAGAAAATAAGCCTGTTAAAAGTAGACTAGCTTTTATACCTCATTTAGATCCTCACTGAAGATCATTGAACTGACCCAGTAGGTAGCTTCAACATCTTAGTCCTGGGCTATAAACAGCTATCTTGGTTTTGGCAATGCAATCAGTTGAATTGTCAGCAAATTCTTACGAAGGTAAGTGTTAACTCACAATGCAATGCACACATTCACTATAAGGCTTTTCCATATCTCAAGCGCTATGGTTCATCTAAAATTAGATTTCCCCCCCCCCCCGTCTGCAATCATAAGACAGTATGTGTAGCTCATTACTGGATCTTGATAGAAACAAGGCAGGATCAATTAAAACACATTGGACCATAAAGTGCTTGGGGTGATTGATCCCAACTATGCTTCTGAAGGATTCCCTTACAGCATGCAATTGCAAGTCCAGTAATCCAAAAAGTGATTAGCCCAGAGTCACATATCCAGATCGAAAAGGATTATATGTAAAGGAATGAAATCAGAAGTCCTAAGTGATTTCAATCCTTTAACATTTGCAATTGCTGTACCTCCATTCATCTCGATGAACACTCCCAGCGCTCAATGAGTCCGTGAGAAAAGACAGTAAAGTCTGAGTCACTTGTCTGAGAAATGTCAGTAAACTGTCATGAGCCAAAATTTGAACGTACAGGTGTGTACAGGTTAATGGTCGTCTTTTATACGCAACAACGTTTTCACTGTGGGAATGTCTCCAAGAGACTTACCAAAGTAAAAACTCAGTGATGATGTATCAGGGAGATTTCTGCTCCTATATGCATAATGCTGGCAAAGTTCTGCAGTGTTCACAATACCTGCATTTCTACTGAGAGTTTGGAGGATGAGCATGCCATTCCTGGCATTAAGCAGCAGCAGCAAAGTCAACGAACACCATGTCAAATAAGCAAAGCTGAAAACTATAATTCATGCAACTTCAAAATAGCCTAAGACAAATCTACTGTCAGTTTGGGACATTAACGCATAGAATATGCCTCTGAGTGCATTCTAGATTTGCAATCAAATTGCAGTTCTGAAGGACACCATCATTATAACCCATCCACAGTGCCGTATATGAAGAATCTTAGAGAAGATGGGGAATAGATTTCACCTTGAATCTTCAACTTCCTTTGGAAGCATCTCAAACAAGAAACTACCGGTTGCTATCTAACTCAAGCCCTGAACCACTTGTCTGAGACGAGAGATACAATGCAACCATACAACTTGAAGTCATCCATACACATGTTTGCAAGAACCGTGGAGATGTTGCAGCTTTCCTGGAAATGCTGTAGAATAGTTGAGCAGCTAGATCTACTAGTTATAACTAGTTATACTTCAGAGGATAGAGAATAGGGGAGCAAGTATACAAAGTTCACACATATGGCTCTGATGGTTAGACCCTTTATCAGAAATTTCATGTCCAGATGACTAAATAAAATTACCTTTCTTCCTTTTCTCCAGATACCTTCAGAAAGGAAAAGGTTGTAAATACATCAGAAGTTTTCACAACAGATGAGAAGTTATTTGGAAACGTATTAGCTATTGCTTGAAACAGAAAGTTGGAGACCAGAAAAGAGCCAACAAATCTCACAGCCACGTTCATAGTGCATGGCAACAGAGATCTCATTCCTGCTGAAATCATGTCAAGACATCTGTATTATTGATTAAATGAGTCTAGTCCAGATAATAAATTATTTTAACAAGACATTTTCAGAGCCTGAGGAATATGCCTGGTCATTGGCACTACATGAAAATGTAGAAAATCATATAAATGGTGACTGATTCTATATCTGGAGAGAGACATCATTATATTTGCTTTTAACAAGCCTGAGAACCTAACAACAGTATTAATTATGAGAACATAATGACAGGTCACAAGAGCCGTTTTCCAGCTAGGTCTAATACACCAGACTCCACAACTCACATGTTAACAATAGAAAAAGAGAGGCTATATGACAAATTTCTAGATACCACATGCAAGTTCCTTTATTAACATTTAATCAAGATCACCATGAGGAAAGTGACCTTCCTAAATGATCTCATAAAAAGGACATGATTCTGGGTTTGCCTCCCATGCCATCATAATGGCCACAAAAACGTGTCATAATCACGGCATAAGTTATGACTACTCATGCCTCTATTATCGCTTTAGCTAGAGTGTATTTGCCCAACACAGTCATGGTACCTGAATAAGATTCTCAAATTCATGAATAGAACCTTTCTTTGGGATAAACGTATAGAACATACATGCCATATGACTGCAGTAACTTCTTGGGGTACTAAATGCTAGCTTTGAAGACAGGAGAAAGATGGAACCTGGAGAACTCATGAATAGAAATCACTTAGCAGATCTTATCCTAACTGGGAAAAGAATGGGAGCTTTTACAGAAACTTTCACACATTGCAGGAATTCACTTGCAATCTGTAATCCCTTACAAGAACACCAACTGGAGTTGTTGAATGACATTATGAATTCTGCAGCAAGGATAAGGAAGTTGGCTCTGAACAGCTTCCACCTTGCAAAGGGTTCACATACCACACAGGCTGCATGCAAGTCATTCAGCAAGGATGCTATGCCATGCTCTAACAAGATGTGGCTGGATTATTGTTGCCAAAAAGACTGAATAATCAGCAGACAGGGACAACCAGCACCTACAGCCATCCTAAAGCTTAACAGATGTAGTTCCTGTTAAAGCAATGATTTTACAAGCTTTGGGAAAGGGCTCGTGCGCAGTGCACAGACTGAATTTACAAAACAGTGCTCACCATAAAGTTGAGGTTAATTTTTTGCCATAGCATATAAGGTCATTTCAATGAATGTTTTGACAAAGATGTAGAAGAGAATTATTATGTATTTTAAAATAATTGAGATAGGTTGAGATTTAGCTCCCTGAACTTTAACTTCAGACTTTCTTTACTAACAGAATGAGACATCAGCCTTCCAGATGGTGATTCATCCCATCTCTGTTGGGAAGAAATGAATCAACCTCTCATTTTAGTGCTGTCTCTGCTGATTACAAAAGAAGGCCTATAAGATCAGTTCATACTTACCACTCTTGTAATCACAGGTAACATTAGATGAGTGTATCCTACCCATTCTGTTTTCTAGATGCCATATAGTTTATGGAAAAAAAGTACTCTTAATCCATATAAACGTTAATTGCCTACTGCTGTACAGAACAGCTTTGAAACAATAAACATACACCTTAAGCAGTAAATAAATAAACAGATTTTTTACCAGGTGAAACTATAAAAATAGGTAACTAAACATTGTCTCTGCTAATCTGTTATTCTATGAAGTTTTATCTGACTAATAGAAGTTAAGTGTCATGGGTTGACCTTGGCTGGATGACAAGTGCCCACCAAAGCCACTCTAACACTCCCCCTTACCAACTGGACAGGGGAAAAAGTATAATGAAAGGCTCATAGGTCAAGGACAAGGAGAGATCACTCACCAATTACCATCACAGGCAAACCAGACTCAACTTAGAAAAAATTAACATAATTTTTGACCAAGGAAAAGACAGTACAGGAATGAGATATAAAACCAAGTCTTCAAACACCTTCCCCCCACCCCTCCCTTCATCCTAGGCTTAACTTTATTCTCAATTTGCTCTACCTCTTCCACCACCAAGGCTTTTGGTCATTTTATCACACACCCTCACTGCTGCTCCTTCCTCCTCAGGGGGAGGACTCCTAACTAAGTTGTCCAATGTGAGTTTCCCCACGGGCTGCAGTTCTTCACCAACTGCTCCAGAGTGGGTCCCTTCCATGGGGTGCAGTCCTTCAGGAGCAGACTGCTCCAGCTCGGGTCCCCCACAGGGTCACAAGTCCTGCCAGCAAACCTGCTCCTCCCTCCACAGGGCCACAGGTCCTGTCAAGAGCCTGCTCCAGTGCAGGCTTCCTTTGGGGTCACAGCCTTCTTCAGGCATCTCCACCTGCTCTGGCATGGAGTCTTCCATGGGCTACATGTGGATATGTGTTCCACCATCAGCCTTGATGGGCTGCAGGGGAACAGCTTGCCTCATCATGGTCTTCATCACAGGCTGCAGGTGAATCTCTGCTTCAGCACCTGAAGAACCTCCTTCCCCTCCTTCACAGATCTTGGTGACTGCAGGGTTGTTTCTCTCACATATTCTCACTCCTCTCTCTGGCTGTAAATACTGCTGCTAGTATTTTGTTTTTTGTTTTTTTTTTTTTACTTTTTAACTATGTTATCCCAGAGGCATTACCACCATTGCTGATGGGCTCAGCCTTAGCTAGCAGTGGGTCCGTCTTGGAGCTAGATGGCATTGGTTCTATCGGACATGGGGGAAGTCTCTAAGAACTTTTCGCGGAAGTCCCTCTGCTACCAAAAGCCTTTCCACGCAAACCCAAAACATTAAGATACACAAAGCCTACAAAGGCATCATGATGACTTCATCTCAGGTGGTACCAATAGTTAAAATTTCTGGCCTGGGGTCACTGACTGCTGAAGTACATCAGCTGAGTAGTGTTTCATCCCCACAGTGAATTTGACTCATGAAAGATGCTTCATTAGTAGTCATGGTTTCTGTCTTTCTAGAGCCTGTCCCATTTTTTGTCAGTTCAAGTTAGGAGTTCAAACAGGGGCTCAATAAAACATTTCCAGTAGGAAGCAGATTAGCACAACCCTAACAAGCCACCTGTATTGCTCTGTGCAATTAGAGGGAAAAGTGTGAAAATTCCCTGGGAGAACTGTTTTCATATCAATATTTTCCATATTTATTCAATCAGATGTTATTTTATCCAGATTTATGGTTAGTAAACTAGTTATAATGAGCAGAGTATGATTCTTTTCCCATGGTTTAAAGCATTGCTGATTTATATCATATGCTTCACAAAAAGAATCATCTTTCTATTGTGAACATACTCAAGTACTAGATTCTAGTTATTTCCATTTTTCTCCTGTAGTTCAGAATGCAAATCCTCAACAGGGATGACATTTATTTTCTCTACTTCTAACATTTTTCCACTTCAGCTGTGCCTACTGCAATGAAAATTTGGAACTGCACAGCAATAAAGTAAAGTGCGATGTCTTAAGGTTCCCTGCTAACTCCTTTTCTAGGTACCCCTCTAATTTCTTTAGAAAAGGCAGGTCTTCTGCCTTACTATTATTTAGTGGTTTGTACCAAATAGATTCATCATGTCTGAAAGTTGTTCCACAAACAAGGCATTCCTTTTTTAAAAAGTTCTCCATTAAAAGCTTTTATATATTTGTTATTCTGTGAGACATCATGACATGTAACTGTTAGGGAAAAAACCTTGCCACATGTACCAAAGCTAAAGTAACATACTGCAAAAGCTGTGTCCTCCTAAATTCACATGGCCTGAAAGAGGATGGTGTTAAATGGCCACATATATAGCCAGCTGTTGTTATAACTCTATAAACTTTCACACTATTGCTTAACAAAGGAACTAGAAGACAGTAGTTCCTTCTTCTGCCCTTACCTCCTCTACTCAGAGAGTTTTGAACTTGCAATAAGGTATGGTGTTCTTCATATGTGGAGTGTGGCCGCAGGCGTATGGTAAGAACACTTATGAAAGCAAATTTCTCTTTAGTCTTTAGGGTTTGGGGGGGTTTGTCTGTTTGTGGCTTTTTGAGTGTGAGTTTTCTGGTTTGTTTTGGGTTTTGTTTCTTTTTTTGTTAGTTTTTTTTTTTAAATCCCTGGTTGTTGAGGATGGGGATTATAATTCCTTGGATGTTTCTGTGCATGTGTAGTTCAGATTTAAAAATTCCCTTCTAACAAACTGTCCTGGTTTTGGCTGGGATACAGTTAGCTTTCTTCCAATCAGCTGGCATAGTGCTGTGTTTTGGATTTAGGATGAGAATAATGTTGATAACACACTGATGTTTTTCGTTGTTGCCTGATTGTTTCTATTTTCTTGCCTGTAGACAGACTCCTGGAAAGTTCATGCAGGTATTCTCTATCTTCCTCACTTGTAGCTTCCAGATGGAAAAAGGCAGATGAACGAGCATGAAAGTGGGGATTCAGTCTCCTGGAAATTGCCCATGGATTTGCATTGCTTGAAGAGTGAAATGGCAATAAATTTCAAGTAAAATCTTGATTCTTTTGAAAACTTTCTCCAATTAAAATCTGTGTGTGATTCTCAAGCAAATTGGGTTTGCATTTTGTGATGTAATTTTCCCCTGGAAATAATTTTCACTTTCTGGACACCTCAGATATTCGAAGAATAAAGTAAATCTAATGCTCTTTTCCCTATTAGTCAACAAAAGGTCTACCTGCCTTTATACTTAACTTTTGCAGCCAGATGTATTGAGTTGAATGGGGATAAATTCACCCTGGTATAATGCCATTACCTCCCTGGAGTTTCTGCAGTATTGAATTTGGCCTCTAGGAATTCATTAGTCAGGCTGGCTAAGCAATTCCATTATGCTGTTCTTCAATGTACATGGTTTAGCCAGTAGTATCTTGGGGATAAGCACAAGTTATGGAATATCATTCGGATAGGTTGCTGTGACTTATGAATGACACTGTTAATGTGGTCTAGTGAGTATGATTTGTATCATTTACTATGCTATCTCCCGTTCAGCCCCAAAAAATAAAACACTAAACAAGTCCCTACAAGCAGTGAGTATGTACAGTATCATAAATTACATAAGGCTATGTTATTTACTATATTCAACTTAAATTGTGCATATGTCCTTGAGGATAGAGGCAAAGAGGCTAATGAGATTGCCCGATGATTTCAGAATGGTTGCTCAGAACTATACTAACCCGTGATGACAAAACGGAAAAGCATTCCATTTTTCTTACAGTCTGACTACATCCCAACTTCCCCACCTTTAGAAGTTCTTGAAACTTTTTTCCATTTGTTTCTTCACTCTGAACTGTTTTTTGCAGTGAACTTGAAGCTGTGGTAGGCTAACCTTAGAGCTGATTCAGATGTACTGGTGGCACTGGTATCTCAAGTGGATAGCAATCTAGTCATCTAGTTCACTTGAAGTAAATTAATTTGATTGTATGGTTCCCTGTGAATCATAAACTGCACTAATTTTATATTTTGAAGTATCTCTCTTTTTCACTTATATGAGTGAAGGAGTTTCTCCTTCAATTATAAATGACTTAAAAATTTTAATTTAGTTGGGGGGAGAAATATTTTGGTGGCATTTTTCTAGTTCTGATATTAATGCATAATCTGAGCATTTTTGTTACACAGCTGCAACACAGAAAGGCCTGAGATGAAATTCACATAAGAAAAGTTCTGTGCCCCAACCCAAACCACCCCTTCTGAAAACAATTCCAATAAACTAGATAGCTTCCACAGCAGAATATATGTATCTTAAAGAAAGAATACTGAAAAGAGAATCTATATACTATAGGCTATTATTATTTTCTGGGGAAGTAATTATGCTGAGACAGCTAGGTGCTTTCACCTTTCTGTCTTAATATTTCCTGCCAAGAACAGCTTCTTTCTTTTATGCTGCCTATCTAGTTAGTAGAGCTCAAATAAGACATTTAATACAAATGCCTTTGCAGAGGAAACTGGTTTCTTAAAAAAAAAACTTCATTTCATTCACTCTCCTACTTTCCATCCAAATAAGCTATAAATATCAAAAATACTGGTGGTGTTGACCAAATCCTGAAAAACAAAGAAAATTGAAATGGAGAACACAGTTGGTCTAGTAGTTGCCAGGTTCTCAGAAGACAACCTGCAGCTCCAATAACTCCCATCCTAGTGCTTCCGAAACACCTTTGGTTCTGCCTCTGCTTTCCTTTTGGCCCTGCTATCTGAGCTATAAAGACTTTGTGCAATTGCATTGCCTTATGCTTCAGCATGTGACCTGCAGATCCCTCATTCTCTGGCCCACAGGTATAGGAATGGAGTGAGGGCTTTTCTGGATATGAACATTGGTAGCCAAGACAATTAATCCAAAACTGGCCACATGAAACATTTGTGCCCACTTTGTGGGGGAGGCAATGACTCAGTCAAGCCCTGTCAGTGAGACTCATGGATGTGATCCATGAGGAGCTTAGACATGCATGTACATAACTGAGGACTGCAGTAGGAGTCTGATCACCACGCAATGTCCACTGTGTTGGCACTGCTGTACCTATTGTGGACACAGAGCCAACAGGAGTGAGAGACAGCTACAAAAAGAAAGGAACTCTCCTGACCAGTGTGGGTGGGAGGCAGGCAGCCTGTACCACAATCTGTTGACCACTGCCTTTAGAAGGGTCCCATTCACAAGAATTACTGTTCTTAAATGTTTCTGACCAATCTTATTAAAACTATTATTAAAATCATAGGGCTACCTAAACAGGATGAAGAGGTTAAATTAGTGTTCTTCAATGCTAGGATCAGAAGCCTGATTCCACAAAACCAGTCTCAGAGCTTATTATCCTTCTTTATTCACAGCATCCTGTCTTTGCCAGAAGAGTGTCTGCAGATTTTAGATACCACTTTTGAAAATGCTTATATCCCCTCAGATACATTCTCTGGTACCTTTACAGCTTCATACTAATTTAAAGCATGAAAATTGTCATATATATACCATTGTAAGTGAAAAATATTTATTGCACGGCTGAAATATTAGTTCATATTTGTTTATCTTGCTTCACACTAATACCACTAGTAACGTCACAAAGACCTTCTAAAAATCTCGAAGATTTCAGCATCAGAACAATGCAAATTCTGAAGTGTTTCAAGAAAATATTTTCATCATACAGTTTTAAGTCACTTCAAATCTGATAAATTTACACATCCCATGATAGTCTTGCCTTCTCATCCCATTAATCAAAAGGAAGTGATACCTTCCAAATCAATGACGAATCATTACATGTCAAGTTATACAACTTCCTTTACACAGTAAAGAAAATCTCCCCAAAAGATAGGCCTCCCGAGGATCCATTTTGTCTTTACATGCACTGCTTCAGATGCTAAATTCAGTAATCATAGAATGGTTTGGAAGGGACTGGACAGTTTAGTATGTGGGTACAATACTATTGGTGCTACAATAAGGGTTTGTCTTCAGTGCTAGATTTAAAAACACACAGAAAAACAAAAAACACAACCCACCAAACCCAAACAAAAACTCAATGAAAACAACAAAACCCAACCTCACAGGGAATCGATTATGTTTGCTACTTCGCTTTTGCAGAAAGAGGCGTAATTCTTGGAATTTTGATTCATTTTAGTGAACGCAGAAGTGCTATAGAAGTTCCTCACAGGTCTCATCCTCCTGCCATTGTCTAAGAAAGGTAAACCCTACAAGACATTTTCCATTACTTCTATGTATGTATTCATGTAAGCCTAGGACTCACTATACATTATTCAAGACAGCTAGTCATCACAGTGCTGGCAAGAAAAGGCCAATTAGTGTTAAATTTGGGCAAGTTAACACTTACAAAGGGACATAAAATCTTAGCACCTCTGGAGAAGGGGAAGGCACAGAAGAGGGAAAACCTTCAGGAAAGATGTATGATGTAATAATTTTAGATCCACCATATCTATAATTCTGAGCTTCAATAGGATGCAACAGTGAAGGACCATATATGTCTCTCTCAATCATCATTCACAGCTGGCCTGTGCATTTCCTACAGGGAGTCAGTTGTTAAGAAAAAATTAAAAAACTAATTTTTCAAACAAATTGTACCATGAAGCTTTTGAGGGAAGATAATCCTCAGAGATCCTGAGCAATAGAATGTTAATGGAGAGGGATCAGCAAAATCATGTAAACCGTAATAATTTTAATGAAATGAGAAAAGCAGCAAAGACATGTCTGTTGCCCGGAACAACACAATACAGTGTGCTAGGAGCAGGATAGACACCCAGCTGCACTTTGCAGCCAAGAATGAAGGCCACAGGGCCTTATTTTCTGGAATGTGGTCCTTCCTGTAGTTGTATCCTAGCATTCTTTTTCCTAGATGTACCCTGGAAATCTCCCAACAGCAGGGTCAAGAGTTAACCTTGTTTAAAGATGCATAGACACATGTTCCCCTTCAGACCTACTATTCCCATTTATCTGTCAACTTTAGCCACCTCTTTCAACCATTTACACTTAGGTGAGGACAGAAACATACCTTGCTGAGCAGAAAGAAATGTTAATCCTCTCTTGTAATCATACTTAGAGGTGGAAACACTCACATGCTATGCCTATACTTTCATCTGGCCCTTCTTCAGCATCATGTTGAGGCTGTGGTTCCTTCTCAAGAAGGAGGCTAAAAAGATGACCAGCATGGGCCAAAATCTTTGGTCTTGTTATATATGAAAAATCATGGACAATTCACAATCTAGCAAGCCATAACCAGATGGTTTTCAGAAGTTCCTGATGAAAATTTGAACTTATTTTCCTAGAAAATTCCAGTGCTAAGGGATTGTTATGCATTTTCTTCCTGTAGTGGCAAAGCTGTCCGAGAGGTCCATTTAGTTCCTTGCTATACTGTAGATAAATCTGACCCTACAGGACAATAAATGTGCAAGGCTTTAGACACAGAATAGTAGTTTAAGTATTCTTTGAAAAATCTGCAGAACTGTTCAATAATAGAGATAAACAATGAATAAAGATGCAGGAGGAAGAGGATTTGGAATACGTGAAAGAGCAAAATATGTATTTTCAGATGAAATTTAATGGAGACAGATAGGCAGCAAGATACAGACAAGATGACCTCACCACTGTGAGGTGGCCAGTGAAACAAAGTAGAATGCTCCAGCCATAATGATCCATACTTTTTCCCTTTTGCTCCAGACCCCAGAATGTTGTTTGTTGTCTTTTTTTTTATTTCAAAGGCAACAGCACTATCACTATCATTTTGCAGGTGGGCAAACTAAGGCAAAGCAATGTGAGGTGACTTGCCAAGCAGCTGAGTCAGAAGTAAGATACAGGTTTCCCTGCCTGATCCTTCTACTGCTGTGGAGGGAGAGGTACAAGTCCCCTTCAGAACCAGCAGTGGGAGGAATGTGTGATATATGACTTCACCCTATCATCACATCCTGTATCTTAATGGTCTTTCGCTGAACATTTTTCACTGCTCCCAGAAAATACAAGATACAGGGCTGAACAGATCCTTGATCTGATCCAGCTTGTCTTGGACTGCACTAAGGTAAAGGGGCATTTGTCTGACACTTTGAGAAACAGGAAAGAATCCTCCTAGACATACCTTCTCTAAAGAAAAGACAATGTTTGATTACTTTGTATTTTAATGACTGCAACTCTCTGAATCTTGAGACCCATCTGTACTGATTTCTGGGAAGATGCTAGTAATCAGCCTTAGGGAAAAATCAAAACAAATCCTCATTGTAATGAAAGCAAACATAAAACAAATCAGTTTCAACAATGTGACATTTCTACCTGTAGCTATTTATATCCTGTATAAAAGAAAAGGTAAGAAGTTTTTTTTGTTCTTAATCACCCCAAAATATTTTTAAAAGGCTGATTTTGAACACAAAAGCACTGAAGGGAGCAAAGTGTCAAGGCACAATATTCTCATACCAGCACTGCCAGCTTGCACTCCTGCTTTCTGGGGCAGCAGATGTTGCTTGTTATCAGGATCTCAAACTGGGTAATCTCTCTAGCCTCAGCTACAGTTCACCAAAGGCTATGGAATGTCCTCCTTAGTGTCAGTGGTACTTTCAATCATCTTTTTCAGAGCCAGTTTGACAAAGGTAGGACACTGGGAAGGAGGAGGAAAGGGGACATGAAGGTGTTCATGCTTTACTAATCAGAGTCTGACTTCTCCCATGCAAACCAGAGCTGCTGAATACCACTGTGTTCTTCTGAAGAGATCACGTTTTCCTGAAGTCTTGAAATAGTTCTGAAGAGCTAGGTTCAAGTCTTTAATTGTTGCAGGTAGGTGCATAGAAATGCCTTCTTTCAAGGATATGCATCTGTCTCTCAGGTTTGAAGTCTTATAAGTAGTGTACTGCAGGTTTTGTGTAAGTCATGCAACATACAGGTTCATGAAAGAACAGCCCCTTCCCAGAAAATGTTTCTATATACCCATTTTCTATGAAATATACATAATATAGCAGAGGTCTTTTCTCAGGCTGACCTTTTCTTATACCCTTCCACATTTACTGAATAAATATTAAAAATATTTTATTTCCTTTTGTGACTCCACGTTATCTTATGAGTAAGCATGTCACCCCTTACTGTGGGCTGGGTGAAGCAGTAACATTGGTTGATTCTGAAGAGTAAATGGCACGCTGATTAATTTGGTCTTTGGTGAAGACAGGACCCTGGAAATACATCTCACAGTTTTGCCAGCTCACAATCTTTGGTTGACAAGCCAAGGAGTCAGTGATGGACTCAAACACCATCCAGACAGTGTCTCAACATACAGCAAGCTTTACTGACACGTTAGGACAAACTATGAACTCAGGACTGAAGGCAATGCACGCCATTCCTGGCAGGTAACTTGCAAAGATGGGCGCTGCAGTGACTGGATAGGATATTGTATCTAACTTAGCTATACAATGATTCCTAACTAGTCACTGCAAAGTGCTTTTTTTATCAGGAATCTGCTCTCACACCACTTGCTGATTCCAGATAGGAGCAAATGCAGTGTTCTTACTAAATTTTTCACTTTTAGTGCCTGGGTGTCACCATACCCATTGCTATTTTACCTGCAATGATGCCCTTTTGACTCTATTCTGGACTGCAACACAAGGGTCTCTAGCCTCTTCTATTTTGGCTACATAAATTTGAAAGCTCTTCAGGTATAAGAAAATTCTTCTTCAGTCCCTTTTCTTCCAACTTTTTAAGGGCCCCTCCAGCATTGTTTCTGAGCTCCTGCAGTACGCCTCCCACCCTAATGGTGGCAGAAAAACCCTACACTTCACTCCACTGACTGCATCTAAAGCAGACTGCATCGGGGAAAAGTAACAGGGCGCATCCTGCAGTGAGGTTTCAAAAAGCCAACCAGGAAACCGTCGACAAAGTGAGAGATGCTCAATATATCATTGGAAGTGGAAAGTCTGCAACTGTTTAAGTTAGGGATGAACTCGAAAGGTACATAGAAGACTGAGCTAAATCTATAAATAGAAAAATCAAGAAGCCTTAATGCTCATATCCCCCCAAACTAGAAGTGTCATGAAATTGTCGGGAGGTACGTTTTGCATAGATAAAGGGATAGAGGGAGGTCTGGTTGCTTGTTTTATTTTAAACACAATTCTTTCCTAACCTTTGTAATTCATTGTCAAATGACTTGGTATTTTTAACAAGATCTAACAAACAACAAACCAGAGTTGGTATCTTTGTGGATGTGTCCTGAACAATTATAATACATAGGGAATGAAATGAATGTGTTCTCATAACTGACTTACAGGCAAAAGACTTAGTACGTAAATACAGGTGGTTACTTAATACCAGAGTAAAAATCCAGGCAAGATTTTTTTTAAAATTTGCTTCCTTCTAGTATCAAGTTATAAAATTCCCTTGGCATGGTCAGCTTCTGAGTCAGCCAAAGCTAGTCATGCATCTCCCACACTCATCCTATGGTTACATTATACAATCTGACAAGTAAAACTAAAATGGAATCAAATCAATCACCTGATCCTAGCACAGAACATGGTTAAATAAATTTTAAAAAATCAAACCAAAATAAAACACTGTTTCTGATTACAAGCAGCAGTCACAAACTTAAAGCCTTTCTACAATAAATCAAATGGACCATCGTGCATTTCATGAGACCAGAAAAAAAATATTTTTTGTTTCTTTTAAAAAAAACCACCACAGTTCAGTATAAGAAACTAAGGAATCTGGGGTTGTTTTTTTTTAGATCCACCTATGGTGAAATACAGTCATCACTAACATTAGTAACACTTTCCTTCCTTTTAGTTTATAAGTTTATACATCTGTCAGATCAACTGATCTCTTGCAGCAGTGACAGGAGCAGCATTGAATTTTCTCATTATGATCAAACATGAGGAGTGCTTATAACTTACCACATTTGGTACTAAGCCTAAGCTTTTAAAAACATATTGATATCATTTATATCTTGCTAGAAATCCTGGGTCAGAATGCTATACAGATTAAGAGTCACATTTTTAATTCTTTACAGTTCCTTTTCATCCAGATAACACCTTTAAAAAGATCATCTTCTCTCCTGTCTTTTCCTTTATGCTAGTTTTGACTGAGTTTCTACCTCCCTTTCCATATTCCACTCTAAAGGTAACACAAAAGCAAACAATCCCTTGAAAGTTTTATGATTAAAAAGCACATTTGTGAAGTTGATGGCAAGCAGAAGACAAAATGGTGGCCACAAGCAGGAACAGGACAAGAGAACAGTCAAAGAAGAACAAAGCTCCTGAAAAATAAGCTGACTAAAACATATCTGCCACTATACATTGTCTTAGGATCACTGAATAGGACATAGAAATTTGTCTCCAATCATAGCCATAGGCAGTAAGAGCCCTCAGGTGATGCCAAGAGCAGGAGCCTGTAAAGCTGACACTGAAGAATGCCTCACCCATGTCTGAGAGGTGCAGGTGGGGACTTGTTCTGTTACCACTGGTCATGATGTAATGCACACATGCAATTCAAAACACAAATGGAAGCTGGTATTGTTTGGCTTTAACAGGGTTTCTTCTGAGAATGGTACCATGTGACTAGACAAAAAGGAATGACACCAAGCAACCCTGCAAAGACAGAGTTACAGAGCAGGACAGGGAGCAAATACAATTTAAAAGTAAGACTGGGGTGTGGTGGGGAGAGGGGCTAAAGGACAAGGAGGAGAAGCAGACCATCAAAACAAGGAGAGTCATGAGAACAAACACTGCTTCATTTTCCTGACCAAACAACAGTTCAGGTGGCCAGAACTTACTTTCCATCCTTACTAAACAGATGAAGCTCTTGAGGAATTTCTTAAACTATATTAGCATTGTGGCTCAGCCCCATCTGAGCACCACACATCACCCACTCACTCTCCCCCTTCAGCAGGATGGGGAGGAGAACAGGAAAGACAAAGGGGGAAGCCTCCCCAAACTGAGATAACAACCATGTAATGGGACAGCAAAGGGAGAGGGAAACAACTTATAACATAGCATACACAATAGGTAATAACAAATAGCAACTTACCAGTCTGATGACCAACAAGATGCTCAGCCCAGACTGTCCCACAGCAGCACCAAACCCACCCCTGCCCAGCCAGCCCCCTTTTATGGGAAGCATGAGGGCACATGGTATGGAATAGCCCCCAGCTGGGCTCACTTGGCCGGCTTCTTCTGAAAATTAACTCTATCCTGGCCAAAACCAAGACAATTAGAAATCAACAAATGTGTCCTCACATCAGTGAACGTACCCTCACAGCTGAGTGTCCTCACCTGAATGGCAATGGTTTCAGGAGAAAGAGACTTCATGAAAGTTTTTTTTCTGCCAGGTTGTAGAAACTCAAGACCTGCCTGGCAGATGCAGAACACCCAGCACAAACTCCTGTTCCTGGGAGAGGGGCTTTCTTCTTATATCTAAGAATCCATAAAGCAGGAGATACAATTTAAAACTTAATAACGTTTATCCTCATTTGTTAAGTAGAAGATATTAAGTGCCTCAAGGTCTGAGTGTTTGAAAGAGTCTCAAAGCCTTCACAATTTGATGCTCCTTTAGAAGTGCCAGTGTAACTTGGGATCTTCACCTTCGTAATTAAGTGGCCAGTCTTCCTCTATCCCCTGCTAAGGCTGCTGTTCATTCCAATGATCATGAGAAGCATAACCTAATTGTACATGTTGTGCAGAAATATCCATTTCATCAGAGGGTTTAAGCTACTGTCTAGAGTTCCTCATTCCTCCTCTGAGGAGCAGTTGCAGGTTCCTCTTTGTAATGTTCTTTTCTATTATTATTATTTTCCATGTTTTTTGTGTCACCTTTGATTAATTTGGTCATTGATGCTGTTCAATTAAGATCAATGACAGTTTCAGCGTTACTGCAGCAGTCACACACCTAATCTGTAATTCAACCTCCCTTTTTACAAGCACTTTTCCATAGCCCTATTCATTCTTGTTGAATCTCAAGTAATTCTGAATTATCCTTTTTCAAATCAGGTGCCCAGAGCTGAACATAGCTTTTGAAGTAAGGTTGAGCTACTAACATAAAGAATGGAATTTATAATTGTTTCTATATTATTTTTTATCCTCTGGCATCCTCCTATTTTGTTACCTTCTCTTACCAGAGCAGCAGATCAAGCACAAGACTGTATTGATCTCTCAAAAAATCTTTTGTTAAAGTGTTTTAAGATCTCATTCTTCTAACTTTACCTCATAGCCTAAGGCAAAATCTTTATGATTCTGAATTCTTAAAATCTACCTAGACAACAGCCATATGTAATACTGCCGCAACACTCATTCAGAAGATGGTCAATAGGGTTGTACAAGCTAACCACAACATTCTGAAATACCATCCCTTGTTCCATATGACTAGTGTCGAGGCTGCCAAAGGAAAACAACACAGTGTAGGAGGATCTTCAAAAGCTGTTAGCTTTGGACTGAAATCCATAAAATCCATTGGGAAACTTTTACAGCTAGGAGGTTCTCCATGACTAATGCAGGCTTCCAAAAGACTTGACAAACTAACATGCTGCTGGAGAGGGAGGATTTCACTCCTTGAATTCCTTCCTCTTTCAGGAGAAGGCTGTGTTAAGGTCAGGTTTCAAAATTTAAGCCTAACTTGTGCCTTCTCAAGGGACCATACACAAAAATGTTGCTTTCTGAAAAGATAAGAAAGTTGCCTTTGCCAAGAACTTGAAAGGTATCACTGTGCTGTGGCTGCATTTCAACATCAAAGGCTTTTCCTATCTCCCAGTTTTCCATGAATGTGAACACTTCTCTACTGTCACTCGAGTAATTTGGAGTGCAGAAAAGGATAGGCTGAGTATTCAATTTATTAGCTTTCTCCAGGGAAGGGAATTGTTTAACTTCCAACATGTTTCACTTTCTCTTGGTTCATGTTTGAGCTGAATAAATCAAAGTTTGTACCTTTAGTGAAGCCCAGTCCAGCCCTGCTGGAATTTAGTTTTGTATGCACACTTGATTTTCCTGAGAGTTTGAATTTCCTTTTGTCTGAGATGAACTGTATGGTTGTGGCAAACCCATCCAGTCCATCATGAGGTTGGAAACTGTTGCTATCATAGTGCCAAGAGATAATTAACTCAGCAATGTTAGCACACTTGCTTGGCATTCAGTTATCAGACAGGGTGGGAACAGAATATGACAAGATTTCCACCACAGCTGTCTACTGACCCTACCGTCTGCTCTGTCCCAGCTGCCCATGCATTCGCTCTTCCTCTGCAGGCATGCCACCAGTTTGTGCAGATATTAGTGAGCAAGGATGGAAAACTTAGGTGCTAGGAAGCACATGCAGTTGCCCATGCAACCATGCTTCTTCCCTTTCCAGGGTCCCTTTCCTTCCCCTGGCTCCCCAACAGCTATCCACTCTACAGCTCCCCTCTTCTTTCCATGTTACTCAACAGAACCCTGTAGGCTGGTTTCCTGCTTCCTAGGAAGAAAGTATGAAGCTCAGAAAGATGCACATGGTGTGAAAATCTATCATTAAAATGAAAGCTCACTGAAAAGGCCAGCAGAAGTGATATTTAAATGCCTGTGGTTCAAAAGCTCTGTGTTGGAAAGCCACAGTTTTCCATGTTTGGTGCATTTGGCCAAGGAAAACTGAAGTGAGTTGTCTAAATCAGAAGACAGCTTTGCACAGAGGGGGTCTAAATGGTTTGGAAATATTTCATTATTGATAATGTAAAATTGCTTTGTGCCTCAGAAGTAGCTGAAATCTACCTGCTTGGAAGCAATGCCCATGGGATTTAGGGACTCTGGCCATAATTCAAACCAGTTCCTTTTAGCCCTTGATCATGATGTTAAAAATCCAAAGAAAGGTCTGCCACTGTAATTGTTATTAATTATTATTCATACGTCTCTTTACCATCTTTTGCCCTGACAAAAGTTTGCCCATTACTTGGTAAAAAGTTCAGATGACAGTGCAATTTCCTAGACAGTCTGGATGATATAACAATTACCTGAATGAATAATTGATGCACAGTTCCACCTATCTGGAGGATGTTTTATAAAGTAGAAAAGAAGAAGACAATTCATTAAAAAAAACTACCCACAACCAAACAAAAATGTCTCCACCATTAAAAAAGAAATAAGAGGAGTCTAACTTATGTCCTCAAGTTAAAGATATTTTCTATTATTGCTATTGAGACAGTAGTAGGTTTGGTTAATTCTTGTGACTACTTTATGTTCTGTAAACAACCACTATTGCTGTATGCTAAATTTTCTAATATATCCCAATTAAACACTCTCCCAAGGGAATAAAGGGGACTCTCTCTTCGTTGGAGGAAAGTAGAACCGGTAAACCAGACTGGAAAGAATATTATGAATCTCAGAGCAACAATATTGTTTAAAAACAGTCCACAACATACTTTTCCTGGCTTGAGATCAACAGCGAATTAAGTATGTTGCTCTCTATGGGAGAAAAAAATTAATGTAATGCTTCTGAAAAAGCTATGTGAAAGGTAGGTTTTGAAAAATACTTAGCAGTCCCAGCAATTCCAATGGTAGCTTATTGTATGAATCTGAAATGGCATTAAAGCCCTTTGCAAATCCACTTCTAAATGCTTGTCAGAGATGTTAGGCAGTGAGTCCCTTTGGAAAGCCAGTCGTGGCAAGTCCTCATTTTATGAGTTGGTGTGCACCTACAGTTCTTACTTGCTTTAACTTGGATAAAGAAATGTTGCTTGCAGTTAAACTCTTCCACATACCAAGTTTAACATCCTAAACTTAATCACCTAATTCAGGGCTTCTTGATTTTTAAAAATGATACTATAAAGAAGTGCCAGGGATAGCTGAGCTGTAGGCAGGCAATCTAGACAGAAGCAGAGAAAGATAACTGCATTTCAGGATGCAAGTGATATGATGTCATTGGGCAAATGTGTGACATAGCATGAACAAAAGCCAACAACAGTTTCACAGAAGTGTTAGAATTGGGACAAAGTCGAGAGCCACAAATAGAGAATCACAGAATGAATCATAGAGTGGTTTGGGTTGGAAGGGACCTTAAAGTTCATCTAGTTGTAATCCCCCCTGCCATGGGCAGGGACACCCTCCACTAGACCATCATCCCTTGTCCTATTGCTACATGCCCCTGCAAACAGTCACTCTCCAGATCCCTTGTAGGCATCCTTCAGGTACTGAAAGGCTGCTGTAAGGTGTCGTGGAAACCTTCTCTTCTCCAGACTGACCAACTCCAACTCTCTCAGACCTCTCTTCATAGGAGAGGTGCTCCAGCCTTCTGATCATCTTCATGGCACTCCTCTGAATTCGCTCCAATAGGTCCATGTTCTTCTTACACTGGGGACCCCAGAGCTGGATGCAGTACTCCAGGTGAGGTGTCACAAGAGCAGAGTGGCAGAATCACCTCCCTCGGCCTGCTGGCCACACTGTTTTTCATGCAGCCCAGGACATGGTTGGCCTTCTGGGCTGCAAGTGTGCATTACCGGCTCATGTTGAGCTTTTCATCCATCAACACACCCCAAGCCCTTCTCCTCAGGCCTGCTCTCAATCCATTCTCTGCCCAGCCTGTAGTTGTGCTTGGGATTATGCCAACCCATGTGCAGGACCTTGCACTTGGCCTTGCTGAACTTCATGAGATTTATACAGACCTACCTCTCAGGCCTGTCAAGGTCCCTCTGGATGGCATCCCTTCCCTCCAGCATGTCGACCACACCACACAACTTGGTGTCATTGGCAAGCTTGCTGAGGGTGGACTTGATCCCAACTGTTTATGTTGCCAACACAGATGTTGAACAGCACGGGTCCCAGTACTGACCCCTGAGGAATGCCACTCGTCACTGATCTCCACTTGGATATCAAGCCACTGACTGTAATTCTTTAAGAGTGACCATCCAGCCAATTCCTTATCCACCGAGTGGTCCATCTGTCAAATCCTTTGCACAAGTCCTGGCAGACAGCCTCAGCTGCTCTTCCCTTATCCACCAAAACTATAACTCCATCATAGAAGGCCACCAAATTTGTTGGTCATGATTTTCCCTTAGTGAAGCCATGTTGGCTGTCACCGATCACCTCCTTATTTTCCATGTGCCTGAGCACAGTTTCCCAGAGGATCTGCTCCATGATCTTGCTGGGCACAGAGATGAGACTGATTGGCCTGTAGTTCCCAAGGTCTCCCTTTATTCCCCTTTTAAAAATGTAGGTTATGTTTCCCCTATTCCAGTCAGTGGGAACTTCACTGGACTGCCACAACTTCTCAAATATGATGGAGAATATGACCACTTCATCCGCCAGTTACCTTGGGACTTCATCAGGTCCCATGGACTTTTACATCTTCAGGTAGAATCATAGAATCATTACAGTTGGAAGAGACCTCAGGATCATCTATTCCAACCGTCCCCCCACCACCTATTACCCACTAAACCATGTTCCTAAGTACCACATCTAACCTTTCTTTAAACACCCGCAGGGACGGTGACTCCACCACCTCCCTGGGCAACCCGTTCCTTAGATATTCTCAAACCTGATCTTCTCCTACAGTGGGCAGTTCTTCATTCTCACAATCCCTGCCTTTGCCTTCTGTGATTTGGGTGGTATAGCTAGAACCCTTGCCAGTGAAGACTGAGGCAAAAAAGTCATTGAGTACCTCAGCCTTCTCCATATATTGGGCCCCCATTTTATTCCGGAAGGGGCCCACATTTCCCCTAGTTTTCTTTTTATCACTGATGTACCTATAGAAACGTTTCTTGTTGCTCTTGATGTCCTTGGCCAGATTTAATTCTGTCAGGGCTTTAGCTTTCCTAACCTATCCTTAACTGCTCAGAAAACTGCTCTGTATTCCTCCCAGGCTACCTGCCCTTGCTTCCACCCTCTGTAGGCTTCATTTTCGTGTTTGAGTTTGCCCAGGAGCTCCTTGTTCTACCACGCAGGCCTCCAGGTATTTTTGCCTGACTTCCTCTTTGTTGGGATGCATCTCTTCTGAGCTTGGAGGAGGTGACTCTTGAATACTAACCAGCTATCTTGGGCCCCTCTTCCTTCCAGGGCTTTGTCCCATTGCACTCTACCTAGCAACAGCGGCTGAGGAGAGCTGATGATACTGTGGGCCGGGATCTGAGCTTATTACACAACAGATATGGAAGTGTGTTCTAATACCTAATTGTTTGCTAGAATTAAATTATGTATTTAAGGCTAATATTTAATCTTGGAATAATCCTTGGCTATGGAAGCAATGATTGCTGGTAAACTCTGAGCCTAATTTTAATCAATTTTTTTTGAACAAAATATACAGAAGTGAAAGAATTTCATAATAACTCAAAAAACCTGACCCATTCCTATGCATGTGTGTTTGACTACTTTAACCCTATAGAACTAATGTTTAGTTCCAAAAGAAGGAAGAGAGGGAATTTCAACGTGAAAAGGGAAGAATTAAAATGCAGAAATCACTCTGACTTGCATAATGAAAAACATGTTCATTACATGTCAAGGTCAGTCTAGTTAGCAGCATCAGTGTGTGCAAGGTTTGAAACAACTGCAAATCTAATACAGTACCGCTACCTGGAGGGCTAAGGCAAAACAGAAATGAGAAAAACACTCTAATAGTAAAGCCACTACCACTTTCTTTGCAGTACAGCTTCTTTATATTCCAAGCAGATACAAACAAACTCCATATTAGTTCTCTCTGTAGTAATACTTGTTTTGGAATGGGATCAGCACTATTCCCTAATCCCCATTTTTATTACCAGGCCACAGAAGAATATCAAAGTGACAATTATAAAGTACTGAGCCCCACTACATCAGCAGAAAGCGCATCAACATGCCAAGTAACAATTCTTCCCCTAAAGTAACACTGCTTTGTGTAGGAGACATTTCTTATACAGGCAGCCCCTTAGAGTACTGGACAGTATTTGGGATAATTCCCAAATATCAAAGACTGCAAAGTAGGCAAAAGTTAAAGAAAATAGTCAGCCAAAATATTTTTCTCTCTTTAAACCTGAGAAAGAGTCCTTTGAAAAGTGCCAGGGCAGATCCTGTCCATCCTGATTATTTTGAATAATACTTTGTTCCACCAAGTCTATTCATTGAAATGAAACTGAAAATACTAAGAATCTCCATCAATGCTGTTGGGCTGAGAGCCATACATATGAAAAGAAAGAATGAAAATCATCTTATAAATACTAAAGAAAACACAAACACAAACACAAACAAACAATAAATGAATGGACCCAAGATAAATATATTACAGGGTAAAATAAAATCTTTCTTTTAATTTTTCTTTTCTCTGCTTCCTGTATTAACAGCAGAGGGCTATTTTCCACTCAGAGATACCTCTTTACAACAGGGCACGAATAAATGTCCCGACCTGATTGAACAAGTGTTTTTCCCAAAATCACTTGGCTTCAGTTGGATTGCTATAGTTTGCTACTCTTCCAATGAATCAGAACTCCTTTCCATCCCCCATCACCTTTCACACAGTCTGCCATGTTCTACCTACCCTGGGCCTAAAAGGAATGATGTGAGCAGCCCATACTGAGGACCTCCCCACCCACTAATGTGTGTTTGATAAAACAACAAGGTGTATTTTTCTTGCTTGGGAGAATTTAGGGCATGTTGAATATTAAAATATTTGTTCATAGCAAATATTTTAATATTTAAGTATTTACATATAATAGTAAAACTCACAGGCTCCAAAAAGTATTAGAGATCCTCAGCTTGGGGCCCTATACAGCACAGCCAAAACACAAACCAAAACGCCCTAGGATGATAACAGCGTGATGGGAAAAGTAGAAAAAGAAACAAAAATATATGGAAGAATAATTAGGAGGCTAGTACACCATGGACCTCATTCTTATGATTTTGCTGTACTCTGTCCCTACCAAAGTAGCACTGAGATAGAAAAGAAGGTACAAAGTGGATTTGTGGCATTTGAGAGTCTTCCCCACAAATTATAGTTAAATGAGAGAAACAATTCAGGGTACAAGATGAACAGAAGCAGAGGTTTCAGATACAGTGGCAGAAGAGATTAAACCTTTCAATGGAAAGGAGAGGAAACAGAAGTAGCAGAACAGGTGATTTTTCCTTGCAAAATTAATCTCTGGTACTTCCAGGGTGAAACTGTTTCGCTCTGAACAGGCTCAACCAGCCATCAGGAGAACATGGTCTCAGTCTGTGAAGAGACTAGTGGCAGAAATATATAGCATGGCCTGATTCTCTAAAAGGCTGAAAGAAAATCTGTGGGAAGCGTGGGTCTTGTTTTAGTTGAGTGCTGACTGCTGCTCTCTGAGAAGCTGGAACAGGAGCCCCAGGTTACATCCTACAAACTCCAGTGGGCAAGAAAATCAGGACTGCAGTGAGAAACACAGGCAAGCGTGGGACAAGTTAGAACAAAATGAGAATAATAGAGGAGTGATACTAAAGGGGAAGATTTTGAAAGAGCAACTGATATGCCACCAGGCATCTGTAATGCTGAGAGAAGAAAGAGAGGAAGAAAGCTGGAGGATGTCAGCTTCTACAGAAGCCGAAAAAGGCAGTAGCTAGAATGAAAGAAAAAAGGAAGCATAAAGAGAGAAATAAACTCTTTAAAGTAATGAATTCAAGCTTGGCATGTAGATGTTATTGCTGGAGCCCATGATACTGACAAAGGCCACGGATAGGCATCTTTTAAAATTTATTTAGTTTTGTCAGGTTGAAATTGGCGTTAAAAAGCCAAAACACTGTATTTTCCTTCCCTTGTACGATATGATCCTTACCCTCTGCTCAGCACTGCTAAAGCCACACCTGGAGTGTTACATCCAGTCCTGGGTTCCCCAGCACAAGAGAGACTGGAGACAGTCAAGCAAAGGGCCACAAAGATGATTAAAGGACTGGAGCATCTCTCATGAGGAAAGCCTGAGAGAGCTAGGGCTGTCCATCCTGGAGAAAGGAATGTTCAGGGGGAACCTCATCAACGTGTACAAATACCTGACAGGAGGGTGTAACGAAGACAGAGGCAGGCTCTTCCCAGTGGTGCCCAGTGATAGGACAAGAGGCAATGGGCACACAGGTGTTTTTTTTTACCCTCTGAACATAAGAAAATGCTTTTTCACTGTGGGAGTGACAGCACTGGCACAGGTAGCCCAGAAAGGTTGTGGAATGTCCCTCTTTGGAGATACTCATGTCTGGACGTGGTCCTGGGCAGACTGCTCAAGCAGGAGGTTTGGACCAGATGACCTCCAGAGGTCCCTTCCAACTTCAACCATTCTGTGATTGTGTGATTCTGTTTTACTGTAATGAGTAACCCGATGGATCAGTTAACAAATTTTCATTTAAAAAAAAAGCTGTAATATTCTTAGAAAATATCCTCCTATGTCTCTTTAAGTGTGATGTTACTTGACACAGGCTGCCTTTAAACTCATTAGTACTGAAAAAAGAGTCAAAAGAAATGTTCAAAACAGATGAAAGAGCTTACAACTATACCTATCTCCATGGCTTACTGCAATTTTTAGTGCATATACATTTTCACAGAACAGCTACATTCTCTTTGGTGTCACTCTGTATCGCAAAGAAAGTCATAAAGTCTTTTGAAGGGTTAATAGATGATCTTTGAGGTCCCTTCCAACTCGAACCATTCCAATAGTTGATTAGTAGATATTTTAGAGTATGTTACCAACACGACCAGCATGCATATTAGATGTTTATGAAAATGTCAATGGGAAATGTTATACACAATTATAAGTGACCTATTGACTTTTTAGAACTTAAAACGACTGAACACCTATGAGTAATTATTAATTTTAAACAAAATGTTTCTATACACATCATTAATACTGTGCACGATTACCTTCTCATACCATTAGCTGAAAGGATAAGGATACTGTTATCCTTAACAGTATATTCATTAAAAGAGGGAAGTTTTGGCAGTTTTGAGACTGTTATGCTTGATGTGTTGCATATTGTTGCTGTAGTGTGAATCAGAAAACCAAAGGTATTATGGTGTCAAAAGGTACAGATGCTGAACAGGATTTCCAGAACAGCCTAGAGGATACAGTCAGTTCCATTACAGGCCCTAAACTTAGAAGTTGTAACTAGATATCTCTCTTGACTGCATAGGCAGCCAGGGTTTGAATACCCATGGACAAGTGCTTGAATCAGTCATCACATTGGAGTGGTGTCCTAGGTACCTAACTCCCTTACCTTCCCTTAGGCTTCTGTATGAGCAGCGTTTTCTGAAAATTAGGTAAATTTTTCAAATGTTGAAATGGCTTCCTGTACTTCTTGTAACTCCTGCAATAAGCAGCAATAAGATTATCTCCTAATGTTGACTTTTGGAACTATTCTAGCTTGCAGATGGATCTAATTGAAATTTTATCCGTCATCATTAACAATATTAATCTCAGGAGTTACACACTGTAGGGATTTTCACAGTTTACCAGTAGGCTGGGTGTAGTGATAATTCAAACTTTCCTTTATTTTTATATACTCCTCTTATTTCATGCAAGAGATTTAAAAGAAGAGATTCTAACTGGAAAGGTGAATGCCTAAACTGAAACTCTTTTCACTTATTGTCTTTTCCAGATCTGGTAGCATTATACTTCCAGTGCATCCCAAAACCAAACACAACATGCCTGAAAAGTGAAACATGGTTAGAAAGGAGAAACTGTCTGATGCACTTTGGACAACAGGAAAACCTTGTGGTAGGTCTTACTCAAATATCTTCTGCTTGCTCTTAAAAACATACGTTAATTAAGCATGACAGTATTGAAGACTGCTAGGATTTTAATGATGCTTCATTGTATTTGAAAATATTAGTAAAAAGGAAAAGTGTTTAACCCTTCTCTTTGGTGAACACATATTTTACTGTCAGCTTTGGAAGCAATACAGCTATGATTTATTCAGTGAACATGATTAGCAGTGACATGATACAGGAATCCTTGGGGCTGGACTCATTGATATAGTGTGAGGTTTGAGAGGAAATGACTCCTAATGTATGCAGTTAAAATCTACAATAGCCCTGTTTCTGTTCTTTCAAATTTTGATAAGGACAATGTAATGCTGTTGTCTGACCTGTGGCATGTGTAGCAGGGAAAGGGTGGCAGCTCAGAACCAGCCCACACTGAGATAAGTGCTTTAGCTTGATATTAGGGTATCCCTGCATTTCCATGCTCCTGTTTCACACCCCCAGTATAAGAGAAACCAGGCAGAAGTTTCTGATAAAACAGAACAAAATACAGCTTGCACTGAAGGGGTGAAAAAGAAGGTGTGTGGAAAAGGACAAGGTGAAAGACTGAAAGACTGAATGAATGATAACGTGGAAAGGTTGAAAAGTGAATGCAAGGTGTCCGCAGCACATCCTCATGGTCAAACTGCACACAGAGCACAGGCTTTTTTTGTCAAGTAAAATGCTAACCACATAGTTTTGTGTAATCATATTATTATGACAAAGTTACTGCCTTTCTTGGACCAAATACTCCCCGCAACAGTTGTTCTAGTCTGGAGCACAGGAAAGGAGAGCAATGGCTGCCCTGTCATTCCATATTTATTAGGGTAGCTCTGTTAAGAGCATATAGCTGGAAGGCATGCCTAGGTTAGGCACTCACCACAGTGGTTACTTCCTGGAAAACATTAAAAACAAAATCAAAGCACTGTTTTCAACAACTGATTTCTCTCGAGCAGCAATCAAAGCCTGTAACCAAATTCCGGTAATACAGGACTTCTATTTTTCTACCACGCAGCAGGCTATCCTATATCAAGTACACCTCTCAACACTCTCACAAAGAGTGGATGACTCCTCCACCTCTTTCTCCATAACCACTGAAAGAAAATAAGACAGAAATCTAAAGCAAATGAAAAAGCTTTTTATTGCTTCACATTAACTTCATTTTGTTTCTATAGCTCTGGGTTTACTGCTATGTTAGTGGATGCTACATAGAGCCCCCTGAACATTTTTGTAGTTATTTATTAAGTTACCTAACAAAGAAATTAAACTAGCCAAGGTAAAAAATGGTTACCTAGTCACCAGTTAGCTGATATACAGGTAGCTAGGGGACAGGGGTGATGTGGGCAGATTATATGCATAGATATTATAATTTTATTCTTTCCTGATGAGCAGGATAGCTAGAACTCCCTCAAAACTTTGCAAAACAGGTCTTTTTTCTTCAGATCTTCAGTGCAGATGGAGGTACATAGGGAGAGATACAGATGCATAAATACATACATATAAACTCAGAGAGAAAATATGTGATGAAGTGATGTGATAGAAAGACTTGAATTCATAAGCTACTCCCAAGAGGCAGATACCAGCAAAGTGGCCATAACATTCCAAACACAGGTGCACAAATTCCTTATTCCACACAAGATTAATTACGAATTCTGTATATACCATCTAGTTACACTTCATCTATTTAAAGGAATTTCAAGAAGATACAGTTGTTATGTGTCACTCTACCTAATCAGCAAGTTTCTTAGATCCCATCAGCTCAGATACATTTACTGAAGCCAGAGAAAAATATCTATTCATATGTTTTAGACATCTCCAACTTTTCGACATCTTGCTAATAGGTAGTCGTGTAAGCATACCAAAAGGAATACCTTCGATGCTGACAGGACCTTGATCATATGCAGTGTACTGGCGTGTGCTACGTACTTTCACCACCAGTCAGAAATCCCTTCATTTAGGATTTTGGACTTCTGCTCTGTTACTAGGCAAGGAGTGGACTTTGCCTGTCCCAGGCCTGCGTGAGCTTCGGTGGGAGAGAGAGGACAGAAATTGTGTCAGTTAGAAAGGAACTGCAGTTAAAGTTGCTGGGATGGAAATAGTCTGGGCAGAATTTAATGAGAAATGTTAAGTGCAATGCTCAGTCAGGTCTTGCAGCTCACCACTACACCACATTCTCAGACACACACATACTCTAAACCATAAATGTAAAAATGTGTCACTTGTGGTTCTTAAAATCCAGCAAAATTAGCATTATACTTACTTTCAAAATTCTGTTAGAAATATTACTGTAGTAAAGATTGCAAAGCAGAGCATTAGGCTGTTCAGAAATGTCAGAACTTGCTGGGATTCATTTTACACATGAACAGTACAGTCCAGTGCTTAATACATGGCAACAATCTGTTTTCTGAAACAGTTTGCTGGCTCCTAAACTTGGGTTAGCAACCGGATGCTCTGAAGCTTTTTAGACAACTTGGGGGAAAATCATCACCATTTGGAAATGCATTGCCTCACAGGGGGTTAGTAGGTGTTCCTGCCATCCTTTTAGTGCTCAGCCTTTAAAAGAGAGTTATGTAACTTATTTCTTTACTTCTGCATCTCCCAGTTGTCCCTCCCTACAATCAAATCAGAAAAGTGGGGATGAAAGTCTTTCTGTTTTCCATGTCCACTGCCACAGCATCCCCTGGCAGCTCTACGGAGGAACAGCCATGAAAGCTTTGGTCAACCCTGCAATGTCAAGGTCCCTGTTGGACACTTGTGGGGACTCTCACCCCCTCTTTACCTGTTCCTGGAGCACTGCCCCTGTGAATATTCAGCGGGCACTCAGAGCCATGAGAGTCTTCAGGGAATTCCACTGTGGCACACAAGCAAACCTGCATTAAGCTCACATGAAGGATGATTTGTCAGTGACTTTAAACTTGGGCACAACTTAAAATTTGCCTGGTAATACTGAAACACATTTCTCTGAGAACAGACAATGATGCAACAAATTCCCTTAGGAGGCAAAAAGCAGTTTTTCCAGAAACAGCTGTGATGTTACAGCAAAAAAAAGCCAAAGAATGAATGCTCCTTAATGTAATTAATCATTTTAGTTGAGACCTTAAAATTAGGAAACTGCAATAAAAATATCAGGCTAAGACAAACTGCCATAGGAACTGTTGGCATGGAGTGTTAAAATATGGCAAAGTTGCATGTAATAGGCTGCGACAGGAGAAATGATAAGATAAATAGAAGGACTGCTGTAGTTCCTGTGTCTGTTTATGGCACCACTGCCGTCCAACGTTCCGTGTGTTAGAGGCATTTTAAATAACTGTTTACGCCACACTGTCACCTGTAGCAGCCTCAGTTTCTGGAGGCCTTGCAAGAAGGGTCTGTTTTTGTAAACAGCTCTGTGATGACCATGTGGGCACCTGCATGCAGCCTTTCCAGTCCTGAAATCTGTTAAAAAACACTCCCAATGTAGCACATATATTATTAAAAGGGAAAGACTTGATAAAATTATCCAGAGTGCCAATCCTGCTTATATTAGCAGTGTAGTGATCTGAAAACATGGAAATTCCCATTGAAGTAGAGGTCTGACCCCTCAAAATGCATTTTTAACAGCTGAAAATGCTAAATATCCCTAATGAAACAGCTAAAAATTCCCAGCTGCCACGCCTGCCCCAGCTGCTGCCCCAGCCCTAGGAGCATCACTTACCCCAACAGCAGCACCTACCCCAAATGCTTTACCTGCCCCAACTGCTGTACCGCCCCAACTGCTGCCCTTGCCCCAACACCCAAACCCACCCCAACTGCAGGCCCTACCCCAAGTGCCACACATACCCCGATGGCAGACCCTGCCCTACCTGCCACCTGTGCCCCAACTACTGCACCTGCGCCAACGACAGCCCTGCCCCAGCTGCCACCCCTGCCGGTACTTCTGCCCC
Source organism: Psophia crepitans (assembly GCA_013399095.1). Lineage (NCBI taxonomy): Eukaryota > Metazoa > Chordata > Aves > Gruiformes > Psophiidae > Psophia > Psophia crepitans. The sequence goes on from VWZZ01002488.1 coordinate 438,712, forward strand.
TGCCCCAACTGCTGCTGCGGTACCTGCCGGCCCTGCCTGCACTGCTGCCCCGTCCCCAACGGCCGCACCTACAGCTCAGCCCGGGGTGAAGTGCAGCAGCAGCTGGAAACCGGCCATGCAGAATTCGGCAGGAGGCGGCTTTGCAGCGATGCAGGTCTCTGCTGGTTTTCCCTGTCAAAGCAGCACTGCACAGTCGTGTCAGGATGCTCACAGTCATCCCGTCTTTGTGTTTGTGGGCTGGATGATACAGGCACAGGTAGCTGGCTGTGAGACGTGAAGCGAAGGGCAGGAATAAGTAAAAGTTTTCCTTGAGGCAGAGACCTAACAGAGGGGAATGCAGAAGTGCTGTGCCAGGGCCTGCCTAACTTCATGCATTCATTACGTTTCTAACAGTATCTTGCTAAAATAGCAAGAAGGTTAAAAGCATGCTGAAGCAATTTAAGGAAGAGACCAAAGAAACTTCAGCAAGTCGTTGTAATTATGTCCAACTTAGACAAGATAAATTCAGGAAATTCAGAAGTAAGGTTTAATTTAAATAAGCAAGCTGAAGCATGGAAACACCCTATGCCAACAACATAGAAACTGACTGCTTTTACTGAAGCTATGCAATAATAATGCAGTATGATTAATGTATAATAGATACTGTGACTTGAGATCAGTATAAAATTACTTTAAATGATAGCTTAGATTAAAAAAATTATAATTTTGTCCCATTTTGACTCTAGAGCATTCAATGTATTTGAATACATAGAACACTTGAAGAAACTGCATGACAATATATTTCCTGGCTAAAAATGTTCTGATGCTTAATACTATAGCTATAGAAGAATCTAATTTTAAGTTAGCTTCATCTCATAAATATGTTGATGTATTTACTTAGAATTTCACATAAAATTCATTCTTTGTGCAGTTGGTGCTATAATTCCAACAAAGCAAGATCTGTAGTGAAGAGATCAAATCACTGCTTAACATACAACTCATCTCACTTGAATGAAGAATCAAGACTTTTGTAAAAGTTGAAAAACGCAATAACCAATCACATGAAAAAAAAAAAAAGATAATTCACCTTCCCCTGTCTAAATCAGACCTTATCAGCAATTTCAAAGAGACATAAGTAAACCAGGAGAATGAAAAATGGAATGACAAGTAAAATTTAATGTTGACAAAGTGATGTATGCAGCAGGAATAATTTATATTTCTACTTAGTTATAAATGTACTATTTAAACCTAAAAAAAAATACCAAAATATTCCTCCTACCCAAGAGAAACACAGCTACAAACATTTTAAGACACTGAAGAAATCTATTCTGAAAAAGCTACGTCAGTGGTAATTCTTCATCAAAGGGGTCACAAAGCACTACCTGCCAGACATAGAAACTAACCCTCGAATTAACTAAGTGTAAAGAAATGTTTCTTTAAGGTGAGCCAAACATTGAAGCTGTTAATTTTAGGAAAGAAAAATGTAAGACCTGCCATGATAAAGGTATCCACAGTATCCAAATGTGCTGTAAAGAGAAGCAGCTCTTCTTCACAAGTAGGAATTGAAATCTAAAGTGGAAAATTGAAAGATGATTGAGAAAACTGTCCCACCCTACACATTCCCTTGTGAAACTCCTTGCTACAAAGTGTTGTTAGAATCAGGAACTATTCTGAGTTCAGGGTCAGATGTGGATATGGAAACTGCTCAGGCTTTTACACTGTGTTGACAAAGTGTTTTAGAAGGGATACAGTCTTGAGTATCTGGTCATTAGCCTGAGCTTCCTCTGAAATGTCAGCTGAAAGCTTCTGTTGAGGGGAAATACAGGCCTGGGGATGGACCAGTCATCAGGTTCAGCACCACAAGGTAGTGCTCACCCTGCCACTGCTTCTCTGCTGTATTTCTGTGGCATAGCCATCAGCGGCTTTTTCTAAAAACCTTTTCTTTGAAGCATAGTAACCTTCTCACCATCTATATATCCAAGTATACCTAATACTAATTTCTCATATCAATTTCTTGGCTTTTGGACATGAAGGCAACATATCTTCTGTAATCATCTTCCACTGAAGCATGGCTGTAATGGGATGATGTTATTTTTTTCTTAAAGTGTGTCTGTCATGGTTTAACCCCAGACAGCAGCTGAGGACCAAACAGCTGCTTGCTCAATCCCCCCCCAGTGGGGTAGGAGAGAGAATTGGAAGAACAAAAGTGAGAAAATTCATGGACTGAGATAAAGACAGTTTAATAGGTAAAGCAATAGCTGCGTCCCCAAGCAAAACAAAATAAGGAATTAATTCACTGATTCCAATGGGCCAGCAGGTGTTCAGGCATCCCCAGGAAAACAGGGCTCCATCATTTGTAACGGTTACTTGGGAAGACAAACGCCATCTTTCCAAACATTCCCCCTTCCTTCTTCTTCCTCCAGCCCTTTATATGCTGAGCATGATGGTATGTGGTACGGAATATCCCTTTGGTCAGTTGGGGTCAGCCATCCTGGCTGTGTCCCCTCCCAAGTTCTTGTGCACCCCCAGCCTACTTGCTGGTGTGACAGTGTGAGAAACAGAAAAGTCCTTGGCTCTGTATAAGCACTGCTCAGCAGTAACTAAAACATCTCTATATTATGAACAGAAATAGTATTTTTTCAGCACAAATCCAAAACTTAGCCCTGTACAAGCTACTACGAAAAAGATTAACTATATCCCAGCCAAAACCAGCACAGTGTCCTAATCACAGATCTGTTTATTTCTTAAAGCAAAAAAGAGACCATTAGATGGTGTGGAGTTACTTAAAATTACACATATATATAGTATCAGAAGGAGTCTGTTTTGCAGTCCAGTTGTCTTTTTACTTTTCACTGATTCAGACAACTGTTTCACAGGTTTATACAAGATATTAGAATCTTTGGATGTTGGCATCTGTTGGTAACAAGTATGTTCGGATAGTTCCTCTTTCTTTATATCTGCTGATCAGTGCTATTCTGAAAGCAATAACTTCACTAAAAAAAAAAATACACATTTGGAGATTGCTTGTGATGAGGAATTTAATAGAGCTTTCGATGCTATGTGTGAAAGAAACGTAAATGACCATGAGACTAGTCACTTGTCTGTAGAATGGGAAACTTGGGTTCAGTTTTCTGCTTTAAATGAAATATGATTTCTTAGCTTGAGCTCAGAGTTATGCTAATAGGTTTATCTAATCCTCAAGAAATCTGCTTCCAAGCATGGATCCTCCGAAATTTTAGGTTGACTCCAAGGCAAATACCCAGTCTCTCAGTGATGGCTTTCTACCATTCTCTTAGCTGGATGCCAGTACCAGCACAAGACTGCTAAGGTGCCATTAAAGTGGGCCTCCTGGGAGAAGGCAAAACAGGGAGCACGACACCGCAGTGTCTGAAAGGAAAACAGGTATTGCAGGTTGTTTTCCACAGCCTTGTTGACACGGTACGTCTATCTGAATGTGTGTTGGTGCACCCAGGGTTAGAATGAATCAGCACCGCAGCATCAACACCATATGACTCTCCCTGTTAGTGAACACCTGTTGATAATTTAATAGCCTGAAGAGCAGCTGAAAAACGAGACTTGGTGCTGGCAGCCAGCACATATATTCAGCAGTATATCTTTCCTCTTCAGTGGTTATTCAAGGCACTTGCTACTACACTCTTGTTTACAATGGCTTAGCTCTGTTGATATTTGTGTGTGAAAAGAACACAAGAAAAGGAGGCAATATATTATCCTCCTAGGTAAGAGAAGGCTGCTTACTTCCATGGCATGTCAAAACTAGGACTAATCACATATATGTAAAAAACCAACAACAAACGAACAAAGATCCTTAGGAAAAACTGTTTCCATTAAAAAAAAATAATCCCCCAGAGATTTGATAGTTTCCACCAGAAGAAACAACAGAGGGCTGATCTAATCCCCTTCTGGACACTGAGGAGAGAGAAATGGACATCTCTCTTTTATTGGGGCCTTTGATGAAAAGTACTGAAATGTCTCACTTCAACTGTAATGTGGAATGAGAGCATATATGAAATAATCTTCAGTTCCTTAGCAATATGGATGGCCTGTTTACTAGTTTTCTAACCTTCCACTGATGGGTGAGCAGGGAGCTGAAAGGCACCTGCACAACTCAATCTAGTTGTAAAACTTCACTAAGATGCCTGCAGCCGTGTCCAAGAGTAATAAATGTGCAGTCCAGATATGTTATCTGGCTTGAGGTTGCTGTTGCAGCTCTAACCAGATTGAGTAAAACCCAATCAAATTTAATATCTGAAAATTCTGGAGAAATGTCCAGTTGTGAAATTTCACCAGAGAATAGTTTGGAGATTTAAAGAAGGGAAATTCATTATAAAGATAGCATTGGCATGGAGGGAGAGGACATTGATGCAAATAGTCAGCAATAATGGCTGTACATCACGATAATATTTGATTGTGGTTTCCTAAGGCAGTAGGGAATCATTGCTTCTCTTTTGGAAGCCATCCCTACAAAGGACATAGCCACAAACTTCATCATGGCAATTACAGTCATCATTAACAAGGTCTGAACAGCTTCTGACATGTAGCTTAGTTTAGAAACAGCACTAAAATAATATCCTGCCTGCATGACTTTTTGACAATGCTAGATAACACTGTCTATTCTATTTATGCAGTGGAATTAAAACCAAAAAAGTGTTCACAAAAGAATATTTGAACTATTTTTCAAAGCTTTATAAAAGTCACTGTTACCGTTCCCACATGTAAATCTCAACTGATTTGGTGAAAAATACTAAAAATGCTAACATGATATTTCATGGAAAGCTTTGTACAAATGATTGTGACCCGTTCAGGTATATCCCTCTTCATTAATTTCTCTTCTTGATAGAAATGTTTCCACCCTATATACAGAGCATGGGCATTTACTTACACTTTGAGTGTAGACAGAAGTTTTCCTGAAGTTTGTCATTCCCAAACACCTGTGGAGTCTCTCTTTGTCTCTTTGTTCTAGTGAAGAACAAGGACAAATATGAAAGCTTCCAATACTGCCAGAAAAAGTAGTTCTCATTCTCTGGCCAACTGTAATTGAAAAATAAATTCAGGTTGAAGAAATAGAATACTTTGTCTCAAATGTACTGACAGCACACATATATTTAAATATGTCTAGCTAAAGACACTTACAAATGCACTTACAAGGCCATGGTTTTCAAACATGGTTTTCAAAGTTTTGGATTAGATCTCTGAATATTTATTTTGTCTATGGAAGAAACAGACCCACAGCTCTCACTGTAATGGGGAAATGGAGAGTCTATGGAAAATATAAGTTTAGACAAGAGATTCAGCTATGGAACATCTATAGAAAAGGCACTGCAAGGAAGCAGCAGTTTCTTCTTCAGCACACAGTTAGCTGTTGCAAGAGTCTGCTTAGATGACAAGCAGAGGTCATGAGGATTTCAACATGATCAGAGTGATGGGTTCAAAAACTCAACCCCCTTACTTAAGATCTTTGGAGGTAAAAAAAAAAAAAAAAAGGAGAGAGAAAAACAGTGAAATGCTTAGGTAGTAGAACATGTAGACTCACTGTTTGGCATTTGTAATCACATTTTGAAACCCATCCCAGAGTAGTACGTCTGCTCATCTGTAGCAAGATCTGAACATTCAGCTTGGGTATGTTTAGGGATTGTATTTTGAATGTTTTACTGTGTCACTAATTGGGTTTTATTTATTAATCCATTTCTCATATGGCTAATCTTAGGGGAGGAAGTGTGATTTTTTGTCTTTAACTTATTTTATGTTGAGTCACTGAATGTTCTAATTGGATGTGTTTCACTGAGTAGTACAGAACTGAGTTAGAGGTGGATTAGTCACGTTGAATGTGCTGTTGTAGTCCAGGAAGAGGATGAAACAGTGAGAGTTTAATGTTAATATATTTAAGGATCTTTTAAGTGAAAAATATTTTAAAAGTACCTTATAAACTGGTGTCCATCCACAAGTTAGTCACTGTGGATAAGAATAAATCTTATCCCTGCTCATTTAAATAAAGTTCTGGAACCCTTGCTAGCAGAAGTATGAATTTAGGAATGTATGAAATGAACTGTGACCCATTTGAATTAAATGGAGATGGGCCAGTTTTAATAAGTGGATTTTGTTCCCTTCTTTCATTACCATGAAGACCATGAAAAATTGGACCAAAATATTTGGCTGCCTCTTTTAGCTGGATTTCTACCCATGGAGTGGGTGAATAACACTTGTGCCTGGTACCAGCAAATGGCCTGAAGCTACAAAATGAGCTGGTTTATGTTTTCATCGGACGCCAAAAAAAAAATTAAAAATCAATGACCTCAATGGTTTTTTGGATCAGGCTACTTGGAAAGAAAGCATAGAATTAGGTTGGACTATCTATCCAAGTTAGAGTGAGTACATTTTTCACCGCTACTTTAAACAGCAGCAAAGAGGAAAATTAGGAAGGCAACCAAAAGCTTTTTTAAAGATCTCACCAGTTTTAGAATAATCCGTAATAAGACTGAAGGTTCCCTTCATATAAATCAAGAATTTTATAAAACACTGTCAAGTAATTGTTCTGTTTACTTCACAAAAGTAAATAATACCATTTTAAAATAACAGTTTAAAAATACCTTGGAAGATTCTTAATGCAAGTTTTTATTCCTTTAGGGTAGGATTCATTCCATCTAAGTTTCATCATCTGAAAACCGGTGTTTTGTCTCAGATAGACACTCTTTGGATACTTGTTGAAGGAATTTTGAAAATCATAGAAGCAGTTCATCCTACTGAGGTATGATGGATTGTTTTTTCCACAGACTGTAAAGGGAACAACAGAAGGGAATAGTTTGGATGAGATGCCTAACATTTTAGACTAATCGTGTTAAGCAAAATGAAGCTGGTTCTTCATACAGATGAGAAAAACCTTATTTAAGGTGCCAAACAGTTACAGTTGCAGTGCTGTCTTACAGCTGTGCAGTTATAGAGGAAATGGAATAATCGAATATAATACAGGAACTTATACAAGTTATTGGAAGTCATTTTTCAGTCTGTTCGTGTTACAGGAAAGTCTGTTATCTCCAGCCACTTCAAGGCTTTTAGTAGTGTACAGTGTGCGGATTGCCTTGGGTCATGAGGATACACACCTTAAAAATAACTACTGGGAGACTGAATTGAAGGTTACAACATAGGTGAAAGTGTTTTCTTCTGATCTCATTAGATAATGGCCTTCCTCAATTTTGAGACTACTTTCATTCATGGACACAAAGGCAAAAGGTTTTCATGGGGGGAAATATATTTGAACACTGGGAGACTCCTGCTAGGAATAAACTTTTCTTTCCATCCATACCAGAAAAATGATTTAAATCCCTCAGCTGTTTAGGTCTGCTCTTCTCTTGAGAGTCCAGGAAGGATGGTAACCCCCAGCAATGAAACGGGTGGTCTAGAAGAGAACAAGTGCTCACAGCCCTAGACTACATGCAGGGTGAAAGAATTCATGAGTACCATGCAGCACAAAGTCAAAGGTCTGTGTTGAGTAGAACAGATCACATGATTGCGACCTTCCTAAATGTGACTGGTGTGAGCAGTTGCTGATAGGAGAGAGAAATTATATCACAAGGTTTGACATAGTTGATATTACTCACCCACACTTAATTTCTTATTACTTCTTCATAATATTTTGTTGTGGTTTTGAGAGAAGATTCTCAGGCAAGATGAGAGAGTATCAGTCATGTTGTCAAAGGAGAAAAAATGCTAATTACTGTCTTTAAAGTCCCAATGAATAACATCAAACTTAATGTTTTTTAAAATGTTTCCATAGCTTTATGGATGATTTAATGATGATTTTATTCTAGTGAATTTTAGCAGACACAAAGCCTCTATATGACTTGATTTAGTTTATAACATATTCTCTGCTAACTTCCATCCAGAAAATTATGATTAGTAGTGTGAGTTCTGAAGTGAAATATACACAATTTTTTTTTAAAAAGAGCAAATGAGCTGTAGACAAAAAAAAAAAGAGACAAAGTACATTGAAACTAGATGGTTCATAATGAGCCCCAGTCCCTGGAAAAAGCAAAGGATGTATATACTACCTTCCTTCACACTAATAGCTCACTAGTAAGTTATTATCATCAGATCTAGAAAAGATAGTAAAGAAAATTCTGAAAAAGGAAGAGCAGACAAAACTGGGAAGGAACATCCGGGCAATATTACTTCCATCCCAGGCAGGCAGCAGCTTTTCTGACATTAGAAACAGAGATTTCACTAGTACATTGAAATTAATCACGAGTTCACATTTGGTAGGGTCCCTGGTTCAGTACTTACACGGCAGAAGTCTTCCGGACTGCGTAACTTCCAGTCTTTAGTGTCGGGGGCGCACTATAGCCGGATTAGGCTACATTCATCACCCCGCTGTATGTTTAGCTAGGCAGCCACAGAAATGCTTTGAAACTAAAAGGCAAGGACAGCTGTCTCAAAGGTTTCTGCAGAACCACAACCCAGGTATGACATTAGGATGGCTTGTTTGCCTGGAAAAGCTGGCAGCTATAGCTATTGCCAGTAAGGAAAAAACAAAACTGATTCTATTTTGGTTATGCTGTTATAATGTCCGTATCAGAGAGTACTATTCTGGAGAAGAAGTCCCTGTTCAGCAGTAACAACACTTTACCTCACTAGAGTAAAAAGAGGCCGACACCTGATTTTCTCAAGCTAGAGAGTGAAGGGATTTGCTTGTCTTTTTTCTCTCTCTCTTTTTTTTTTTTTTAAGAAACAAAACAAAAACTGTTCTGCAAGTTTCACTGGGGGAATAAAAGAAGAAAGAAGGGGGAAAATCAATAAATCAATTTTCTCTGTTTTCTTGCCCTCGCACCCACATACTAAATAAAGGAATACTGAGGAAAGACAGGTCTCAATCACAGGGGAAAAACATCAAAGCCAAAATAAAATCTTCAGATTGAATTGTAATGTTGCTATTTCCCATGCCCTTTCTGGATCATTTTGGAATGAAAATGTTTCATTCACTCAATCTGGGGGAGAGGTTTTGGTTGGGTTTTTTTGGTGAGTTTTTTTTTTGTTTTGTTTTGTGGGTTTGGGGGTTTTGGGTTTTTTTGTGGTTTTTTTTTTTTGTACAGAACAAAAAGGACAGGAATCTGGGGGAAACATTACTCCCTTGGTGTCCCCAGGCAGGTGGGAACCATGGAGGAACTACAGGTAGAGAGGAGAGAGGCAGTTGTGCCCTGTGTTTTAAGTGCTCCACCACACATGTTAATAGCTTCCATGGTTATAGGCAGGCAGTGCCTCTTAGACGAGTGGTGGGCGAAGAGGGAGAAGGGAAGGAAAAGCATGGAAGCCCATCTAATACCTGTTGACTAGCCCATGCTGGTTAATTAGCTGACAAAGCCGCAATCTGACAGAATGTGATTTATGAAGAAAGCGTGTGAAGTGAATGCATTTGTTGTGGTAACGAAGTTAGGAGCATTCATTTGATAAGAGGGTCTGTTTAAGGACTGTAAGTCTCCCTGATGACAGTGCAGTTTTGTGGGAGGCTAGAAAAGCACAAAAATACTGTTAAGAGTAGCTGCTGTTAAGAGGAACTCTACCAGTAATGGTTAAGTGTGGGCTGAAGCAATCATGATTCATCATTAACTTCTGAAAGCAAGTGTCCTGTGGGCTATCCCTGGACCCCTAGTATATTCAAAGACTCTCACAGAAGTATCTCAGTGTGAAGATGAGTATTACATTAAGATGGAGAATGATTTCTAAGGGACCTGAATGTGAATTTGGTGGAAAGGGCTGCTGCACCATTCTGTGGTTGGTAACAGCATTGCCTTTCCCAAGACATATGCCTGTGAAATTGGCTTGTTTGCGAAGTCCGCTGGAGCAGGTTAAGATACGGTATGCTTTCAGATGCAAATCCAGATTTGAGTAACGAATCAGAGTGATTAGGACTCATCGAAAATATCTTCCCCTGGCATGGCCAATAGCAGAAAGATGGTGGGTGTCCTGCCCTTCTCCTCCCATTTCCCTTCTCCCCAGCTGCAGTCAGATGCATGTGAAGGGCAGACATCATCAGACAGAGAGGCTCCATGTGGGTCACAGTGGGAGATGCTCTTGGACTGGGTAATACTAAGGTGGTACGGCAGGAAACAGGAACAGTAGCTTTAATGTAATCATAATCCGTACATTTTCCCTTGAAGCATGAGAATCTGATAATACTCAGTGCTTGCTGAGCTTTCCAGCGTGGCCACAGAGCACGCAACGTTTATGTGAATCACTGTCAGAGGGCAAGTTTAAATTGTGATAAGTAGCCTATATGTAAAAGCAGTATTTCTGCATCAAGTAATAATGCTGTGTTTCCTGGGAAATGAGTGGTTGAAATCCATCCCTTGTCACACAGTAACACGCACAATAAATGTAATTTTAAATCCATTATAATGCTGCCAAATACATTAAACAAAAATATACAGAGGATTTATCCACCAGAAGATTTACAGATTTCCTGAATAGTACACCATTATCGGAACTGTCAATTTAAAAATAAAAATTGTCAAACCATCACTGGAACATAATGAAAGCTGTGACAGAAATACACAATAGCTTCTAAGATTTTAAAAAACAAAACCCTCAGCAAACCCACTCTACACATGATTATCACCTCTGTAGACTGCCAAGAAAGCAGTAAAGTATTGAAGGATACCAAAAAGAGAAGTGCAGTATCCAACATAGTTAATATCAGCGCCACAACAATTACGTGTGAGTGCCATTGAAAAACAGACTGTTGTGCCTTTAATGATGGAATCCAGAGGCACTAGCATCCAATAAAGATAAAATCCCAACTAAAAGGTGATCATTTGTTCTCATATTTTTTTCGGCTTGGATTTGAGTACCTCACTGGGCTCCTGACTGGTCAGTCTCGTACTTGTTAGCCTCTTTGGTTAAGCTGAGAGAAAGGCAAGAAGTAGTTTTGTCACAGTCTGCAAGTGATTTCTGTCATATAGCTTTGGGTGAACGTTTCCTACCTAAAAGCTTACCAGGCTGATGTGTTCAAATTCCAGGAAGCCAGTCCCCTGACTTCCTCTGATCTGAGAACACTACAAAGCCATCTTTCCCGTTCACATCGTTTACGATCCCTACACTCTCTTACTTCCTTGTAGACACAAGATTATATTTTAATGCTGTCCCACAAGCCTAGGGTTATTGCTCCCTGATTGATCTTTTTCAGCTCCCAAATCTTGCAGGTTCTCCAGATCTATAAATTGGCCCTCCAAGGACATCTGATAGTTAAAAACAAACAGGCACAAAACCCACGTAAGTGATTCTATACATGGTTGGTCTGAAATCTGATAATTTAAGATATATACAGTTCTGTCCTATTTCCCTAACTCGGTTTCTTCAACGTTCCTGGCCATTCTTTGAAGACAGTTGAGGATTTCTGAAGGAGCCTAAATCATTCACTTTGACATCGCTGCTGCTTTGCACCACATGAGCTCGCTTTCCCAAGAAGCCCACTTCCTACCTCGTTCACTACCTGAGTCAGATCCACTTGCAAGAAAAGCATGCCCTCCTCTCCTTCCCAGAATACTGATGCCCCTTATTTCTTTTTTGTTACTTTCTTAAGATATTACACCAACAGCTGTTTACAAGGAAATTCTTGTGCTGTCAACTAGTCCTTTGCAGGGAAGGGCATACCCTGTGCTGTTACCGTCTTACTGCTTCACTGGGCTTCTGCTTTGATGAGAGTCATTTACTCCATTATTCTTCATGTTAGTTACATGTCAGCTCTTGGTAAAATTTCATTGACCACATAAGCAAAAGGTAACAGAGAAAGCAGCCAGTGTTCCATTCAAAATGAGTTTACAGTTTCACACTTAGAAGCATAAAGAGATCTGAATAGGTGGTTTATTAGCAGATGAGGAGGAGTCATAATGAACTTCTGTGGCTGAGAGCTGATGCAAGACTATCCCAGATTAAAAGTAGCGCTTTATACAGGGAGGAAAGTTAACAATTTAAATGACTTGGCAGGGTCTACGATTTCTGTGTCATTTGAAATTTGCATGATGAACTTGCAAGTCCTAAAAGATCTGTCTTGGGTCGTCTTCTCAGGCTTGTACTTGGAAGCAGGTTGGACTGATTATCAGAATATTTCCCACTCTAAAAATCAGTATCTTTACTTTATGGAAGGTTATGGTGGCAGTTTCACTGCAAAACTGTTTCAGAGGAACTTGGTACTAGCGTAACATGTTATAACCTTGAAGAAAATCAACGGTAAAATATAGAGAAACTTAGTTTTTCTATGAAATAACTGGCCAGACCGAAAGTAAATAAAGGGAATTGTATTGGGTCAGTATTTCTTCATTAGTTTGGAGATTTAGAAGCGAAGGTCTTCACTCTGGAATTTAACAAAGGCAACATTAAATTAAGTGACTCCACTGAATTCCCTATGTTGGAGATCCAGAGTTTTGAAGTCAGTGGCTAAATCCGCATTGGATTAAAAGAAATTTAGTGAAAAGTTTTTAGTGTTGTGACACAAAATTGAGTGGAATTACTGCAGCATAGCAAGGTCACTGTGTTTTAGATTAGTGCATTTTAGATAGCATTTGCTCGTGGCAAAGGATGCTGCTGTAGTCAGTTCCTGTAGCTCAGCTTATGCACAATATGTCATTAAACTGTGGTAATTCACTTGTGCATCTTCCTGCTAAGCTTTTCCTGGCTGTTGGTGTATCCTAGATTGTGATCAACTATTATTAGACTGCAACAACTGACCCTCTGTTTGGTTGCAACTTTATATAGCTTTGTAAAACATTATTTGGTCTCTTAATACCATGACTTGTTAATACCACCCTTAAAATGCGGTAGTCTATACAGTGATTTGAGCTGATGCTCGGAATGTCCTTAACTATCCTGATTTATTTTTGCTGGACCCGTACCCCAGACATACATTCCTGTGTATTTCACACTGTTACCTTTACAATATTGTTATTTATTAATCCCACTTTACAGATGGTAAATTGAAGAGGTGAATTGATAGTGAGCGGAACTTTGAAAAATCCAGCATACTTACTCCTGCTTCAAAAAGGAGTAGGTCTGGTAACAGTGTCAAACTGTCTCAAGCCCAAACACCGCTGAAGCCACGCAAGCACCCGCTTTTATGTTACTACTCCCATTTGCACAGGAAAATCACGAAAGCTGAAGAAATTTTTGCAGTACCAACATAATTTGGCTTTATTTGCACATTGTTGTCCTATCACTTTTGAAATCCTGGCAGCCAGAGATAGGCATCCTGCTTTGCTTGTGGACATCTGGTCACCCTCGAATGGAGCCAGCAATGCTAATTAATTCTAGCAGTGCACAATGCCTTGTTCTGTACTGTCATAATTCACTGAAGGCAATGAAAGCTGTACCCCTTTCTGTGAGGTTTCAAGCAAGCACGTGATTGGAATATTACTCCGTATGTATTTCACGTTCTTTAGCCCCGATTTACCTCAAAGGAAAGTTCAATTGCTCATAATTGGAATAAACAGTAGGTTAATTTAGCTTGCTGAATAGACCTTTAACTACAAAGAAAACTTAATATTTGCTAAAACACCACCAATTCTGTTTACTGCATTTTAACTGCAAAATTGTTTAAACAAACAACTACGTTATCTTCACTTTCTTGATAGGCACCCCAGCTCCAAATCCCTGCAAACAAACAAAAATCAAAGCCAATACCTTTAAGTTCTAGTAAGGTTTAACTGCCTAATAGCCTTAAGTGCCTTTGAAAATACCCAGTTTAATGGAAGCAACATTTTAATAAGACGGGTAATAGATACTTCACATCTGCAGAAAAAGATAGTAATTTAAGAATTCCAAATGCTCTATTCCAACAGTCTTGTGGTAAAATGACATTTTCAGTACAGGTGCCAATTATTTATCCAACTTCTTCCATCACTGGATTCATTTCCATTCCAGATTGTTGCATGACATTCTTTTAAAAGAAAAGTGCAGCTAGTGGAACCCAAAGCTGACATGGATGGCAAGACATGGCAAAGTGAAAATACTATTTGAGGACAAGAGTGACAAACCAGAATATTCTCTGTGTGTGTGTGTGCGTGCGTGTGTGTGTGTTGGAGATGATGACAGGGGTACTCAGTAACACACTCATAGACTTAATTCATATGTACACTAGACCATTTCATTAAAGCCAATATACTGGCTTTCTAAATTTTCCTGTTGGATATCACCAAGTATTGTGATGGCAGCAGCAAGAGAAGGGTGAGTAATAACTCAACAGTAATTTCCCTAGTGCCTGTAAATAACAAACATTGTTAGCAAATGAGTGATGGAGGTCAATGGGCCATACAGTCATTAGATAGTTTAATGATATGCTGCAGGTTATCTCAGGGCACAGTACACTAATGACATTCTCAGCCTTCCCTGAAGCAAATAACCTCTGCAACCCAAGATAAGCAGTCACATTGTACAATACAATAGCAAATGACCCCAAAAAGAAAATTTATCTTCTGTTTGACATTTAATGTGCTAGTATCCATCAACATCTGTCCTGAGAAGAGTGCTGTCCTTAAATCTGTTTTTGCTAATTGAGAAGATATTAAATGGCAGAAAGCAAATGTCCTCAGACTCATGGCTTATGGGTAGAAAGGTAATCAAGTCAGTATGGGAAAAATAGCTAGCATGTGGCATCTTTTTTTGTTTCCCTCGCTGTTGCTTGGTCCTTGCAAAGGCATCGTCCAAGGAGAAAACATGAATTTCCTGGACTGTTCTGTGCTAGAGGCCATATTAAAAGATTGTAGCAGACCCTGCAATCTAAAACTCCAATGAAATGAAAATGAAAACTGCTGTGTCACTTGTCAATGGCAGCTTTTAGAGTAAGATGGTAACGCAAGCTACCATAGCAGATTTGGCATCAGCATGTTAGACAGGTATAAAATGGTAAAGTTACTTCAGTGTTATCCCAGAAGTGAAGGGAACCCAATACCAGGGACCAGGTAGTCAGCCAGGGTAGGGAAACATTAATTTTTTTCAGTCTGACTACAGCACCAATAATACTATACTGTGTACACAGACCCCCACCACGCCTAAACTAGCAGATCACATACAGCCTTTTTTCTTTGTTACCCATTCTGTGTCAGTACAGGGAGAGAGAGACCTTCAATCACTGTGGATGGGACACAGTAAAACCAGAGATGTAAGACCATGGAAAACAAAGTCATGAATGACACTGGCAAATAAAGGACAAGGCATCCCAGACCTGAGAATACCCAGGAGAGACATTAAAAAAGAAACAGAAAAGACTCACTTGAATTCTTCCATGACAAGGACACTTACATATAGGTAGTATATGTACTATTTAATCGATTTAAAGTAAGTTCAATATTTAATTATTTCATAAAACAGCATTTATTCAGTCTTAACATGCCGTGGTTCAGTCCCAGGTGGCAGCTGAGCACCACACGGTTGTTTGATCATGCCCCTCCTTGGTGGGGTGGGGAGGAGAATGGGAGACAAAGGTGAAGCCTCATGGGTTGGGATAACGACAGTTTACTGGGACAACAAAGGGAGAAGGAAATAATAACAACAGTACTTATAACGGATTATACAAAACTGATGATACACGATGCAGTTTCTCATCCAATGACTGTACAACCCAGACCGCATGCTCAGACCCACCCTGAAAACAGACTGTCACTGAGACACACGTCCTGGAGTCACACTGCCACTTCCCACCCAGTCCCCTTTTATGCTGAGCATGACATCACATGGTGTGGAATATCCCTTTTGGCTAGTTTGGGTCACCTGTCCAGGTGTGTCCCATCCCAGCTTCTGGTGAAAACTAACTCTAACAATACTGTAGTTCAGAAGCAAAAAATGCAGTAGAAAAAGTATCTGAGAGCACAAAGGAGATGAGAAGCAGAAACTGGAGAACCACTGCATAAGTTACAGGAATCCCCTTTCTCTTGTGATAGGAAGGCTAGCCAACAAGGTCATGAGCTGGAAGCCACTTACTTCATCTGAACTATATTACCTGTTACTCTGCCATTTTTTAATCTGGTGATCAGCTAATATAAGACTGCAACGCTGTGGGTTCCTATTTATTATCACTCCCTCACCACCCAAAAGTAGCAGAGATATATAACAAGGACACTTAATAAGCTGAAGTCAGTGTATGCACACAATTTTCCAACATCTTCATGTGAGACTAGAATTGTAAACTCTGTAATACAATTGTATCAGAGTCTTAAAGTGAAGAAGCAATATTCTGATGATGAAATACAGTCTTTGTTCCTTGTTCAGAGCACATGGGTACTATGAACCATAGAATCATAGAATGGTTTGAGTTGGAAGGGACCACAAGGATCATCTAGTTCCAACCCCTCTACCACGGGCATATGAATTTTCCTTAGCTCAGATTACTGGAAAAGCCAAAGAGTGGGTGTTTTCCACAGTTTTCCACAGGTATTACCATCATGCTGATGAACTATATGAGAAATAATAGACAAAGCTGTAACACAGATCATCTATTTTTGATAAATGTTATGCTAGAACATTGCTGGGAACATGTGCAATTTGGCTGACTTTCTGGGAGGAAGAACGGAAAAAGGAATGTGCACATCCAACATTTTGCACATGCAGAGTTGATGAGACAAATATAAAAAGAACAAAAAGCTGAAATGAAATTTAACATATACTATGGAGCAGACCTGTCCATTTATCAGGCTTCTTGATGGGCAAGATTTCCAAAGGGAAATAGCTCCCATTTAGAGTAATTGAAGCACTTAACTTTGGTGCCAGATAACGTGATTAAGTTCTTGAAGATCTCACTTGACTCACTTGATCTTAACCTTTCAAAAATTTCCTTAAGACCACAACACTTAGCACGCTTTTTTTAATGGTGCCACAGATTGATAGGCCAGCTAATCCTGGGAGCCACTGCATTACGTATGTGTTCCTATAGCCTTGAAGGGCTTCCTAGACTCTTGCTTTGGCAAAAGCAGTGGCCATCCCAGCAACAAGATGATACATCCTCTTGCCGATAACAAAACTATCTTTTGTTGCCTTTATTTAAAAAAAAAAAAAGGCAGACCAACGATGCAGAGAAATTAAATAGAAAAGAAATACTTTAGATGAAATATAGTTTTCTGTATGTGTGTGTATCACAACTTATTTTCTTGGCTGAAACAAGCACAACCTCTTACTAAGGCCTTTCTCACACATGTAGCACCTTTCTTTTCTGCTTACATCCTCTAAGGGTTCAGCTAACACTGTGGTCATACAGGATCAATCTCCTTCAGTGAGCACCTACTTCCAGAGAAGTCATAGGAACACCACTCTACTGGAGACTTTGGCTTCCTCTGTCACATTTTGTTGACTTCAGCCAAAGTGTATGAAAGTTATCAGAGGTCGATAGACAAATAGACATGGACAGACAGGATGATCACTGAAGTCTTGCTTCCACAGGCTGACAGGCTACGGAGTTGAAGTCAGGCATCTGAAAGCTAACAAATTATATATTCTACTAACTGGGCAAAAGCATGTCTTGAGAACTGTAGATGACAAATATGACTAGCTACTTCTACTCTTTTTCTTAGCTATTCTGAAATTTTACAATGCAGCACACAGGGGCATTCATTTCACCATTGAAAATCAGAGGCCTTCAAACCACAAAGCATGTTTCTAGGGCTCATTTGTTAAGCACACAGCTGGTCACAAGCATCATGAAAGTCCTGGGTTCTTGGGTCTTGCAGGTTTAATCTAATTACTTGAAAAACAGCCGGGAGCAGATAAGAATATGACTTCCACAATAAAACATGTATCATGTCTATGGGTATGCAAAGTCTATCTCTTGCAAGTGAGATTTCATTCCTTCATAGTGCTAATTCCCTCTAAAAATAATGAGAGCCAGGAAAGACTCCGTGTCAACAAAACATTAACATACTGCGAGTGAGATGGCAGCAAATAAAAGGAGGGCTTAAAGCCAAATAGTCTGCAAGGATTAGACTACCTGGCATGGGAAGGGGAGCAGGGAAGACATCTAGACACACCAGTCAAAACACCTAGATCTCAGACTGAGGAGCAGCCCATTGCAGAAGAGCTTTTTTCCAAATGTGGTACACACAGATGCCACCAAGCTTCCCCTCACCTCTCCTATCTTACCTTTTCTCTGAGATGTTTTTCTGTGTAAATCTTTCAGAGGCATCCAGAGCCATGCCAGAGCATGGCAAGTGTGGGACTGCACCCTTGATGGTGCTGCTCATTGAACACCTCTGGGAAGTCAGCAGGGTTGAGCTACAGCTGATGTACACACCAGCAAAATGGAGCAAACCCTTGGAGCACAAGTGGGTGTTTCTTTTTTAAAACTCTGTCACAGCCCTAATTGTGTGGAGCAGTCTTAGTTTTCATGAAGTCCAAACCCTGGACTCCACCCAACTATCCAGCTCCTACGACTGAAAGGAAAAAAGCCTTAGGTAGAGGCTTGACAAAACCTCACAAGCTTATCCTTATTATGTTGCCTCCCTACAAAGCTGAGATCTGCCATATTTACAGACCTTCAGTTTGTTTCATTTAATTACCTCTAAGTACCTGTTCTTAAGTGCTGGCAGTTCCCTCTTTTCTACCACCCCTGTTTCTCATTAGTTAGATGAGGCACCAAGTACAAGGCTTGTTTCAGAAAGGCAGATTCACATGATGTTCCCTGATTTTTCACACTTTGCAGGACACAAAGTGAAACAAAACTATTGAAACAACCATAGCTTAGTAAGGACACAAGGATTTTTTGTTTCCCAAGTACAATGACAGCTGTCACTGTGAGTGAAAGGACGACAACCCAATAAGTTTAATACATGTATGAGACAGTAAACAGAGTAGTGCCGAGCATAGATATTTCTTCTAATTTGGATGGGATTTGCTAGAATAATTTAATGTCCTGCTCTGGAACTTATTCATTTTTTTATCAAAGCTTTCTTAGCTGCAGGGCTTCATTAACTGGGATTTTATTTTTTTGGAGGAGGACGAGTATGAGGAATTGTCTTAAATGGGAACAATCGATCACATAATTATGTATGATACATTCTTGTGTAACTCAACCTTTGGCCTGCACTGCATGGGGGAAATTAACCAGCAGAGCTATTCCGTAATAACTTCCGTTATTGCTATTTTGGTATAATTTAACTATTCTGGAATAACTCCCCAGTGCAGCTATTCAGTTCTAGAATAAAAGTGATTTTATTCCAGTATATATACCCTGCTTCCAAGGGGAAATAATAATTCCAGAATAAAGTCACTTTTGTTTCAGATTCATATGTGCAGGGAGTTAATTGGGCATTTGTCCCCAAAAAAAGTTACTGTAATACCAGTTTATTTCCTCATGTATGCAAAGATGTTAGTCTTCAGCAATGCTGTCTTATTATCTGTGTTTACATGCTAATCTGCACCAATTTAACTACTAAGATTTAAATGGAATGTGTTAGGATGTGTGAATTTTCTTTTTTATCTTGTCTCACACATAGTTCAAGATTTTGTAATAAAAATATTTATTTGTAATAAACATAGAAGACCAGGTTCGAGAATATCTAAGAAAGATGAAGGTGCACAAGTTCATGGGACCTGATGAGATGCATCTGCAGGTCCTGAGGGAACTGGAGGATGAAGTTACTAAGCCACTCTCCATCATATTTGAGAAGTCGTGGCAGTCTGGTGAAGTTTCCACTGACTAGAAAAGGGGAAACATAACCCCCATTTTCAAAAAGGGAATAAAGGAAGACCCAGAGAGCTACAGGCTGGTCAGTGTCATTTCTGTGCTGGGCAAGATCATGGAGCAGATACTCCTTGAAACTATGCTCATGAGACTATGAGCATCCTGATGTAGTTGAAGATGTCCCTGCTCATTGCAGAGCGGGTTGAACTAGGTGAACTTTAAAGTTCCTTCCAACCCAAACTATTCTGTGATTCTATATTTCAGTCATAATAAGGTTGCAGTCCAAATAAGCCAGAAGTACAAAAGCTGAACCTTGGAGACAACATTAATTCATGGATTTTCATAAGTGTAATGAGTAATAATTTGGTTTTCATGTCTGAAGAAGTTTTTCAGTAGTATTCACTAGCATTTTGGTAGTGCTTTAACCAATGCTATGGCAAAAGTTGAAGTTCCCAGGTTTAGCATTTCATTAGAGTTCAGACTACAAAGGGCCAGCAGAAGTTTGGAAATACATCCCTATCTGGTTAGCCAGAGACTTCCTCTGAACCAGTTTGATGTCAGAAGAAACATTTCCATTGCATCTTAGTCAAATAATAACTTTGGGCCAAGATGCAAATTAATAAACATTTCATGAGGATTTTTCAGTTCCCCTAGTTTCAGTGATGGGAAACTGGACATAAAAGCAAACAAGCAAAAATGTTAGTTAACCTAAACAGATTTTTGTCTATAAATTCCAAGTTTAAATTAAAAAAAAAAAAAGAAAACAAAAGAAAAGAAATATCTTACATATAAGCAAAGTTGTTTTGTTTCAGATCAGATCAGAAAGTGAAGTTAGTAAACTAGTATTCACTTTAGGTTAGAAATGTTCTTTCACAGCTATTCTGTGGTCTGTGAAAATCAGGTATTTTGAGAAGGGTCCTGACAGCTTCTGAGCTTTTGTCAGGCACTCAGCCCCTGTCAGAGGCAAGCCTTTGGGTACTTCTTTTTAAAAAAAAAAATTATATATACTTTATGTTAAGACAGTTAGCAGATTTTGAAGAAATAGTGAATTTTTTTTCCACAGTGTAGTTATAGACTGCTTTCATGGTCATTAAATCCTATTTTAAATTTATCCAATCATTTTATTTCATTTCTATTGAAAAGATATTTTTAGAATCATAGAATCCCTAAGGTTGGAAAGGACCTCTGAGATTATCAAGTCCAACCCTCAACCTAACACCACCATGTCTACTAGACCATGTCCTGGAGTGCCACGTCTACACGTTTTTTGAATGTCCCCAGGGACGGCAATTCAACCACCTCTCTGGGCAGTCCGTTCCAATGCCTCACTACGCTTTCTGTGAAGAAGTTTTCCCTAATATCCAACCTAAACCTCCCCTGGAGCAATTTGAGGCCATTCCCTCTCTTCCTAGAGCTTGTTACTTGGGAGAAGAGCCTGACACCCTTCTCAATACAACCTCCTTTCAGGTGGTTGTAGAGAGCGATCAGG
Source organism: Psophia crepitans (assembly GCA_013399095.1). Taxonomy (NCBI): domain Eukaryota; kingdom Metazoa; phylum Chordata; class Aves; order Gruiformes; family Psophiidae; genus Psophia; species Psophia crepitans. Next base: position 459,843 of record VWZZ01002488.1, read on the forward strand.
TCTCCCTCAGCCTCCTCTTCTCCAGACTAAACAACCCCAGTTCCCTCAGCCACTCCTCATAAGATTGTTTTCAAGTCCCTTCATCAGTTTTGTTGCCCTTCTCTGGACATGCTCCAGCAGCTCAATGTCCTTCTTATATTGAGGGGCCCAAAACTGGACACAGTACTCGAGGTGAGGCCTCACCAGAGCCGAGTACAGGGGCACAACCACTTCCCTACTCCTGCTGGCCACACCATTCCTGATGCAGGCCAGAATGCCATTGGCTTTCTTGACCACCTAGGCACACTGCTGGCTCACGTTGAGTCGGCTGTCAACCAGAACCCCCAGGTCCTTCTCTGCCAGGCAGCTCTCCAGCNGAAGATGTTGAACAAAAATTAGACTGAAAATTACCCTGATCATGCTCAAAATGAATGAGGACTTTTCTGCAAAGTTTTAGGAAATATATTTAAGATTATTCTGGAATTACTATGTTAAATTTTGCCTGGATTTTAATCATCTGTTAATCACTTCCTTAAAATTCTCAGTACAATCACCTTGGGATGAGGCAGATGTATTTGGAATGCAGAGCTTATATTTAAATAAATTAGAGTTGAATTTGGTTAGTTGGGAATCTTTTGGGGGAGCTGGCCAATGATTTCACAGGTAAAATCTCAAGCCATATGTATGATACCTACCTTGTTTTTAAGTTTGTCAGGACACAGAGCACACTATTGTCACATTACCATCTAAGTTGATTTAAGGCACAACCTAGTCTTGGTCTGCAGAAGTAATCTAGAGTAGGTCTTCTGCACATCTCTCCATTCTATAATTAAATGTATTAATTCAAAAGTCATCTCAAAACCTCCCACCTGGGAACCATGAGATATTAAGTTGTTTAAAAAAAAACACTTTACAAGACAAGGAGGTTTCCTCTGGATAATCAGCAGTTATAAGAGTATGGAAGAATTATGTTTATATGGGAATTTAAAATGATTTATATTCTAATCCATTTCATTCAGAGTTGTTTTCATTTAACACATGCAGACAGTTTTGCAAACAGTGTTTGCACCTGCAGTGTGAAGTAGCTCTTTTTGGCTATACATTTTGGTGACAGTAGACCTACAAAGTGATCTGTATGACATTACTGTGCTCTCTCAGAAGTAACTTTCTGAATGTTAAAAATGGAAAACTGACTGAAAAACCCAATAAAACAATATTATGAGCCACTCCCTTGCCAAATTATATTTTCTATTTTTCACAATGATGCCTCAAACTGGCACATTTTTATGACCTTAAATGTATCATTCAAAAATAGTCCATTTCTTCTGCCTTTTAATTGTTTTTATTTTGCCTGAGAATTTTGCGTGCCTAATATCAAATCAGAATGAGTTTTTCTATCCCAGATTTAAGTCTACTTGATAAATTGTTATTATTACTATAACAGCAATTTTACTTCAAATCTGAACTAGTATTAATTAAATTTCATAAACCTTTATTTTTACAAAGTTTGATGCTAGTTCATTATGCTACTAAGAAAAGGTTACAAAATTGCATGTATTGAGTATGTGTTATTCACACAGAGAAAATACGAACTTTTAGGGCAAAATGAGTGAATAATCTAATGCCTGTTAAGGGATTTAGGTCTCTCTTTAGATGTATGGTTGGTAACAGCCCACTCTGAACAGTGTTCCTGCCTTCTGAAAACACATACCTGCACTTGTCCCTGATAAAAGGCACAATCAATTCACAATCCCTCTCTTTCAGTAA
>VWZZ01002489.1:0-23171 GCA_013399095.1 Psophia crepitans
AAACCAAAGCCCTGCCCACAGGGTTATGACTAGGTTTCCTTTCTAAAATGACATTCTATGCTACATCTGCTGTTATATTAATGTTTTCTGCATTACTAAAAAGAGAAAGGAAAAAAAATGAAGGGAAAAAAAAAGCCATGAGTAGCTGGTATAGTTGTCTTTAACTAAAAGATCACATGAGCTAATCAAGACCCAAGCAGTTCACCTTTAAAATACCAATCCATCTGGCTGGCTGTCCCATGATAAATCTCAGTAATAAATGTCTTCATTTTGATGTTACAAAGGAACCACAGACCTGCTCACTTTTGGCACAGCTGAGAACACACTGGCAACAGTAGAATAGAACTCAGATGTCCAAAATACAGAATTAGATAATTTTAACCTGCAGGGCGCAGTATACTTAGAGGAAGCTTGATTGGAAGAAGAAAAAAAAAAAAACCCCAAAAAAACCCAAAACCAACACCGACAGATGTTTGGACTCATCAGAATTTCTCTCCAAGGAGAGACACACTTAAAAAAAATAAATAAAAAAAAATCATCTGTATTGCAATTTACTAGATACGCAGCTTCAGATCTGTTTATTGAAGTGCAAGTAGAGGTTCTAAGTTTTCCAAGGAAGCCTTTGGAGTATGTTTTTTGTTGTTTGGTTTTGGGAGGATTTTTTTTTTTCGTTGGTTGGTTTGTTTGTCTCTATAAATCCATCTTCATCCAGACAAAGTAGAAAGCTTGAAGTAGGCATGATGGAAATTATGACATCTTTTGATAAATCAACACATATTTTTTCAGTGTGTCATGATTACTTAAGATTAATTAAATTAGACTGGAAAATCTGAGGGGTAATCACAATAAAAACAGCTCTACTTTTATGCAGATAAAAAGTCATACAAAATTCATCATATCTGAACATAAGACTTCCACACTTACCCAAAGTTAACTTAAACCCAAGTTCTGGTATAAAATTTGTATTAATTTTCTCATGCCAATATTTCTAATATAGAAAAAGGCAAATACTGAACCTTCTATTCACTCCAATTAATGACACTTCAACCAAGCAGAAATCATTTTTTTTTTTCTAATTAAGAAATTAAAGAAAATCTTCTGGGAACATAATCCAAAGTTTAGTAAACTGCAGCAAAGCTGAATAAAATATTTTAATCTTTCAACATTTTCACCAACATTTATCTCATTTCTATGGATTGCGAAGCATATTTGTCTTCCTTTGGGGTGTTTAGCCAAACAAGATAGAAATTATAAATAACTTCTCAAACACTTCTCTCTGTAATGTCTCAGGCATTTAAGTGGTCAGCTCTGAATTCCCTCTCCCTTACATGTTAACCTTTGCTGACTAAAGTCCATTCCAATGTAAAGGTTCTGTAACCGAATGTAGAAGGCTTTTGACCACGTAATACCACTGTAGATTTTCCCAGTATTCAGCTTCTCCTTTTACTTCAGGCAATTTACTTCTATTTCCTCATTGTACATATGACAGACAATCATCCCAGTGATAATTCTGTCTCCTTTCACTAGACAGTTGCAGACCCTTTCTGGCCAGCAATACACAGTATTTTCACTTTTCTTCAAGAGTTCTCTCTGGCAGGCCCCACGTTATTTTCTTTTTTGCTTATTCCCCATCTCTTTCTGGATATGAATTTTATTTTTCTGATTCCATACTACTGTTCAGATATTCATCAGTACGGATAGGTGCGGATGATTCTTCTATGTCCTTGCTTATATATACACTACTTAATTACTCACAACGGCATTGCCTCCTAACCAACCAATGCTCTTCCTGTCACTTAGATAGATATATCAAATATCTTGTATTTAACTCCTTGTGCAAAGGCAATTGGACCATTTTTATTACCATATATTGAACTTCTAACAGTCTACAAATATCTACAAGTTACTACAACATTCAGATCTCTCAGAGACACTTATGGAGGATAAATACAGGGGTTACACATGCCCAGTCCCCAACTCATCTGCCTTTATTTTCCATTCCTATCATAGGTCATAAACATCTAATTTTCCTATTCATTCTCACGTATATCAGTAGATGTCATGGCACATAGATTCCATCCACGTTCCCATCATTTATTTCTACTTTTCCTTTTGGATCCGAGCAAAGAAGTCAACATGCAGTTCACAGTCAATTCATGTTCATCAAAATGATATCCAAGCATTCCAGCAAGGAAGCACATAACTTCACAGTCAAACTGTGATATTATCTTACTTCTTTCTTTATATGTACTGTCATTCTGGGAATTGCGTCCAGCAGAATGTAGTAGAGAATTGAATCACATCTCTTTCATTGCTCAATTTGAATTTCATGGTGTATGCCGTGGGGGTAAATACCTTACATCTCTCAGAATACTACAATGGGATAATTCCTTAGGGAGATTAAGTCATTACCCTGTTGCCATGATTACAGCATGCCCGTGAAAGCTGTAATCCAAATGGGAAGACACTTTTTCCTCAGCAATTACTAGACTACAGAGAGACAGGAGATCAATGTTTGTATTGATGCTCTTTTATAAAATTTACATTTTCATCTTATTGTAAAGACCTGTGCTTTTTCATTTGCTTCAGATTCCAATCTAACTCCTAGTATCCAAACTGTTATACTTTATACACAGACTTCTAAATATCTTATGAAATGTTCAATACATTGCATCTCTTATAGACATCATTACTTGAAAGTGGGAAAAATTATTAGTGAAATACAGAACAATTTTTTTTTCCTACTTGCAGCTAACAAGTTCCATTCACTGAAATATCTATTGTAAGGCTTTCAATAATATTTGATTACTTCATGTCCAATCCATTCCTCTAAGAGTTCTCTCAAAATCTGGAGGAATGACAGAATTAACTACATGATGGAACTAGGATAATAGTTTAGACCATGAGAAAATACAATTAAATAAATCCCTGGGAAAAACAAACAAACAAACAAAAAAGCTCAGCTTTTGGAGATGAAGGTTAATTTTCACTTTTTGTTTCACCAAGACCTAAAAGTTTTTTACCAAAGTCTTTGCTAGACTAGAACTGAGCAAAGTAGCTGAAACAGCTGTATGTGGTAAAGTTACATCACTTCTCTGAGTGCAAAACACACCATCGGTAGTACTAATTTCTTGAGTGTTCTAAACTTAAACTTATTTGTTTAGTATCTATATCCAATATGAATATAATTTTGTTTCATGGTGTACTGACTACTGTAAGGGATGGACAGCCAAATAGTCATTATACTACTGTAGGAAGAACATATTTGCCCTTAGCTTAATACCCTTACCTTAATACCCTTACCCTTCAGAAGGTAAAAGCCAAAGCAAATTGTAAACAGTAGTACTGTAACTCAGAGATTACTTTAAGATTGCCTTTGCACCAAAACCAAAGTCAACTAAATCCCCACATGGTGGTTAAAAATCTTATTGTGGTGTTTTGTTTTGTTTTTTTTTTTTACTGTGCTAACAAGTAAACTGTCTAAAAGTACCAGGAAAAAAAATAAATAAAAACCAGTAACTTTTCTCTTGATTCAAATGATGCCTGGGGATGATAAAGTTCTTACATACCTAGGGTATTTTCAAGATTGAGGAAGATCCCTTTAAAAGTTTGGATGATAACCTTGGAATTTTTGCAAGAAAATATTAGCAAGACAACAGCTCAAGAAGTTCTGTATAAATTTTAAAATGCTTTATTCCAAATTCAATTTTTATCATTTAATTTCATTGTTTTAAATTTTCATTATTTACATTTTAATGCTACCGAACTTGATTTCAATTTTATTTAATATTTTAAGAAGTTACTATAATTAAATCTGAAATAATATTTTTAAATTTCAAACACTACTTCAGAATTTTCATTTCAAAATGGAAAATTACAATAAATCTATTCCTAGAAAGTTCAGCTTTCATTCACTTCCTAAACCAGAAGTAATCATCATCTGGCTTTTCTGTGCCAGCAGTTAGACATAGTTTGATTAAGTTCTCTGTTGAGTGATCAGACCTACAGCACATACATAATATGATGTTGATCTGTATATGGGCAACAGGTCCAGACTTTAAGTGTTGACTGTATAGCACATTTACACAGCTAAGTTACTGCCCGTTTCTGAAGGGCTCATAGGAAAAAGACTAGCCAGGAACAGGCTGTCACTGCTAGAACAATTCATCAGGGCTGCAGCATACTCCATGCCAGTGCTGGAGGGGCTCCTGAGAAAGAGAAGCCAGAAACAGAACAGAGGATGGACAAATTGGTCTAGCGGGCTACATATGGCTGGAGGCATCATTTGGATACCCTTGCATGAAACCATAAAACTCTATAAGCTTCATGGAGTAAGCACTAGTATGTTCACAGGGGAATGTATCACACTACCCTAGATGTTGCCAGAGTTTTCAGATAAAGCAGGAAAAGGTACATAATTTCTCTGATGAGATCAAGAACATAAACAATTGGTAATAAATATCATCCTTAATCACACTGTTTTTCCATTTGTTTCCTGTAAGTAATGCTGGAAAGAGGAAAACCCACTATTGAAGGTATCTCTGGTCTGCTGTCTGCAGATGTTTGCAGAAAGTTTCTCCTCACTTTCTAGTGGTGGTGGTTGCGGTATGAGTTGAAAGTAGAAATACCTCATTTGTCCATTCTCTCTTTGAAAAGAAAAGCGCTAGTCATAGATTCTGCCTAGCCAGATGATAGAAGGTGATAATCTTTTCTGGAATGTCACACTTAATGTCTACTTTGGGTGTGATAATCACTAAATTCCAAGTAGATTAGTACTGTAGAATCTCCTAAAAGAAAACTTTGCTACAGCAAGGAGAAAGCCCAAGTATAAAATTAATAAAATTATATAGGAATATTTTGTAAAATCATCCATTTTTACTCCAATACGTTTCCTATCAGCAAGCTTCTAATAAGATTTCACACAGGTGAAAAGGAAATTTCTACCAAATGAAATGTTTTCTCAAAGTCTGTTATTTGCAGTAATGTGGCAGAGTAAAAATATTAGTTACTCTCTTGTAAAAGATCAGCAGCATGGAATCCATAGTGACCAAGCTGCTGTATAAGAACATGCAGTCTAAAAGGACTGTAATAAACCTATTAATTTCACATTCTTCTCAAACCAGTCAATATATTGGCTATATTCTTCATATTGATGCATTGATAGTAAACTAATCTTCAGGAAAGGTTTATTAAGTTCTTCAGAAGTTATTTCAAATGAATCAGCTGAGGCAAAATGTTCAGAGAGAGACTAAGAGCCTGGGAATATAATATATCCTAACAGATATAATTCCACAGGGACAGTTTCTGACCACTGTCAGATCACGTTGCGTATCACTGTGGTGCTGTTTCCTAATATTCCGAAATGAAAAACATTATCATTTGAAACAGATAGGGAAAATCCCAGATACACTGTGAGAACCAAAAGTGATCAGACACAAGCATTAAGCTTAGGTCTAACAAAGACATAAGGGTAAAAATCAAACCAACAAACAAACAAAAACAAAAAACCAACACAGATCTATTGGAATACACTAATTCACCTGATTAAGTGGAACAATGGGAGGAAAGCATCATTCTGTCTGATAGATTTCAAGAAGGAATGTGAAACCATAGATAAAATTTCAAACGTGTTTATCGAAGGTGATTATATTAATCTCTTATGGTCTAAGGGCTACATTTTTAAGGTTCATATTAGTAAGGCAGCAGCAGCATCTTCATGCAACTAAATTCCTTAACCAAGATAATTCCATGCTGTGGAAACAATAATAGCATAGAAGACTACAAGTGAGATAACATGAATTATCTGAACATTAGATATTCCAGAATGGATATAGAACACAGGAACAGTGGTTCATATGACAATTCAGACTAACATTGTGGAAATCTTATGAGAAAGGTGAACATCCAGCATTCCAATCAAATAACGAGAAGAACTCTAAAACATTTTGGAGTAAAAGTAAAAAAAAAAAAAAGAATTTTGAAATCAAATCTAACCTATTATTCAGCCTAAAATGTCATTGTATTTATTTATAAACAAACGCCAAATACCAGTCGCATGAGATACTTCACATTTTAGCAGCCAATATAGGAAACAGTGTTGGCAAGTCACAAGGAAGCAAACATATCTGCCAAGGACAGTGAACACTGTGAGATCCTAAATGTTCACTAACTCTTCTAATTGATTTATATTTGGATTCTGCTTTCTCAGTATATCATTGAAAATGTTGAACTTTTGATTGCACCATTCCTTGTACCATAGACCACTTAATTACAGCACTGCAGAGGCAGGCAGGAAGACCGATAATACAGTGTGTACATACATCATGATACTTACTATTAGTTGCAGTAGTAAATACATATTAGATCATTATGCAAATGCTTCCAGTCAGGAATGGAGAAATGTGGGAGATCAGGAATGGAAGGAAAAATACTCTCTGTTATGAAAGATTACTGACATTTTGTCACTAATGAGTAATGCGAAAGCATTCCACTGGAGTACATAACAACAATATAGAACTCTGGTTTTTTTGGGGGGTCTTTTGTGTATTTGTTTTGTTGTGGGTTTGTTGTTGTTGTTGTTGGTGGTGGGTTTTTTGGGTTGTTTTGTTTTTTTAATAACTGGATTAAAATTTAATGCTTTAAAAGAAAAGTTCTTCCTGAACAGAAACCAGATCTCTCTGAATTTTAGTTTCTTCCTTGCAGATTAATAACCCAGTTTAGTATATCCTGCATTTATTGATGGAAGCTCATGTTAGAAATATTGGCCAGCATAAAGCCAAGATTTCCTATAATGTCCCAAATTAGTTAGCTACCACAGGCTTATGGATTATTAATGCATCTCCTGTTGGCATTCTGCCTTACACAATTTTTCGTTGAAATATTAAACCAAATTCAATCTTTTCTAGATTTTTAGTAACATAAAGCTTGCAAACACCATTAACCCCTGTTCCAATAAATAGTCTCTCATTCAATAAGTCTTTTAGGCATATGCTTAAACCCATCCATATTCAGCAAAAGACATAAAAAAAGACAAAAGCACATAATGGAATTTAAGTGATAGTTCAGATGTTTTGCTGGATTAGAGTAACTAATGTAATTGATCCTAATAAATAAAAAAAAAAAAACCAAGCCCAAACTTCACAATAAGAAGGATCAGCTTTTAGATAAATATGTTTATATTAGTAAACTGAATTCAGATTTTTTTGAATTGGCATAAATAATTTAAATAATTAAGCATAAACATTCACAACTAATTTTGTGCAAAAAGGAAATAAGATGCTTCTTGTCACTAAGACAAGGCCATAGAACTGAGTACTACACAGGAACTTTTCCTAATAGCTAAATTCACTGGTATAAAAATAAACAAATAAAAAAATCTTAAGTTTAAAATGAAAATTCTTTTTTGGTCTGAAATGTTATTAAGTTTCTAGATCATTAAAAAGAACAATTATATTAAACAGAAGTAAGCATCTGTGTTTTAACTGGAGTGCCTGATAAGGTTAAAAAACACAACGGGGTTAACAGATATTACATTAAATAAATACACCCCCAGAACTTAGCCTCTCACTCCTCATGAAAGGCCCAGTAAAGTACTAATATAGTTACTGAAATCTTTAAGTTAATGATAACACTTAATAAATCTTTCCCACCATTTTTTATGCTCCCAACGTTATTCTTATGCAATAATTATTTTACAGTTTGCGGTTAGAAACTGCAATACGAATATATTTTATAAGTAAGAGCATTTTTCTTCTTTCATCTCCAAAAATTTGAAGACACTAGCACACAGTTTAGAGAAGTGAAATCACTATCCTAACAATCTCTCCCTGTTGAAACAAAAAGGCAGCTACATTCCTTCCAGATGTGCAATAAGAAGAGAGAGTCACTCTGTTCCCAGAGGACGCAAGAGCTCTTAGAATTTCAAAGGCTGATGCCAAGAAGCCCTGCCAGACACACTTCACAAAAAATTTTTGATGAATTATGATGGTAAGCATCAACTTTTCAGATAAATGCCTGAAAGTAAACCACTTTATATCTCAATGGAGAGGATAAATTTCATTTTTGCTTTGGGAACTCAAGGTACAGAGAAAGCTGTTGACCATTCCACCTCTGACTGAACTAACGACTAACAACACTAAAAATGTGTTCCTTTCCAAATTTCCTTTCACTGTGGCTCAATAAATTTATTCAGAGAGAAGAAAGATCTCCGCAAAAATTCTTACACAACAGTATGATTACCAAGTGATCTGTAAACTGCCTGAATCCATACAGAAGATGGAAATAGTTGATCTGCAATGTTAAACACATAAAAAACTTGCAAAGTCTATGAAACTTCAAGAATGAAAAGAATGGAAGCTGCAAAATGTGGTTCCAATGTTGATTAGCACATACAGACTGTACTACATTATAAACAAACCTGATTACAACATGGGCTGTGAATAAATATTGATGTGGACAAATCTTATTTAAAAATCAGCAGTGTGGCAACTTTTATCAGACAAATTCTTCTGTGATAAAGCAGAAGCAACGAGTAAGACCACACACTGGACAGAAACTTTTAATTCCTCAAGTGTGAAAGCTGATCTTACACTTTCTCCTACACTTGCGAGTATAGGAAAAGCTAACCTTCACTCTGTAGCCCAAAATACTTACATGCAATAACATGTCTCTAAAGGAAGACACAGTGTTTTTCTTTCTGACTGACGAGGACAAGCTAAGAGAAAACTTTCAAGATGGTTGTAAGAATTGGTCAGCAATCACACAGATTCATTTTGCATGTCTACAGTGATCAAAAATGATTTCTTATTGAATAGAACTGAAATAATTACAACTGCTCAGAACAGAATTCAGAATGGCATTATCAGCTATGAAAGAGTCAGAAGCAATATAGAAAAAAAATATGATCAAGGACAATCTGAATGTAAAGTGCTTGTTCAAAGTAGTGCAGGCTTTCTGCCTTCATCTTCCACCTCCCCACTCTTTCATGCTCTTAAATATTTCTGGGACTATTCAAATGACTTTAAACAAATAAAATTTGTGCATAAGAAACTCTTTTGGCTAAAAACATGAGGGCTTATTACTACATTTCTTTACTGGCACAAAATCTGAGAAAAGTCTCAAGGTGCAAATGATCTGCAGTCTATTTAACATCATGGTTATTTACTTTTATGGGCACTCATTATTACTCTTTACCCTAAATTATAGGTACATTCCTGGCTCCATTTCCCACTGTTCTGTAATCTTTATAATAATATGTTTTTTTAGATTTCCAAATCCTCCTCAATACTTCATCAATCAAAAATGCATGTAACATCCACTAGCTGTTATACTGGGCAGAGACAGCAAACCATGGAACCATAGCTTGGACCCCAGATAAAGACCTTACTCATATCCCAGGGCTGGGATATATGCCATAGCTTGGGTAGCATTTACTAAGAAAACCTGTTTTGCAATATCTTAAACAGAGTCTTTGCATACAAATCGATATGCACTGAATTAGCGTTTAAATGCCACAGTTCCTATTTTATTATGGATTATGTGCTGAACTAGTTCTGTCAAGTTTAGAACAGTATGCCATAATTTTCACTAAATCTAAGCACATGCATCTTTTTCCATGGAAACAGTATTACAAGTATACCCATTTCTCCTGTCACAGAAAATTTTCATGAATATTTTGATAAACAGCTGTTACGCTATAGTAGTTTATAGCCATAATAGTATCAGCTTCAGCAAAGAAATGACACAGCATCAGAAGTGATCACATAACACTTAATTATTTTTGTGAACAACTCAGAAAAGTATAGTGTGGATCATTTCGATTTTTGGGTTTACTGGACAGGAAAAAACTTGTGCTTTGATGAAAAAGCCCTTGGCTTTCTCATCATCTCCCCATTAAAACTGAGCTAGGCTGCTGTCACTCTCTTCACAATACCTTTAGAGAAGAGTGGGTTTGAACAGACTAAATGATATGGTATTGCTCCTTTCCTGAAACCGTGTTTCGTAGTTGCTGAAAATAAAGGCTGTTACAAAAAGAGGGATCCTCTAGTAAAATACAAATTAAAAAAAAATAAAATCTTTTTAAGGACACTATATCACATATGTAAATGAAAATTACTTATTAAAATGCAAATTCACCAAAAAAACCCCCAACAATCCACAAAAGATGAGATTCTTTTAGAAAGATCTATATGATTTAGAAGAAACTAACCTCCAAAAGCTACTTTGAAACTTGTAGACTACTTGCATGTAGGCTCCTTAACTTGTTCAGAAGGATAATGATGAGAGATGCGCAGCATTGTTAATTCTTACCTGCTTGTTCGGATACCCTCTCACCTGTTTCTTTTATTTATTTTTATACTTGGTGAGATTTAGTCATCGGGATTAACAAGTTTTTATTGAACTACACAGACTGTAATGACTACACAATGCTTTGGACCATGCTTAATATGCTCATTTTATCCTGTGGGAAGTTTTAAAAGATGTACAAATATATTGCCAGATAGCAAAAATAGAAGGTAAGTTACATGGGAAAGTCAGAACGATCTAGACAGGAGAACTAATTCTTGATATCATGAAAACAAGCACTTCGTAGACAGCAGTGATAAAGGACAGATCATTAAAATCATGTAATAAGCATGTATGCCTTTGATGTAAACATTTCTATTGGAAGCCATGTTCTAATTATTAAATCCATAGACCAAGAACTCGGATACTTAAGTTCATACAGTGTCACAGACATTTTGGCTTAACCACTGTACACAGTGCTTTCTGCCTTTCCTTCTCAAACATAAAAGGAAAACAGTACTTTCTTTCTTTTATTTACTGCCTATCTTTTCCATTAACTAAGTAAATGCACTGGGCCCTGGATAACTCCTTGCTACACGCATGCTTGACAACGGGCCCATAAAAGATTTCATGATATTCAAATAAGGTGACAATACGGCTGTAAGAGAGAACTGCTCTTGCTTATACATTCAGAAGAAGAAAGCATAACATCCTCAAGAACAGTGAAGGAAACATAGTAGTACCCAAACCCCTCAACTTTCCTCCAAAGCAGCATATATGTCACTAAAATTCTTCCTGTGTTTCAGTAAGAACCAGTAGCGGCCAGGATTGACTTTTCAGTAGACACACCATTTACATCAGCAGCAGATCAAAATAAATAACTAAAATTAAATTTGCTAAGTTCCACAATAATCCTGCTGTGAAAAGCAGCATGAATTCCTTTGTTTGTTGTCTCTTACAAGCACTCCTCTGATCTTAAAAAAGGGAGGAAGGGAGGGGAGGAGGAGACAGGAACAAAAAAGACCGCAATTCTCTCGTGAGCTTCAGTGAGTAACACATCCTTGTTACCCTCACCTGAGTCGAGATGCATATGAGGTGTTATTACCACACAGGTATTCAGAGGGATTCTGAGCCAGTCAGTTGAAGTCAAGAAAAGAAAACACATCCCATGAGCAGAATCACTAAATCTTTCTCTAAACAAATACAAAAACTGGAGACGGCAGGTGACAGACCCTTTGTTAATTGTGCCCCAAGGCTCCAAAGCTCCCTGCCTTATGACATTAGATCAAGCTCCCTTCTTTCCCTGCTTTCAAAATTCCCATTCTTTCAAGCTTTTTGACTTGCTTAGCTAAGCTCCACAGATTATTGCCTTGTAAGTGCCCAGAGACACTCTACATAAAAGATGCTTCATAAATGCAGATTGCTTTGTTAATCGGAATCTCTTTGCGCTCTCTGGCTTGTTAGCTAAAGCTGCTCTTCAAGCCTTTCCCAGTGCTGCTAGTTTTTCTCTTTTCTTTTCCTTTTCTTTATTAAGCATCAAGGCAACGTATGAAAAAATTAATTTAAAAAACTTAATTCAGCTATGTAACAAGCATAGGAAAATGTAGGAGGAGGCCATAAATCAGTTAGAGGTTTTGTAATTGCTCAAAAGCATACCCAAACTCATCAAATGCATCCAATGTCCTTAAAGTTCCTCTGCCTTTACATACTCATATGTAATTTCTTTTATGTTTGTATGAGATAACACTGAGTTCTGCTTGTCTAGGCTTCTCACAGGGTATTAGAGTTACATGAGGGAAAAGGTAAAAAGCATGAGCTGACTAATGAAACCTGTGAGAAAGCACTTTTTTGTCTAAATATTGAAGTGACTGTCAAGGAGACAGAGCTCTGACCATATTTCATCTTCAAATTATGATTGTCCTTGTTCATAGACTAAAAGAAAACTGACAGCCATCCTAAGATTTAAGATTCATAAGTATCTCTGCAATGATTACTGAAATTACCATGTGGTCTATTTCACACTGCCCCCCTCCCCTTCTAATTTAAACATGATATCTATCAAGCTTTCATTAGAAAGGTTAAATTTCATCAAGCTGTTCTTGGAAATCTCCAAGTCTATTTCCAAATCAAGAATCACCAAAATATTATTAGAGATGATGATCAATGAAAATATTTAAACTACTCTAAAAGAGGAGTAGAAGGTTTGCACAGGTCTTGGACAGAATTCACCCATAAGCTTCCATTTATTCTGTTGCCATGAAGAGCTTGGAAAACAAGACCAAAATATCCAAGATCAATATCTGGATGAAGGCTTCCTAGTATCTATGTAGATACTACAGGAAATGTTCACACTTACAAAGAAGTAATTCTCGTAATATACTGTCAACAAGCTTCTAAGCTACTCGGGTTTACACTTTAGGATGTGATACAAAACTAAACACATTGTCTAGCTGTGATGCTCAAAAATCTGTGGCCAGCTGACTACATTTCACCTATAGGGAAAGGAATATTTAGATGGTTCCACACTGACCTAAATTTGCTCCCAAGACGCCCAAGCTTAGCGGCAAGGAATGTAGCTGTACCTTAGTGAGTAGGCAGGGAAGCTCTACAGAGATGAAGGTGCTTTCCTCAGAAGTTCAGGAGACAATAGCTGACTAATACAAAGAACATATCACATGTATGCATACACAGCACCTCTCATCCTCAAAGATTTTAAATTAATAGTAAACAAATACCGCCCAGCAATTGATTTGGAATGAACTTACAAGAAGTACCAACGTAGCAATAATTCAATACATATGACATCATAACCTCTAGACGGATATGCATTGTTTCCCTCCTCTCTCAACGTTTCATTACCCTGCAAGTGAAGACTTGGCTGAAAATCTGAAAAGCCTCATCATATATCCAGCCATATGTGCATGGCTAACACACCTGCAGGTAGTTGTTTCAGAGCATAGAGATGCCTAGCATGTGTATGGATTTCCTCTCCATAACCCACGCAGATTTAACTACAGCCAGGGGGAGAAACTGCCTAGAGATTCCCCTCTTGTGCTAACATATTTGCTTCCAGCACAGTACTTCTAAGTTACAGATCAAAAAAACTATTTCCTAGACTGATTGAAAAATCTTTTGTATTAAACTTATGAAACTAGGGACTCAAGAAGAAACAAAAATCAGTTGTCTGCTTTATTAGGATAGAGTAGAATAGTATTTGGAAAAAACTATTTATCTCAAATCCATAAATTAGGGCAGTTCAAAATACCTACAAACTGGTATTGAATAGTTTGCTTTGGAACTCCAGAAAAATCTTCCAACCCCTGAAGAAAAAACAATAAAAAGTAAAAACATAAGGAATGCACTAATTCTTTTACTTAAGAAGTATAAATGTTAGCTTCACCATTCATATTTTGGGTTTTTTGCTTTGCATTTCACTCTTTGCTCCATCTCCATACTTAAGAAATACTTTCAGCAAAAGGTAAAAGTGAATTTGACCTTCACAGACCAAAACGATCACAACTTGCTGTTACACCTTTATTTATTTAAAGTACTTTCTGAAGAAGGAACCGGTTAAAAATTCAGTGCTATCAGAAAAACTCTGTTTGAAACTCCTACAAGCAAAAAAATTATATGAATTTTAAAACTGGGTTCCTTGCTGTCAAGACCTCATTTTATGAATCAGATGCTGTTTGTCTTCCCAAACTGTCCACATGGGATTGAAGAAGTGTACATTTTAAGATGACTTAGAAACTGGCAGGCACCTTCTAAAATTTCTGCTGAATACCTCTGCATTTGGTCTCTTACACGCACAAGAACAAATCCTGAACAACCTCCAGAACTTCACAGTAGCAGTATTAATTCTTCTCCTTTCCTGCCTATGGTAGTGAAAAAAGAACGAAAGAGTAAGATTTGACACTCTGGTGAAACACTATAGCTTTTTTAGGGCATATGTTGACAAGGAATGATTTTTAAATCCTAAATATTAATCTGTCAGGAAAATACTGTCTCTGTGCAGGATGGACAAATTAAGTTTACAATAGCTTTCCTGCTTGTGAATTTTCTTACATGGGTCTCCCACTCAGTGCATTTCTAGCTACTGTAACAGCCACAGCAAGCTGACATCCATTCTCACTGACCAAGTCACCACTACAACTCTTTCAAGTTTTCTTTCTACTCTGCAGAACATACCTATACTTTGCATTTTTTCTTTATTTATTTTCTAAATTGCAGTTTGTATTTTAATTTCTCATGGAAACTTTTTCTGCCTCAATGACTTTTCCTGTATCTCCCAAATGAATGCCATTCTTGCAGTCTATTTTAACTAGTTCACTTCTTCCAGATCTGAACAGTTATCTTCCCTAACCATGCAGACAGACAAAAAAAAAGCATATACGAGTTGGCAGAACGAGAGAATTTACAGACATTAGCAGTATTTCAAGCACTCTGCTTTGTAGCATCTCTTGAAGTTCTAATTCGGCTCATTTGTGGGACCAGAAATTTAAAAAACAATTAGCTGACAATTTCACTTTATTATTAAACTCACCTCTGTAAAGGAATTACTTTTTATAAGGACAGAGTGGAACAAAAGTGAAAAGCAAGCAATGCAATGATTAGCAGTCAGGAGAGGGACTCCTTCAGCTATCCTCCACACTTCTATTGTCATTGTTATCTAGCATCAGATTACAGGGCAGAAGCAAACTTTACATCCACAATTAGCAGCTGAGTGGATGTCTACATATCTACTTTTTACTTTACTGTAATTTCACCTGGTATTTTTCGTGACACATCTTGTACTTTACATCAGTAATGGCTGGCATTAGACAGCACCAAATTGCTTTTGAATGATCTAATAACTTATATCTAATTTATTTATTATAAAGTTGCTCTCTTCCCCCCCCCCCCCCCCATGGAATTTATCATTTACTGCCTTAAGAAGGAGGGGACAATCTGTCATCTTAATTAATTGGGTGGGTTTGGGAGGGGTGGTGGGGTGTGTTTGGTTGATGGGGGTGTGGGGGGGAATTGTTTGCAAACCTTTTTGCTTTAAGACAGATTCTGGCTCCTCCATCAGGGCCCAAGGGACTATTTCCATTGAGCCTACTCCTTTTATTTCATGGAAACAAAAATGACTGTTAAGACAGCCTGCTCCCACTCAGAGACCAGAAAAAAACACCACCTAGGAGTTGCCTTCCTCCTGTGAGGAAGAGGTAGAACTGGGATAAATGCAATTTTTCAAAGCACATCTCTAACTAAATATGGTGCTAAAGTACGACAGTTCCCACTATGGCAGCAGCTGGTGCTGTGGAAGCTGAGCTAGTGTGGGAAAACCCAGCACACCGGCAAGGTAGCCCTGTAATTTTGGTAGACCCATATTCTAACTCCACTCAGACTAGACATGAACACCTATTTAGTTCTCTATTAGTTGTGAGAAGCAATGCCTACTACTACAAATGGTTTTGAAAGAGCTAACTCGGGCCATGTGGTCTTTCCATCTCTCTGTATGTGACCCAACACTGAGCAACAGTAAAAGAAAACAAATTCAGTGATTTCAGTCTTGCTTGGACTTTAAGTAGACATCACAGGGGTTGCTTGCATCCCCCTCCTGTACAGCATTCCTGCAAAAGTACTCTTATTCACCAGCCTTACATTTTTTCAGCCTACTTCGCTAAATATCATCATTACATTTGGTAGGCATTCTAACAGAACTGCAATACAAATCTGTTTCACTTGAGAAGCAAAGCCTACGGTTCCTTAGGTTTTATAACATAGCGCTTAGTACAAATTCGCTGAATTTTTCCAGTGCTTCACTATGTGATTTTAGGAGTCTATTTTCCCCAGTGGCACGCAAGTACTAAAATTGCACTGCATTGTATTTTGCTCTCAGTAGGTGGGAAAGTGCATACTCAATGGGATATTTTCCATTCTTTATTTCAGTTTTATGCAGCCACAGGTGGGGGGTCTTTCAGGTGGTTGCCTGGGTTTACTAGGCACTTTAGAGTCATACACAAGCATTCTTAAAAGGGCCTCACGAAACACACCAATGTTGTCAATCACGCAGTAAAAGAATTTCTTCCTGTGTAAATAGAAATAACTTTTAAAATATCTCAAACTGTAGAAAGCAACACAACGAATATCAATTTAAAAAAAAAAATAATCAAACCTCTGTTTGGCAAGAGACACAAAACAACTTCACTTGCTTATACTTATTGCTTACCCCTCTGACTCCTCCCCTTCTTCTCCCTAGGTGTGATCTCTTTGCTTAAGGGCACACAAAGCTAATGAAGGATGTCAAGGTACCTCCTATCATTTACTTTTCTAGCACTAAGGCTACTAACAGACCACAATAATATCACAAAACAGGAAAAAAGGGAAGTTGTCAACCTACTTAACATTTTCTTTCAGAGCTCTAAAAGGACCTTTGATCAGCAAACATATCATTAGATCATGAATACAGATATTTATACCCTATAAAATGTTGACAGCTTTCTTTTCTTGCATAAGAATGAAATCATACAAAGATGCTCCTTTCCTTCCTGAAGGCAAAATTAAAGAAAGCAACCTTTACACACCCCCGAACAGAGAAATGCAAAATACATTACATCTTTGTGGCTGATCATAGTTTGGAAGAAATATACGTGCTATAGCAAGATGTGCGTGCACCATAAAGAACCAACACACAAGGGGATAAAATAGTTTCATAGCTGTTATGCAGATGGCTGCCCTTCTGACTGTGCAGGAAATTTCTCCCTCCACCCCAATTTAAAAGTAGGCTTCAACATGTATTCACTATGTGGGAATTAGTACTTTGTTTCTGATGAGACCCACGTCCCCTTCACACAGCTCAGTAACACTAACCACAGGACAGCAGCCAAGCTCACATAAGCATCCTAGCCTGCTAAGTAGTCTAAATCCTCAGAGAAATACAGTTCAGGATGGAATGTCCAAATTATTTTAATTGTAAGCAATACAAAAAATTGTGAACGGTATTCAGATGCAGTTGAACTTTCAGTGCCACATATGTTCAAAGGCCTATATGTGTGCATCCAAAATGGTAGCAGGCCATCAAGCAAATTAGTGGTCATAAATAATAATCCTGGTCTGTAGAATATTTTGTGACCATACAGTAATACCTCAGACAACAGCAAGCAATTTTGTCTGCAAAAGCATCAAGAATCTTCCAAAATTTTCCACAAAAAAGCATTAAATGAACTATGAAAATTTACATTTTCATTACAGACTTTAATTTTAATAAGAAAACACCATCTTTAACACTTCCAACATTTGATACACAGACTCTTAGAATGGGGCAGATATTTACTGCCTCTGAAATTAAAACGTGCTCATATGACAGAATATTCAAATGGAACATGCATTGTAAAAATTTGGGATTTTTAACCAACAGCATAAAACATTCTGTCTGTGTACTACAGAACAGTACAGCCTGTATGGAATACAGCAACACGTGTCTATATGTTATTAAAAACAGTAAATTCCCTTTTAAACAAGGGTTACAATCTGCACACTAAACACTCATTAATGGTTATGAATCAAAATAAAGCGGGGGGAGGCCTTGTAGCAGGTGTGCATCTCTATGAATTTCAATACATTGTAAAACTGTCTGTAGCCAACAGCTTCATCATTTGGCCTTTCTGAGCTTGGAGACAGGCAATTTTTCATGATTTTACTATTTCTGGCCAAACAAAAAGTTTTTAATTAAATATACCACATGATTCCAGATGTTTGTTTATTTGTTCCAATGAGGCTGTAAAAATGCCTGAATGATAAAATTGGAGGACTCCTGCAAAAACAGGCTAGGCTGGAGTGCTAACCAAACATGGGGATCTCTCAGGAGACTGTATGTCCACAGCAGTGCATGTGCTTTGAACCTGATTTCTCTGGAAGGGCTGCAATACTGTGGCCCATGACTGGACGCCTTTATTGTACAAGATCATAAAGCCAAGTGGCATATTTACCAGGTTATGTTTTGTTATTTTTTTAAATTGCCAGTTGCAGACTCGTTCTATCATTAGTTCTCCTACATATCTAAAGAAGATTTTAGATGGGTTTATGGTTTTGGATCCCAAGTTTCCACTTATAGAAGCCAATGTTTTCTACGTTTTTCTGCCACTTTATAGTCATGCTGCTTGGAGCTTGAGCATTCTCATAGTTTCTTATTGCCAGCATGACAAAATGAGCTATGTTGTGAAACATCAGACACTTTCTAGTCTACCCAAAAATATGAAGTTACAGTTTTTTCCTCATTAATCATATTCCCTCTGATGTGACACTTGTATGGGTAACTGAGGCCCAGGCTGCTAGGTTAGTTTTGGCAAACATGGGAGAAGTTACAACGAAAACCTCAGAAATTATGGGAATAGTGACAAAAATATGGAAAACGGTCAGGGCTTTCAGAGTCAGATTGGAGAACGTACCCTGTGGAAAAAATGAAAGTGTCTATAATATTTGGGAAAAAAAATGCTGACAATTTTGAAAGACTGCCTAAGTCTTAGGCTCCTAATTCCCGTTAGACACAGAATGGGAATTTTGTGCCCAACTCTTTAGATATTTAACAAAATTTTAATCCTAACTTGATTAACCACTTAATTATTCTGTTTTTTTTTAAGTCTTGCTGCAGAGAAACGCCCATATTTTATTCCAACAGAGACATAGCACTCCAGGAAGTGGTTCTCCTATAACTTAATTCTAGTCAGCTTGGTCACACCCTTTGGGTTCACTTTCAAATCACAGAACACAGAGAAGTCTCACATATTAAAACATGCTGTCATTTAAAACCAAACTCTAACGACCATCAAGACAGACTTTGTACAACACTGAAAGTTTCTTTGTGTCGTCCCAAACTCATTCACTCCTCCCTAGTTTCACATGACTAGATGCTCTCATCATTGCAATATACAAGATAACAGCACATTTTTATGCTGAAGTTTTAATAACCTACAGTATCCTGATTCAAATCCAACATTCCTCGTATACACAGACAAGAAATTGTTGACCCTGTAAGTGACAAGAACAGGAATGCAATGACCCAAAAAATGCATTTCTTGAACCATATTAGTTAAGGTCACACTCAAATCCAACTACAATTTATTCCACAATTGGGCAAGTCTCTGTCCTTTACAGAGAAACATGCAGATGCTGGCAGAGGCTATCACTACTGAGCAAGTGAGGTAAAGTGTTCCACAAAAGATCATTGCTATTGGTGGTGGTTCTATTCCAGTAAACAAATAGATTAGGACACAGGAGAGGTACCACACAAGACCCTCCTTTATCCACTTTTGATTACTGCCCAGCAATAAACCACTCCATGGCTGAGCGCTGAATGGATCATGTGTATGTGTACCAACCTCTCAACTCCTTTGAGAGGCAACATCCGTGACTGTGTGTCAATTCACACAACCAGGACAGATGTCTAATGCATTTGCAGGCTCAGAGCAAATACCAATACACGTGGGCTTCTGTTATCAGATGCAAGCATTTCATGGCAGTAAACTTCTCTATGGAAACGTGCCCTCTAGCATTTCTCCCAACTTATATTGTTTCATTCATCCCTTCTACCTATTCTTCTCCCTGCAGAGCAAGCACATCAGAAGGAGGGGAAAAAAAAAAAAGGCAGTAAACTAAAGTGCAGCTTGGAAGGGAAAAATTATAGTTAGAGGTATGAGATTAGCTGCACCACTGAAGAAACAGACATGGGTCAGCACCATTCATCTCATCTCCAAGTATAAGGTTTAGCAAGTCTATGGGCACAAGCAGGGGCCATCCAGTAATGGCTGTGAGAAATGCCTGGCCTGCCTTTTTCTCAGCTGCACCAGAAACAGCTGACAACAGAGTTCTTCAAACACTTGACATTGCCTTCTCACACCTCCAAGACTGCAAGGAGTCCAACCCACCTCTGAGAGATTTTCTCTTTCCAATCTCTTTACCTAAGGGAAATTGAAAGAAGAAAACAAAATCTTTTCTTAACCAAGTCTTCCCTCAAATTAGCATCCATCTTTACCAGCACCTTACTTTCCATGCCTCTCCGATGTCTGTCGTGCTTCCACTAACGTCCATTTCCAAAAGTGAAAAACTAAATGAGGCACTAGAACCCAATTTCTCATTTCATACAGCCAAGCCAAATTAGATTTTTCTCTCTCTTTTTTTTTTTTCCTCCTTTCCCATAACAGACTTCTTATTTTAGTCTTCTCCCACAGTGCCAAAACGAAGAGGATTTCCACCCACTCCCCTCGGGGCTAAGTCATGAGCACAGCACAACTCACTGTTGGGACATATTTCCTGGCATTAATAGGAAATGTAACAGCTTATTTTTGAGTGTTCCTGCCCCTTGGAAAATATGATCTTATCTGTTCCATGCTACTGTGAACTTTTTTTTGTTGTTGTTTTAAGGTTATTCATCTCATGGTCAGAAGATCCTAGCCTAAGAGGTATGCAGTCTATCACTAACTATATCATCATGCAGCTTAAAATATATGGTATTTTCAAAGGACACCTCATGTAAACCAACAAAGAAATTTCTCACTATTCACAGTATCTCTGCCTGATACAGAGCTTCCATATATTGCAACTGCTTGCAGTTCTCTTATTCATCCTATTCTTAGACAAATTATATCAAATACTTCTTATATACATATACAGAGATCTTTCATTATAGATTCTAAGATTTCGTAGATTAATTGAATGATAAAGTACTGCCCACAGGTTTATTATTATTATTATTCTCTTTTTGGACAGCACACAATGAGCTGCTTTATGCAGATACTCAGAAAAATCAATTGATAAGCATAAAGTGCAGTTCACATTAAGAAAACTAACTAATTATGATAAGTTGCTACATAAATTGCTTTGTGACTTTCCCAGCAATCAATTTCAAACTCTAAATAAGCCTCTGGCTTGAAAAAGCAATGAGTACCTAACAACTGTGTCAATAACAACAACAGAGAAGATGGCAATGATAATATAAACAGGATAATTATCTTTCTGGAAGTAAGTTTTTATGCAAACCGATTTCCTTTTCTTTTTATGTCTGTGATTTAAATACAGCATGGCTTTTCAAAGTGCACACGTATTGAGTTGAAATCCTTCAAAAACAAGAACTTTGTGTGCTAACATTTCTCGTTAAGAAATGTGTGTCAATTTTATAATTTTGCTTCAGAAAGTTTTAAGTACTACCTTATTAAAACTGTAGACCCAATTCTTGAAGGATCAATAGACATTATTAGTTCCAGATGAACCTGAGAAAATTTATTTCTAAAATATGAGCAGGCTGAGCAAATTGAGGTAGAACAGGTGAATCCCTGAAGGATAGTTTGGGTCTTTCACGCACCACATCAATTATATTACTCCCTCTGGCTCTCCAAAAATTCTACCCGTTTCCTTCGGCACCAAATTTTAAAAGTAGTAGGTCTCCTTTGACATCTATTGGCTTTTAAATTCCAGCACAACTGGATGGCTAAGTGCTTGTGCATTGCAAAGTACACTTCTGTTGTGCAGTAGTGCATACCTCAACTCCTACAAAGCTAGTAGCTGGTTTTTATGTATGGTACACCCAAAAAATCAATCAGAATGCATTCTGTATAGCCATACCAGTCATTACTGATAATTTAATGTGCCAAACACTCTGAGTACAATAGCACAGTATAATGATAACAGAAAATAAAAGACAGACAATATCAAGTTCAGGTATCTCTCTAACGCACTATATACCTACATGCTTTTGCTTGCTTAGAAATGCAAAAGTTTGCAAAAATCTTCATTCTTAAACAAATCTTCAACACTCAATGCCATTAGACAAAAAGACAAATCTAGAGCAGAAGGAACCTCTCTTTTCCTTTCTTCAAAAATACTTTATAAAATTACCTTCAGAGAATTAATAGGAAGCTTAAAAATACTCTGTTCCTGGATTTATGGGCATTGCTTCTGTATGCAGTTTATGACTTTCAAACTCAGATTAGACCATTTCAGAAAATAAGAAAATGGGTCTGTCAGTTGACTCAAACGTATTTCTAGAATAAATAAGAATTTTTCATTTGGGCACTCGTCATACAAATACAAAACAAGAAAATCTAATGTCTGCGCATACCAGACCACCTGGATAATTAACTGAATAGACACCAAAACAGGACAGTGGCTTTGTTCAGGAAGTTCTTACAAGCCAGAATAGATTGAAACTATTAAACCTTGGCATAAATCCAAGCTAAGGTTCTAAAAACTACTTATATAAATATAGGCTTAGTTTTTAAATGGAAACTGCTGCTTCTTCCTTTTACCAGTAAGCTATGGGGCAGACTTACCACTGGTGGTTCCCAGAAACAAGAGTGCAAGAAAAGAGTAATTTGTAAAATGTTACTGGAAATCAAATGGCTTTGGCAAATTAATAGGTCTTCAAGTAAATCAGGTAACAGACAATGTTATAAAATATCTGTTTATACAAAGGGCATCCAACCCTTTTTTTTATTTGGCAAAACCAGATTTTCATGAGAGTCATGATATAGTAATACTACTTCTCAAGTGATAGAATGATAAATTATTATTTTACCCCACCAACTGGAAAGCACTGTTCTTTTTCAAAGGTAATTTGAGTTTGCGTACTTATACATAACAAAGGAACTTCCTTTCCAAAGATGCTATTAAGTAAAAGGAATATACAACCTGAATGAGGTGAAGGGTGGGGAGCCTTTTTCCACATATCAAGCAAATTGTCCTTAAAATTACATTATTACAATTTTAAAATTTCTTTTTCCACAAGTTCCAGCTATGTTAAAAATTGAAAGCTCTATTTCAAGATTTTATATGTACCCAGTTAAAAATTGTCAATAAGTAACTGAACACACATGCAAATCAGAAGTAAAAAAAAAAAAAAAAAAAAAAAA
>VWZZ01002489.1:23193-83820 GCA_013399095.1 Psophia crepitans
AAAAAAAGATGTAAACAAACAAAATTTTTGGAGCTATTTTCTACTAAAATGCATTACATTTCATTACTTCTATGTCTTGGGAGCATTGCCATTTCCATTTAAAACAACAATAAGTAACAGATTTTTATTTTTTTTCTTAAAGGTAGATCTGGACAAGCAAAAAGAAAGTTGGGGCCCATTTTATTTTGTTTCATCAGAATTCAAAAACTAGAATAACAGAAGCAATGGAATATAAAAATAAATGAAGCATGTTGTATGAGAGGAGAATGTGTCTTTAAACTGATTTGTTTTATCTGGGTAAGAGAATTGTACAAATTTCACACAAGTAAATCACTGGTGTCTAAAAACATATAAAATTAAATACAAAATGCTAGTTTAACAAAGACGAAGAAAAGACCCTTAAGAGTTTGAGATCATTGTTTTGGAATCAAAGCAAAAAAGAACTAGCTATAAAATTACCACTTGGAAAAGCTTGCCTACAGGACAGCAATTAGATCTCATATTTGATCAAGTCATATTGCTGTCAGGTGCCCAAAACCTGCATAGAAGGCCTATGCATTTCCTGCTAAGAAATATGAACAGTGGGACCTAGTAAAGGTTCATCTTAGAAAAGCGGGTCTGAGCAACAAAGTAATTTAAGGGAAAACAACTTTCCCGCAATGGGAAAAAGTTTTCTACCTGAAAAACACGTATTCAATATTTATTGCTCTCTTCATGTATTATATACTCAAGCATCATAAGACGATATAATATTTACTATGATTATTTCATATCATTCCACATTTATGCTGCACTGTCAGATGCTGTTTCTGTGGGTTCTAAAAGTGAGAAAGAAATTTTTACAATTCCTGAATATTGTCTGTACAAAATATGGAGTCAACCCCAAAAGATCCTGTCTGGAAAAACCATACTGTATGCATGAACACGAAAGATACGACATACATGGTGCAACACATGCAGAATTATATGCTTTTGCTCTCCCTGCAAAATTCATAGCTAAATAGAGTGAGAAATGTTCAAGCAAAACTGTACCATTCAAATACATTGAACTTGTTCCTGCTCCCCCTTCCAATACCCCAAAAATCAATTTATAGCTGTACCAAACTATTCGCCAGACTTTCAGATTCTTCTGGGACAAATAAGAGCACTCACAAACTTACAGCATTCTTTTCAGTTTGCATTGAAAACTGCCAATATTTACATATGCAACAGCTGATTCAATCATTTTTTACAACACTGAAAGCATTCAGTGAAGAAAAAAATTGAAGATAAACATGCTATTTTAGTTTCTGAGTAAGTCATTCTCTCTTGGAGAATTTTCTATTGACTCCAATTAATCTTTTATGTGCTTGTGAACTTCGAGATTTTTCTTTGCATAAAAGAAGTTGATTGAATTAACGGGCCCTGCCAGCAGGTTGTTCTGAGCTTTATTTACAACATCTGGAATTATGGAAAGTTTTCTTAATTATTTCCCTGTGAATATATTTTATATATAGACATATATATGTATAAACTTATGGGATCATGCTAATTATGTCTCTTTTAGGGCCAATTTTACTTTTTTTTTTTTTTTTTGGATGACACTCTTCTCCATTCACTTTATTTATAACTGGGCTAAATTATCAAGGAAATTTTCAGCACATATTCAGCATGCAAAGCAGAATATCTCTGAGAAGAGTAAAGACAGAAGTAATAAAGAATTAGGTGAACAGCTAAGAGTAAAAAGTTGATAATTTGGAGAATATAATTTTCCCCTTTCATAGTAAGGGAGCAATCAGACTCAAACCCTAGTGGAGACAGTGGTACATAAAACCTAGTAAGCTCCAGCTCTGAATGGACACCCATATGGACATGTCTGGAATGCCTAGTAGAGCCACACAATTGCTTTATTGCAAGAGAAATCAATCAATAATGCAGGCATACAACTTCCGATACTTAATGCTCCTGGCACTTCTTTTGTCAAGTCAGATTCCAAAATCAGCCATGAAGCCACATTGCTAATTCACTATCATCTAAATAAACAGATACCTGGCTTTTAATACTACTTTTTATGTATTTTTATAGAACTTGGGCATTTAGAACTTCCCGTCATTCTACTTACTGTCTTACTAGACTCTAGCCATTTAATCCAACACCAGAAACCCAACCTCAAAGCAAATGTGCTTAACCTAAAAATCAAAGCCACATATCAGGAAGGGGGTGGGGTGGAGAGAGAGGTCAGAGCAGTGGGTTGCAGTCGTTTTCATTTGTTCTTTTTAATCTCTGAAGACCAGGTGTGTGCTCAAATCCAGGATTTTGGTTTGGTTCTTTCTCTTCAAAAAGTATGAATTATTACACGAGCTCAGTGCCAGAACACACCACACTGCAGCACTTTCAGGACATCCAATTTCCAACACACCATATCATTTTACACCAAGACTAGGATGTATCTTCACGCCCATCTTAAGCCCCAGCACAAAGACAATGATACAGGCTGCAGCAAATTAAAGTCCAACCAGTTGCTTTCCTCATCCTTCGCATGAGTTCTTGCTCAGTTATATTACCTGCCTGGTTCTTTCAGAAGGTTTCAGTAAGGCATTCCACTAATGCTGCAGAGTTTGAACGCACTAAAACTAAGCTTACCATCAATTCATAAACATAAGTCTGACTTTAACTGGAGTACCCTATATAAAACCTGCCTCTGCATAAATGGTTTACATGATCAACATGGAATCAATGTGCAATGTGGGAAATAAATGAGTACTATTGCTCTGGTTTCAAGCTGAAAAATGCTGCAAACTTTATAAATTTCTCCTTTTTAGAACAAAGGTGAGAGAGCTTGGAATGCACCCTTGCTAACTATTTCAGCTTTTTCACTTGTTTTCTGAACTTTTTTCTCCATAGGTATGCAAAAGGAATTTGAGAATTTGCCCAAGGTGTTTTTTAAGTTCTAAGGATTGGTGAAAAAGGAAATTGAACACTGATCCACCTTTAACATTGAAAAACAGAGAATAATCCCTTTTTATTGCAATGAAAATATGTTAACACTTCAAAATATAGGCCTAAATTTTAAACTGCCAAAAATGTCTCTCTTTACAAATATCAGAAAGTTTACAAATTTTCTCAAAATTATTAATGCTGCATGTAATCATCTACTTAGAAATATTTAAGTACTCTAATCTCTTTACATTTTTCTCCCCCCCCCAAACATCACTGAATGTTATTATCTATAGATTTATTTGCTTTCCCAGTAGACTACCTTTAAATCCTATTCAATATGAGTTAAAATCTGCAGTCTTGACAGGTATGGTTTTCTCATCTAGTGCTTGAAAGGCACGGCATTCTCTGTAAAGTGCTAGTGCAGCAGTAACTAATACAGAGATGGCCTTACAGCAAAGCTTGCCACCTTGCAGCAGCTTATACCAATAAAATTTTAGTTCATACCTCTGTGATTGGTGAGGTCTCTGGATCCCGAAGGCAGAGGTGTATAGTGCATCTCTGGAGAGGTAGAGGCACCATCACTGGAGGCCTGTGGGATAAAACAAATATTATCAGTACTCTGAGTGAAAGTCAATGATTACACAAAGAGGATGCACCTGCAAGACGAGTGCTATGATGTGGTTACAGGTGCACAGAGTCACCAGCCATGGAGGATTAATTTGTTTTTGTTAAGGCTGCCTGCAATCCTTCAAGGCAGCCGTACTCGCAAGATTTGTCCTTTCATATGTCCAGTTTCAGGTACAGAGTTTGCTCTGGAGTGTTTACAATCTGCCCGTTGCAATGAACATGTAAAAGATGGTGGATTTTAGTAGAAGACACAAAGAACAGTGCCCACTAAAAGTTGCATGGCAATTTCTAATAGAAAAGATAAAGCAAATAAAGAGAAGAAATACAAAAGGTAAACCTTTTCTTGCTAATCTCATGCTAATTTACTAAAAGGAGCCTTGAGAAAATAATTGCTATCTTCAGTGCAGGTTGTTCCCTAATGATATATTGGCTTAAAAGCTGTAGAAGTCAATCAAAGGAATCCACCTCAATCTTACTTCTTATTTTGTAATTAATCACATTCTCAACATTATTTTTTTTTTAATTGAAATAAATTAAAAATCAATTTACAATGCCTTGTTAAGATAAAAGTGTAAAATAGGGCTATAATGTTTTGGGGAAGAAAAAGATTAAATACCAATTCAAATCTTAATTGCCAGACTAAACTTGAGAACAACCAGAAATCCACAGTAATGAAAATTAATCATGGTAACAGTTTGCTGAACACTAACTTAGAAATCATCTTTGTTATAGCTGTTGTACTGCTGGATAATAGTATATTTAAATGTTAAGAGGTAAGTGACTGAGTAGATTACTATACTAAGTTTTTGCTTTTGGAGACCAGCTGTCAATTTCTATCTCAGACCACAGTTACAGTCCCATTATTGTCCCTAGCAAAAACAAGGTCATGACATGAAGACACATCATGCATCAAAACAAACATCTTAATAGAGACGGGTTTGCCTGAACAGCAAGGATACTTATCGGATATGAATAAAAAAATCTAGAAAATCTTGTCTTTGCTGAGTCACCAGTGATAATATGCCCTTTGCAGGGTATCTCCTTCTCAGAGGGATAATGCTATAGACACAACTCTCATCTTCAGCTAGAGTGAATAATAGTTTGATTTTAGTGAACTGTAAACATGCAGCTCAATCTACCCTGGACTATGAAATATTGGAAACCTTCTCCTGACGACCAATACGAGCTGAGGGCACATAACATCTTAGGGGATGAGATAGATGCCGTGAACCCTCAGAAATGCGATGTCTGAAATGAATTTCAAGAACAGGCATCTGTTCACATCTACCTGTTTTCTTTGGGCCAAGTTGCTCTGGGTAAAACAAGAAGAAAAATGTCACTAACTATTTAACATAAGACTTCATCCCTGTAAATCACTCCAAAAGCTGGAGGAATAAGTGGTCTCATACCGTACACTAGACGTTATCTACCTATTCAAGTGTACTTATTTGGGACTCTGATAATAGCGAAGGTTTCTCTTTGGTACTTTTAATCTCAATTTAGACTGCTGACAGCTTGATGATAGCTTTTCCTAAAATTACTGGAAGAGACTTTGCCTTTTCAGCAATATACCACTGAGTGAGCAAAATTCAAGAGCTTCTAAAAAGGATATTGGAGTGAAGGGGCAATTTAGCTTTATTTCCAATTTTAGGAAAAGCAAGAACAGGAGGGTTTGTTTATTGGTGTTTTGCTGTTATTTTATGTACAGTATATAATTCCCTGTCAAATATAGAACAGTTTTCATTACCTTTGAGCTAAGCATTCAGTTAGAGCAACTTTAATTCTATGGAATATCATCCAGGGTTAGGATTGTTTTGCAAAAAAACTGGCTGGAGTTCTGAATCACGTTTCTGAGTAAGCCTGTGCACCAGCAGAAAGACAACGATTTGTTTTCCCTACCACATACTGATGCTTGGCCCTAAGCTATTTTCTGAAGAGATTTGTATAGATTGTATTACTCTTAATAGTCACAGGAATATTTTGACAGTGACAGCATTGACATGTGACAGTTATGTCTTCAAGTATTGGTGACATACATCAGAAGTTTTTGTTGCAGTGGAAAGTAACTACAAATACAAATAGCTTTGAGGAAAGCTGGTTAAAATGGGTAGTAGCTTCAGTTTTATAAGAATAGGTTACCAAATAGCTCAGTAAAGAAATAGTAACAGTATTGTATTCTTGCAAGCATTAAAGTCATCCAAGTTTTGCAGTACACCATAGTATAAGGTATAAAAATTACAAGGCAAATAAAGTTAGACTACTTACAACCTACGTTATGCACATAACCAAACATTTGCTAAATTAAGATATCTCTGCTTCCACATTAACCTGCAAATTTTGTCCAAGCTAATAATTGTTGTACTTGATACTAAATAGACAGATTGTAGAGAAAGTACTAGATTTTTCAAAGCATGTTGATCAAAATTACAGATACTGATACTACAGATACTGTAGAAGGTGCAGTAGGAAAAAACCCCAAACAACTACTAAACAAACCAGAACCAACCTTCCCCCTTATCCCCCCCAAACCTAAAGTAATTTTAAAGCAATGGTTATTGATTAGTAAATTTTACTTTCTGTTGATAAGTTGTGACCTGATGGTAGGCTATATTTGCTATAATGGAATATCATTAATACCCATTGATAGTTGATATTCTTCTATTTGTGTCACATAGCTTGTATTTGTATCCTGGTATTTCTCTACTAATATCTACCCTTATTTCCAAGGCATCCCACAAATTCTTTACATACCTACACAGATCAGTAGCTGTGGTAGCCATTCGTGCATCACACCTGACAAAATTTTACAGCAGTAAAGAACAGCAGCATGTTGGCATGTTCCTGACAAGGGTTCAACAGACATACAATGCACTTACAGAAAGATGTGCTAAGTAAAATTGTTTCAATACACACATACATACAAAGGAATATTTCCTTAGCTAAATACATTCAATACCAAAATATTTCCAGAGGACATCACAGAAAGAAATCTTAGTTTGATCAAGACATCATCCAAAAGAGAGATGGTACAGTGCAGAATGAGATATGGTAACAAAAAACAAACTAATCAAGAAAATATTATTTACTATGGAGCCCAAGACACAGACTAATGATTCTCTTGTACCTGTTATCTTAGAAAGACTTTAAGTGTTTCAGATTTCTCCTTTGTAACATGTTTCTCATCTAGTATGGGAATATCTCAAATCTCCAGCACTTCTGAGTGTGGCTAATTTTCTTTTTTCAGGGAACTGATTAAGAGGCAAGTTTCTTGGGGACAGCATGATACCCATTCTCTAAGTCTGACCCACAATTATCAAGAATTCTTGTGTTCTGTGATACTGTTGTTTATTTTCATTCATCACAGTTTTAACACTTGTCAAAGTCATCCAGTAAGGTCTCAGAGAAATAACCTTAGCAATCTGAAAGCTCATTCCTTCTCATTTGGTGATTTACATTCAAATAAAAATAGAAAACAATATTGTGACATTGCAGTGATCAGCCCAATAGGACATACCACATCATGAGATACAAAACTGGTATTTAGTGAGAAAGTATGATTTATTTCCAAAGATTTTTAATATATCCACAGGGAAACTACAATTAAGAATGAAGGAAATCACTTCATTACCCATTTCTCAAAATGACAAAAAAGTTTCTCTAGAAAGGTATATGATTAATGGGACAATCTGCGGTATAGTTCCAACTTAAAGGATCAACTCATACTTGCTTTAGAAAAACTTTTCCTTTTATGTAAACAAACAGTAATATTTTCTTGATAAGCTTATTCCATCTCAAACGCACCCAATGCTTAAAATTAATCATACTTTAACAGATACATGGCTTATTATAATTTTAAGAAATGTCTGCATAAACATCTACTTAGGTGAGGGACTTACTTTGAATCTCCTGGGCACACATATCTTTCCCAAGAGACACAATGGCAACAGTCTTCAACAAATCACATATGTTTTGAAAACTTGCCTAAATATCTGTTTACCAATATGTCAGCACTCTATTAATTCAACCCCTTCATAATGCTGATGGCAGCAACTCATGTGTCTTAACCCATGAGTATATTGGACCATGATGATTTGTTCACATCTGTGATAAAATGTACAGAAACTTTTCATGGAACTCCCTCTCAAGATTTTTATCCCCCAGAATTTTAGACATAACTAATTAATTGTTTACAGATTAAATATATATATAAAAATAATGTACAAGTTTGTGATGAGGAACATAGTCTGCTTAATAACAGAAAAAGATTTAAATGTATTCATTTTGGGTTGAATTTATGACATACTTGAAGAGAGTATCAAAACACTACCTTAGAGGGACTGTTTCTTCCCATGAGTTTGTAGAGCACGAAGCACAACAGGGCTTTGATTTCACTGTGAAGTCTTTGAGACCCTCATGATAGCAGAAAATATTACAGGAAGCAACAATACACCAAGTCTTTAACCATTCCATCCTAGGGAATGGTTAGGGAAGAACAACTTTATTCACAGTGTATTTGCTTTTCTACAAACTTGGGAATCATAGAGCCAGTGGAAGAAAGGGATAAAGCATGTAAGACGGGATAAAGAGACTAGAAAATATGCAAAGGCAGGAGCTGACAGGACCACTATATATGGCAGGCTGCAAAAGGTCTTGCTTTCTTCCTCCTAGCTGTGAACTAGGTTAGAGGTTCTCAAGTGGGCCAGCCTGAGTGCGACTAATCCCAATACACTGTTATGTTCCAGAAAACCAACAGGTGGCATGGCATGCTTACATGGAGAGAGCTTTCCTTGATGACATGGGATTTCCTAATTCCCCTGCTTCACAGCCAAGCACAGTTCACTATGACTCAGCAGTTGCCTTTACTAAACCTCCAGCATAAATTTGGAGTCACTTTAATTAAGGGGGAGAGGGAAAAACAAGCACGTGGTGTTATCACAACTTGCCTGATCTGTATAGGCTTACTGACATGACCTCCTAAACCAGCACAGAAAGAGTGATTTATTTTAAAATCTGGTGTTAGATATTTGACCACAGTACTGAAAAGCAAAAGAACATAGCAGAAGAGAATTGGATGGAAGGTGGAAAGAAAGAAAAAGGGTATCGCCCACTTTTGTCTCAGTCTTATGCCTTAAACTGTGCTTTTCATATTTTGCTGAATGTCACAAAGACCTGAATTACTTTCTTTCATCAGCAGCCATTTTTTAAAAAAGTAGTAATTTAACCAGTCCTAATAGAGAAGACAAATACAATCTGATTGTCTTGAACTAATACGCCATTTTAATTTATTTTTATAAAAGTAACTCATTAGAAAGAATTTCCTAGGGAAATATAGGGAGTCTTTTTCCCAAGTTTGTTCACTTGTTTGTTTTTCTTATTAATAATAAAGAGAATTCATGAGACAAGAAAGGAACTTAAGGGCAAGTGTTGGTGGGATAAGGAGGTTTTTTGGATTTATGCTTCTTTTCCCTAATAATCTACTACTCATCATA
Organism: Psophia crepitans; assembly: GCA_013399095.1. NCBI lineage: Eukaryota > Metazoa > Chordata > Aves > Gruiformes > Psophiidae > Psophia > Psophia crepitans. The sequence continues at coordinate 32,229 of VWZZ01002489.1, forward strand.
ATTTTCAGAAAAAATAATCATCAGGAGTCTGACCTTCTAAATCTGTGATGCCTAACTTTTAGTATGATGTGGAAGTGAAAAATGGTTTCCTAGTATGCAAACACAAAGTAAAGCTTGAAGAAAAAAAACCCCAACAACACTTTGTAACATTTAGCAGAAAATTAAGTCAGCCACGCACTGGCAACTAGTTCTCAAGAGTCTTCGAATCTAATTAGAATAAAGAAAAGTTTCAATTGTTTAATCCCCAAATTCCACTTTTCAAGGAATAAACCCCCCAATATTTGGATGGTATTACTAAAAGAACATCCTGTCTAGTATCAGGATATATTGTACATCTGCTGCATCAAAACAAATTTGTAGAGACCAGTGATTCAAAAATACAAATGGTCTGCTACTTTTGGCAACCACACACGTTCCTTCAAATACTTTCAGCTGCTGAAGGAAGTAAAGGGGGGAGTGTAATTCAGATAACCCAATCCTCTTTGAATCACTGTTTGAGAAGCAGTAAAAATTAAATGAGTTTGCTTTCCAACTTAAATCTGTCTACTAGACATTTCCTTTTCATATTTCTAAACAGAAGAATAAACAAAAAATTATCTAATATTTGTACCTATGTTACCAAAAAATGCTGCAACCCATTTCTGACATATTTAAATTGAATAACACAAGTGTTTCAGCTATAATCAAGAGTATGACTTTGAACTTAGCAAATATTAATTCCGGACATTTTAGCAGTTTATTTTTATATGTGATGCTATTAATAGAGTAGGCCAAATTATTATGGTACTAGGATGACAAGGAGAACAGTGATCTTATATTTTGGTCAGCCTTCCAATTCCAATAACCTTTAACAAGAAAAGGCAAGAGAATTTTGCTTATTTTACAGAAGTAGTAAGGCTTAAGAAGATTCAAATCAGTTCAGAATATATTTCCCTTGTTCTCGTATAAGAGAGATCATCGCTTCTCACTTGAATTTACCTTTAGGTTTTCACTTAATGTTAAATTGTGAGGTTGAAGGCAGGGTGCAACTGGATCAAAAATGTAAATGAACATCAGATAATTCTTATGCATTTAGGCTTAATTGAGTGTAATCGATATGTCTGGTGTGCAGCCAAATTCAACTATTGTGAAAAGCACCTAATGTATGGACATTATTTTTGGACTACTGAATGCCAGAAAATAATGAGCTGGCATTCAGCTTTGGTGAATCAGACCTTGAATTTTCATCTAAGAGCGGTTTTGAATTATTACTGAAGATAAGGTGTAAATGTGCAAGGGAATTTTATCCATGTTTCTCCCATGAATCATAAATGAGGAAAAAAATTACAGTCTAAATTGCACTTAAAAGGAATAAAGTCTTTTCATGTCATACATGATTTATCAAAATGATCTCATTTTAAGAGTACTGTGGTGTATCTTGATTAATAACATTAGTAAGCATGATGAATGGCCTCTTTAATGGTAACACAGAATTTATTGGCAAAATCCCTACTTCTACCAAAAAGGGTGGGAAGTAAAAGACACAGCAGCTAGTAACTTGCAGAAACAGCTTAAGTAAACTCTCTCCTATGCATTTTGCATTTAGACTTCTTTGAAAATTCTTAATTTGAGTTTATTCTTAGGCTGCTTTTGAAAACAAGCAACAGGTTTTACCTAATGTGGCAGCCCTAACCATTACAAAAGTCACTTTGCAGTTCCCTGCAAAACAAGCTGAACTCTGCATGTACTGTAAGAGGATGTAGTGTATTAAGGTCTTTCAAGAACATCAGCCCTATCCCCTTATGACCTTTTCCAATATCCTCTCCATTTTGCTTTACTATCCTAAATGCTTCCCTTCTCCCATTACTCCATCTTCCTCCTCCCCCCTCCTTTTTTTTTTTCAAGCCTGCTCCAGCCTGCCCTAACTAATTTCCTTTTGGGCTGACAGATCAGAGGCCTTCCTACCACTGTTCCTTTTAGAACTGTGAAGCCCTCCTCGTAATCCTGCTGCTTGTCCACAATTAATCTTTCCAGTTGCCACATTATTAACACTACCACCCACAGACAGAGGATGCCTGAGCACGGCTGGACACTCGCTCCCCACTGGAGCATCAAAGTTGTCAATCACACACTAGTCAGAAAGTTGCCTGCTGTCAACATCAGAGGTTTTCATCCTCTCCTACCCACTGATCAAACATTTTTCTTCAGAAGATTAATTCCAAGTCCCCACCCATTTCCTCCCATATCCTCTTTCCCTTTTAGGTTTACTCAATGATCCATCTTCTGTATGGAAAAGGAAGCAGTGTATAATAGAAAACCTTTCAAAACAAAAGTTCAGCAAAACTAAATTTAAATCCCAGCTGTTATCAACCTCTTCCCCCCCTTCTCCCTCCCGTGCAAGTTAAACACCTTAAAGAGCTTGGATTAGACCTAGTCACAAATGCCTTTCTTTGATCAAAGGCTCCAAGACTTTACACAAATATAATCACAAGGCAATGACTGCATCTAAGGAGCCTGAATTGATTTGTTCTACTGTAACATATAGCATACAAAAACACCCGTTAGGTTTTTTGACTTCCAAACCCGTTCTTTTTTCAACTTATATCACTCAAAAGCCAAGAATTTTAGCATCTTAACACTATTTTTTCCAAACTCAGTAGGAAAAAAAAAAAAGTGACTTCTTATTGCATAGTAGTTGCCTTCCACCTTTTTTAAAGTCATATCTTAGCTACCTACATTTAAAAGCAGAAGGATGCAAGAGATTCTGCTGCTCACTCAGTTCAGTTTAATGAGTTGAAGGGAAGTAACTTCACTGTTAGCACCTGTCCCAAATCATACGCCAGATTCTAATATTTTCATTTGTGATGAGTTAAACCTCACTGCTCAGGTGGCTCAGTATCTTCCATTATGGTAGATAACAGGATCTGTTCTTAAAGGAGCCCTTAAACATTCTAGCAACACAATAGTGAATGAAAGGAATACCCATTAATATAATGCAACAAGCAATCTATTCACTGTAAAACCTAATTCTAGGTTTTAAAACACAAATAAAACAATTTAAAAATCACACTACAAAATAAATTCAAAGTTGCTAAATCACACTCATCCCTAAAATAGATTTTTGAATGCTTTTTCTTCTCTTAGACTGGTATTCATGAAAATTGACAAAAGACCCCAAAAATATAAAAAAATAAAGGAGAATCTGCAGCCCTTGACTGCTGCTCTGAGTTTGGAAAAATAAGTCCAAGCAAAATGTATACAGTTTATCTTGCATTTCTTTACCGTCATCTTTACCTTCTTTTGCTTTCTGGAAACACAAATGCTACCTTCTTTTCATTTACAGTATGCAGGATTCAATGGGCTTACACTCTAGTAAAATGAAGTGCAAGGAAAAAAAGCCACATAAATAAGTCTGTCATATTCCAAACCAGAAAACTCTGCAACTGTTGCTAGAGAATTTTGAGTTGTCACAGACAACTATTCTTTGAAGTGTCTTGTAAAGCAAACCACAACTAAACTTCTAGATGCTAACAGATGCTAACCTTTTTCCAAGTTCCCATCTCACCAATGCCCAAACATGCCATTTATTGCATATCACAGCTACAAAACACAGTACTATTGGAGTAATTGCTGAGATTTATGCTGCGCTACAGCACAGCAATGGTATACAGGCTGCATATAAACACAGGTGCAGAACTCAAATACACATTACATACAACACAGTAACTTCTTACTTTTTGTAGATCTGTATTTTGAAATACAGATGATTCAGAAATTCTACACTTGTTTTTGCCAATCGGATGTCCACAGATTCTTCAAAAGCGAAGACAGAATCGGCAAGGTAAATTGCTGGTTTTAGATAAGAACCTCTGAGACTGGTCCATAGATTAAATCAGTAACATTAATATCATCCCTTGTAAACTTATTCAATGACAATCAGAGGAATGCAGAACTGTGTACACGTTTCACTCTACCAAGCATAGTTGTTTGCAATGTTAGAGGGTTTAACTTTGCCTTGCTATTCATTCTGCTGTCCCTTGCTTGCTTCATTTTTTCCAAAGTATGGACAATGCTGCAAAATTGAAAGCTAGATCCTAAAAAATATAACAGTGGTTTAATGACTGCTGTTGAGTTGCGCTGATCTCCTTGCTTAATAGGCACAGGGATTAAGAAATGGAAATGTTAGAAGTGCTTTTAAGGCATCTTCGTCCTGTCATGTGGGAATAAAACTGAATTGCAGCTAGAGCCTCTTGTCACACTACTTAGTCAGCAGAAGAGGGTGCTGTAGTGTAACCTATTTAAAATGCAAATAGAGTAACTTTTGTAATAGCAGATTAAAACTAGCATTTTATTCACTTGGCATACCCACAGCATACTGAATGCTGGAATCAGACTTGTCACTGCACACCGCAGGTTATTAATAGAGCTCAGAATGGTGTTGCTAAATGTGCAAGTGAAAAGCAAATAAACAAAATGGATTTATCTGTGGTATTTGTTCTCTGGGAGAATTCAGCAAGGCCTGCCTTACACTGCACATTTGTTTATCCAAGATCACTGAGGCTCAATTTTATTTTAATTTTTTTTTAAGTATTTTATTGACAGCCACTTACCACAGCCAGAAGTTCTGGGATATGTGATCTATAACATTAACATTCTAGAGAAAACACAGTTATTTTCAACCTGGACAAATAAATCTATTAAATAAGACACATAGGAAAGAGTCTACGGTGTACAGTCACTACTTTCCAATAGGCCTTTCTGGACTCATGAGCTACCAGCACATGAGAAAACACAAAGTCAAAGGCTTCAGCAGAACCAAATCAACACATTGTGCTATGGCTTTACACTTCATTTTCCTACAACGTCAGGTGTTAGGGCAGGCAAGTGGGTTTCCCCTCTATATTCAAGCCAATTCCTCTGTTCTTAATCTTGATCTCTCAGAGATTCATAAAAAATGCAATTTAATTACATCTCCTCCCCCTCCCACCCCCTCCCCAAAAGAGCGTAAACATGACTCCTTTTTATCTCCTGATACATCTGGACAAGTAGACAATGTGCTAAAACAAAATAAATCTGCCCTGACAGTCACATCAAAGGGTTCAGCTAGGGGCTTGCAGCTACTTAAGGCACAGGAATGTTGTTGCTAAGCATCGCTCTACAACCTATCAGTCCCTTAAAGAAGAGCTTTTTTCTTTCAGAGGGAGATGAGGAAAGCTGGAGAGTGGGAACCAGACTGCAAAGGGAGATTGGGGATTTTGGAGGATTTTGAAGCTTAAAGTGAATTGCATGAAGAAAAGGGGGCTTGTTTTGTTTTGCTTCTTGACATACAGTCTACATTTGGGGGGGGAAGTAGGGGAGGAAGAAGGGGTTAAAACTTGTTGATGAAACATTTTCTGAATTCTCCCCTTGGATAAAACCAAGCAAAGTCTTTGATATCCGTTTTCAAATCCTGGTACCTACTGCAGATTCAAAATAGAAAGCAATAGGGCTGGGATACCAAGCCTATTAAAAGTACACTGCGAAATGCATCCCAACCCCTGCTTTTCTGTCAAGCATTTGATTAATATCTGTATGTTCCTAAATACACGAAACCAGGAACAATGTCCACATCTAATAAACATGCTCTACAGAGAAAGGAAACTTTTGATACATACACACATCACACAATTTGATGCTCGATTTACTAGTAAAAACTATTCCCTTTAGAGAGAAGCCTTCGCTGAAATCATCAGTCTTCCACACTGTGCTCTGCAGGACTTGATTTGTACGTGTTTAGTGCTTAAAGCTCAAAATGAAGCTAAAGGAAGGTAAAAACCTTACTAAAATCAGATCTTAGAACTATACTAATTATAAACACAGCTAAAAATCCCAATTATGCTCTCCTTTTGCAGACGTAGAAACATATCCAAGGCAGATGAACAATCCAGCTTGAAAAGGATGAATCAATTAGTTTCAAAGCTTAATTATCCTGAAGGTAAGCTAAGAAAACCAGTAGTTCAGTTACAGCACCACTGAGAGGTGAATGAACTTTGATCACACATCTTTGGCTTTTAAAAACAGTTCAAAAGTTTAAAAAATTCTCTTTCTTTTTTAAGAATCAAACAAAGAAAATGTGAAATGGACTCATTCTACGTGCAGGGTAACTATCAAGAACATGAACAATTACTGAGCCCACTATATTACACAAATAAATAACACTTAGCATTATCTTCAGCACTATCATATTTATTAAACAGTGACTGAGGACGGCAGTAACCATTTTTATTGTCCCATATAGCTCTTATTTTCTAATTAAACAGAAGGTTATTTCTACTGCCAATGCAGCCATTTATCTTATTTGAGTGTTACATAATATTTTTTGCCAGCCAAGCCTGACTATAAAGTGTTCTGTGTGGTGAACTGTGGCCCAACTTGCTTTCCTGTTTGGTAATCATAGAAATGGGCCATTTTGTGCTGTGTTAATAAATAAACTTTTTGCAATTTCTCCTAAAACATGATAAAGCTTATACTTTGTCCTACCCTCTAGCTTCAATACAAGGGCAATGAGCTGTATTATTAAAGATATAGGTCAAGCAAACCTGATGATTTCAATCCTGTGGGGTGCTTTAGAAACTGTTGTCATATTACTGAGATCATTCTGCTGTTCCTAATTATTCCTCTTGGTTGCTTCACATTTCAAGTGATTTCTCTCACACTTATGTCAAAATTTATAAGCTGCTCTGTGTAACAACACTACATTATTTCCTCACTTGTTATGGTAATATAGGACAGAAACTAGGAGAATGCTTTAATCTAGCTGACAAGGATAATGTAGTCTAGAAATGTAATAAACTTTGTATTCTACTGCAGAGTTATGCTTTTTTCCCTACCATGAAACATTTCATATAGATAGACATCTTAGAAAAACTAATTGCTACAATAACTTGAATATCCTCTTATCTGAGTTGCTTTTATCAGAAAAAATGTATCAGCATTAAAGCATTCACTCCAATAGCTTGTGCATTCTCCTTATTCCCATAATTGCTATTCTGCAACATTCTGTTGACTGTACTGTAAAACTATGTACTGCCGAAGGAAACCTATTTCCAAGAAATCTGTGCATCACACAAACAGTGCAAAACATTTGTAATTAACAGGCTGGGCTTTAACAGTGCTGTAACACTTCTTAGGCTGACTGGCACAAAATTTTATTTGCACTAAGTAGCTTGAGACTGGGAAAACATAAAATCAACTTTATGTGATAGCTTCATGGTCTGTAGTGTCTTTTGAAGGATTTCAGAATCTAAGGAAAGCTGCCAGTGGAAAAGGTAGTCTAATGAAATGTTTGAATTTTAAATCTAGTGAGGGTACTGCTTACCATGGGGGCTAACCTATGGAAGCATCATTTCCTTCAGAACATACTAGAGGGTACAAAATGATATTAAAACCCACACACAAAAAAAAACCAAAAGAAGCAACCAACAAACCAAAACTAAGCACAACTCCAGCTAGAAAATGTCATATGAGTAACTGAAACATGACATCCATCCCAGTATTTCTAGGGATATGTTTTTGCTGAAGTAGCTTGTATGGGCAATTTGCCTCATTTGTCAAACTTCAAATGGGTTTTTAAAGCACTTTTAGTCATGAGCAAACTGAAAAAAATGCTTATAGATCTGTGAAAAAAAGACCTACTGCCCCATAGTTTTGTGCTGTATCATCATGATAATAGGAGAGCAAGTCCACAGCATCAAAGCCATCAGATAAAAAAACCAGAAATTGGAGCACCCACAATGGTCTACAGTGGCAATCTTTAGAGGTACAAACTTTTTCCAGATACATGAAAAACAACATTTAATTGAGCATGCTCACAGGAAACCGAGAAGAGACAAAGATGAAGCTAGTGTTGTTCCAAGAAATACCCACCAACAGCACTGTCAGGAAAGGGAAGAAAAAAAAAAAGAAAGAAAAGGAAAAATACAGAATAGATTTCTGGTTTTGTCTCGGTTCCTACTTCTGTCTTCCTTTATAGAGTTGATGACTTGACTAAAGATAAACTTTGAAAGGTTTGGGGGTGTGGGGGTGGTAGGGGAACAAGAGGCAGAAAAAATATCTTCTGAAGGGTTTTTCACATCTGAATCCCAATTAGAAGAACTGGAGTCCCTGTCATGTCCTGACAGTTGGCAGGGTGAACTGTTCATGTGTTTATGAAGCGAGATTTCCCTTTTCTATGACTAGTTCTTTCCCAAACAGAAGACCCAGCATGTATGAAAGACACACTTTGCCTCTTCTTTTTGACTTCTCAGCTACCACCTGTCAATATGTAAAACTGTCTTGAAAGCTGATGATTTTAAAAGTGTGTCTATGTTCAGATTTGTTTCCATGGTGGATAGCCAGAAAAAGGCAATGTCACAGCCAATTTTAAAGAAGAGCTCTAATAGAGAAAGCATTTAGGCCTTATGACTTAACATGGTACAATACAATACAAATACAGGAATTTGAGGAGTATAAGTCTAACCCAATATATTATTAATTTGTAAAGCACCAAGCTTAGAAAACAGAAAACAAACTGATGGGAAGCATTAACCACAGGAACAGGAATTAATTTTAGGATCTTCACAAATGAAGGCATGAGAGATAAGAACTCATACCAAAAAGCATTAAACTACAGTGCCGGATGAGCAGTACCACGTCAGTATACGTACATAGCTTTTGGTGAATCAAACTAAACTGAAATCAATGGGAGGCACTAGACATTTTAAAAGGGGGAGAGAATAAAAAATAACTATGGAAAATATAATCATATAAATTTGTTTAAAAAAAAAACAAAAAACAAAACAGAACACCACAAAGGCACAACTAGAGTACACAAAAACACTTTTGCAGTGCTAATGCTTTAGGATTTAACTCTATCTAAAATAAATGTCCTACATAAAGTAGTTCAGAGCTGTCTAAGACTTCTTGTCCATATTTACATATCAGAAATTCATAACAAGAGGGGAATTAATTCCATAATATAATTAACCTAACTAATTTTTGTAATTACTTTTCTTGAACTTATCAACAAGTCATGTCCTTTTTTAAATATTATTTGGAAGAGAGAGGAGAGAAAAAAATAGCAGAAGGGTTACTTTATCTCAAAAGTCCTTTTCCAAGCTCTGTGTGTGGATTGTTGGAGTTCAGTCTGGCCATGAAATATTGGTAAGTGAGAACTTTTTGTTTCTTGAGGTGATGGATTTACTGAATACTGTCCTAAAATGCACTGGGTTCTATCTCTTTAAGAGGTTTTCTATACTCCCACTGGAAAAAAATGCTCTAACTAGTGGTCCCTATCCATAAAATCCAGAAAGCACTTGACAAAGTCTATCCCTCAGCTCTAGAAACTATTCCTCCAAATTTGCATAACTTGAAGACATACTGCAATTCAGGGATGAGAGGAAGGGGTTTTATAAGATAGAGTAACTGCTCATTTTTAGGACTGTTGAACTTTTCTTGGTTTCAGCTGTTACTATGGTTACCTACCCAGCTGACATGTACTTAAGCACTTCCAGTCTTGGCTAAAATACTGCCATCTATGCAGAGTCTGTCGCAATTCTAGGAAATCTGTTCCAACAAATTAACATCACCATCAAAATTCTTCTTTTTTCTACCCTGGGTGCGTAAGTTTCAGTTACAATAGCTGGTTCTTTTCATATCCACTGCCCATTAGATAGAAATTCTAAATCTTATTCCTCATGTTGCTGTTCACTGGAGGTGATGCTATTGACATACTGTGATCAACTCTTCTCTTCACGCCTCCTTGGTTACCCAAGATAGACAGAATTTCCTGGAATTTCTCACCATAACTTACTTTATTCAGTCTTCTAAGAAATCACTTGCCCTCAGTTCTCTCTTCAGTTATACTTATTCTGAAACTTTTGAAAGAAATGGTAAAAAAAGATGTTCGTTACAGTCTGTTGTTTCAGAATTGGATGTTGGTCTCAGCACCAACCTCCTGGCATGACTATTTTGTTAATATCTATAGGCTGCATAAAGTATCAAAGTTAAAAAGATGATGACGTATTTTGACTATTCATGTCAGAACTCATTTTCTGTTACATATAACTTTAGATTAAATTATTAGAAACAGACTGACGCACTAAATGTTTTACACTTTGCAAAACAATTCCTCCAACAGTGTTACTTAAAAACCTGAAACTGCTTAGTTCCTTAAAGTACAACTACTACTTCTGGAGGTCCCTTAATTTCTCTCATTGAAGGACCTTTGTGCTAAAGGACGCTTTCTCTTTTTTTTTTCCCCTGTTGAATCTGGCACTTTAGATACAATAAGACTGTATTACTCAAGAATTATTATTACTGCAATAAAATTGCACTTTCCACTGCAAAAATATATTATTAAATTGTGCTTTCAATAACTGTCTCACCTAATAGCGAATGTTAAATCAAAAAACTGAAGTCAAAGCTCATGTTGATTCCACAGGCAGAAGATTACATGTTAATAGGGCAGGGCAATACAACACAGCAGGAACAGAAAAATGTCTGCAGTAATTTACATAGTTACACATACTAAATTTCTGGCTGCAGTGTTATTTTGCTTCTTGCAGTGCCATTATGACAAAGAGTACCTGAGAAACACAAAGTTATGCAGCAAATAAAATGCCCAACATTAGCTATGTCATATTGCTCCCCAAGAGGAGCACCCAACAGAAGATCACTTTTTAGCAGTCTCACTTCTATGCATTTTGGCTAGAAAAGATCAGAAGACATATGCCTTTCACTTGCAGGTAAACAACTCTAGGCCAGCATCACATCATTAATTTCCTATTGAAACACCAAAGGAATTAACTTTATTCCCATTAGCATGATTCTTAAACTGTTGTATCATTTAGCAAATTATTCCCATGTTAACACACAGAGATTTAGGCTTTTGTACTCAGCAGAACTGCAAGTACATCAGTATAAGAGAAAAATGGCATGTCCTAGCTTGGTTAAGACATTAACTTGATTAAGACTCTTCCATCCTCTATCTGGTTTTGCTAAAATGTTATTATATATCTAAAATTCCTCTGTATCTTATTTTCTTCAAGCTCCTATTTTTCATACTGCTTTGTGGATATTAAAATTATTTTCCTTTTCCCTATAAAGCATGTCTCTGAAACTGAACCACTAAGAGTTCGCCTGTACTTGTGAAAGAAGCTAATACAGATGCTTTCTCAATCCATTTGCTAGTTTATAGATACAATCTTGAAAGAGGAGAAACAACCAACTAGGTAATGGTTGCTGCAAACACAGTACTTAATGTACGAACAATTTAACCTCAATTTTCATCTGAGGAAGAAAGAAAACAAAAGAAGAAAAAAAACCAACCAACAAAACAAACAAACAAAAAAAACAACCCACAAAAACAGTTATACGTTTTAACATATTTCCAAAGTTATATTTTATTGCAACCACACTCGCCTTCTCTGAAATGAACAGCACAAATACAGGAACATCAGAAATCCACCTGGAGACAGAAAATAATCTTTTCCAGCTCAGCTGTTTAAGACAAAAAAATAATCATCACACATCACCACTACTACCAGTACAGAACCTTTCAGCAGGCTCAGATTCGTTGAGAAAAAGAAGAATGAAGCTAACGTAAGCAGAAGACTTTTCAGTGGAATAAGTACTCATCTACTGGTTTCTCATCTTCCAGAACATATATGACTTTTCTTTCTACTTGTAACACTACAGCATTACCTTATCCACTCCTTTTCATTTCCATCTACAGAGGAAAGAAGTTCCTTGTTTGTTTTAAAAATGTTTTTTAGTGAATGAATCCTAAAGGAAGACTTCTCCAGCTTCTTCCAGCTCTTTCAGAACAAGGAGTACTGGGTATGTTTCTGAATGTTGGATAGTCCTCTAAAAGGAATTAAAACAGCAAGGTCCATCTATCACTAGCTAATATGGCTTCAAAATATATTTCCACAAGTAACTAAAACCATTAGAAGACTGATGAGAGTTTTCTTTCATGCACAGCAGCTGCTTTCTGAAATAACCACACTTATAGAAAATTAACCAAGCTAATAAAAACAAGGAAAAATGTTGATTCCAGATGTTGAATGAAATGCATTGCAAAAATTAAAAAAAAAAAAGCCAACAATGAGCTTTGCATGATAATTAGTAAAAGTCAAACATACAGAAGCCACTTGGTCAGGGCTGGAGACCTCTACGTGGCTTTATTTTGTTCAGGCCACCATTTAACCATATTCTTACACAATATTCCGAACTGAGGTGTGTTTAAGCGCTTTCCTGAAGTAGCCCTGATGCAACAAGTCATAGAAGCTACTGTCATTTTAGAGCATGCATGTCCCAGTGTTTTAGCTTCCACAGAGAGAATTTTAGTCCAAAAGTTTATTTTCTGACATGCTTTATAGCTTTTAACTAATATCCTGTTCTTTTTGATGAAATTTACACTTTTAAAATTAATTCAGGATTTTAAAAGCTTGTTGTATCCCAAGCAATGCTGCTAATGGTGTTGGACTGGCAGCTTCAAGAAAACAATATTATTGTGATGTTCTACTCAGCAGGAATGGTGTTGAGTGAATTTTTAATGATTTACTAGTTCTACTTGACTGAGTCTGCACCCTGTAAATGGATCATGTGATCACTGATCACAAGTTAAACTGCTTTTGTCTCTCACATGGCATGAATCGAGGGTCTGTTGTACAGTACCAGAGGTTCGTGTGCAGCTCTGTGTTAGACAAGGGAAGGTTACATGCAACAGGCAGTTAATGGCTCATACCAGCAAGCCCTCAACTGAGTGGAGCTCATGAGGTTGAATTTTAAAAAGGTAGCTGACCTTGCAGCTGGGAGCTTTAACTGTGTTTTCACCCATTTATACCTGGATAAGTAAACAGTTACTGAATGCTGAAAGGGCCTGAAAGCACTATTTTAGCCAAAGGCTAATCCCCATTCTCTGTGGATGAAAGGACTCGAAACGAAAACAAAACAAAAATATTCTCTGCTTCAGGTAACACAAAGGTAAAACTGCAGTAAACAATTCCATTAATTTTAAACTTAACGTTGCCTTACCCTCCATTTCTAATGAGCACGTCATCCCTTAAAAAATATTGAATTCTTCTAAAAAATGATAGAAACATTATAGTCACAGCAAAAAGGATAAACCAAAATAGCTCACAAATGTTCATTTCACATAGAAGAAATTAAAAGAATAAGTGATCAGCAAACTGCTAGTTACATAGCTTGAACCTTATACAAAATGTTCATCATTCATGTTGCAGAAAACAGAGGTGATGTCCAAATGTAAAAGACATTATAAGGCAGTGATTCTCAGCCCATCACATTCACCTTGGTATTTAATATGTTTCTCATTACTGCTGTTGAAATCAATGAAGAATTAATGGATTTCTCTGTCAAATGTGGCTATTTCATTGTGTAAAGAACTGGCACTGGTCAAAAGGTTTTAAGGTCAAAACTAACTTCTGGTCTAAAGACTTCTTACTCATTTTACAGATCGTTCCCACATGAATTTTAGGACACTATTCTAGGTAAAAGGGTTTCTTAAGACCATTAGTTTATTTTGTTATCTTTCCTTGCAACCTGTATTTCATCTATTTTGTAGACAGCAGAAGAACAATGCCAACACTTTCATGGCTTCTATATTCTTCTACATGCACAAATAGATATATTTTAAGATACATGATAAATAGATGTTGGAGGAGGAGGAGAAGGAAGGCCAAGGGGGATGTAGCCCTCAGCCACTATGCAGTGTAAAATGCACTTCACAGATCTCAGTTTATTTACTAGCTGACACTCCAGGATCTGACATTTGATAGCTTGCTAATATCCATATGTTGTGAAGTCAAACCTTCTCTTTGGTCTAAGTATAGGCACTAAATCCTAGAATTTTAAGTTGTTCTTTATTTATTCCTCAGTCCATGAATTCAACCTAGCAGCAAGATGCGTCCTTGTCCCATCAGAAACCAGTCACTATCTTGCACTTACTTCTTAACCTAAAAAGCGCATTGAACTTCCATCCATTATTTTAAAATCTAGCAGACAACAGCACTCCATTTAAATGAGCACAAACCTGTACATTCTGCGTTTAAATTTTGATCATGTAGCAGAATATAACAGTCCCTTCCTGGTTTTCATGTTGCACGTCTGTTTGAAATGCAACCTACAAAGGGACTAACACATTCTTGGAAAATCTATTATCTGCACCTAACAAAATCAGGCACCTATAATGCATAATGCAAACAATATTATTTCTGATGTTACACGAATCAAAAACAAGTGAGGAGATCCTTGTGTCAGATTATATAAAATCTAAACAGAATATGCCTTTCCTAAAGAATTTTAAGTTTTAGTAAAACATAATTGTTCATTTAAAAGTTTGTCCTCAATCACCTAAAACTACTTTACCACATTGTAGATTTTCAATAAGTTAAAATGAAGAATTCTTAACTGCTTTTCAACTTGAAGAGAACATTGGTATTCAGTTCAAAACTTTACCTTCATGTGTTAGTGCCACCAAAGTTAGACAGGTTTTAGCCACTTTTAGTGTTAGAAAACATGGCACCTCTAATGGTTTGTCCATCCCCTTGAAAAGAAACATTCTGCTAAAATACTACTGTAAATAAGGTTTGTTTGGACACTGCTTCCTGCTAACATTTACCTGTGTGCTTTATGATCACTGCAAAACAGAAAGCTCAGCAAAGACAGGGGGAAGAAGAAACTGTTTTGCAGAAGCATGCCCAGGCAAAACAACTTGCTGCCACACCTATTATCTATGTGCATTAGAAACTGTCTGTCTAGACATCAGGAACCTGACAAGATTATATGCTCAACTGATGTTTTGCATCAGATTTAATAGGAGGATGCTGGCAGGCTTCAAGTGAGCCTGGAAGACTGTCCAGGTTGTACAACTGGAGGCCGTAGTAAAGCCATGAACAAAGAACTCATAGCCACAAAGCATCCAAAATAAAACAGTTCCATTTTTCTAAGACATTCTTAAATCATTTGCACCACTGCTTAAAGTCTAAACTCCTAAAGACATTGGAAGAAACATAAGTCATCATGGCTGCAGTGATATTAGATATGAAGTAGAAAAAATGATGAGGATAAAAGAGAAAGATGGGGGGGAATGTGAAAAGTATAGTGATCCGACCTAGCTTTAGGGACAAGGCACAAAATAGCAAGCAAAAGATGAGCGTGTACCTGAACCCTCGACCAAAAAACCCTGGATTCACCTGGGAGCTTCTTGTTAACAGTGGGAACAGTGTTGAGAAGCTAAGGACAGAAAGTGACTAGCGTCACTTGTAAACTTCACTTCCAACATGCTACCTAAATGCTCAGCCTTAAGTCTTACTTAATACAGATTTTGTTTTACCAGTAAGACAGTCTGATGTTAGGAAATAAGTAAATCAGAGTGTACCTGTCAAACTCATAATACCTTCAGGGAAGGAGGAAATTCAAATCAAAGAGAAACTCAACAAAAGCAGTGTTGCAGGCAACCCTGGGGCACCTGCACTTCAAGATATCTGTAGGGGTACCTGGGAACCAGGGAATGCCCCTGCAAAGCTGCAAAGACTCTCTGCAAGGAGCTGTTTTGATGAGAACCAACAGCTAGAAGGAGTTTCCCCACATGAGTGTCAGAAAGGGCCTTGTATGAGACATAAACAATAGAAACAGTACCAGACAGAAGGCAAAAATCTAAAAACTGATAGCACTGCTTCACATCAGGAGAACCTGCTGGAATTTGAGCCCAGATTTAATTATTTTGCTGAGTCATCCTATTATTTACTTTCTAATTAGTTGTAAACTATTTGAAAACACTTTGAATACAAAAGAGATGACGTACAAATTCCTAAAATTACCAAACATGTATTAAAACATTCCAAAAAGAAAAGTAAACCAGATCAGAAGTTAATAACATTTTAAAACTATTCATTTGTTTGAATGTAGTCGTATACATAACTCAATAACCAAAAGTAATACTTGCTAGCTATTTTATGATGTCATCCATAGTTTTTTCATACTTAAACTATTAATGGGAAAACAAATGCCCTTATATTTAAATTATATTTATCATTCTAATGTAGCTAGAAAATACAACGATATAGAAAAAAGTATCTTGGTTCTAATATAAATTTTTAATAAAGTTTATTAAATTTACATTGATCCATATGCAAAAATAATTTGTTTACAATTTGAACTGAGACTCAGAAACAAAGCCTAACTCAATAATAAAGAAGACTGGAAAAACAACATCTGTATAGTTATTTGCACATTAAACCATTAAAAATATTAAATGTTGCATGTTGAGTTTAATTTGGAAAAAGATCAAATTATTCCCTTACACGTGTTTGGAGGCTGATTCTGAAAATAAACATGCAATTGTGAGAGCCTGAGGGCATACTTGGAGTATTTGTGCACATAAGTTTTCTGTGTAAAATGGAATACAACTGTTTTAGCACCTCTCTAGAAAGAAAATGTCTGTTGATTAGCAGGAGCCTTAATACAAGGGAATGTCTGGTTTCTGTCTCTAGCTTGCTACTAAATCATTGGCTCTTTCTTCTTTTCTTTCTGCAAATGGAGAAATCTAAGGCTTACCTGGTTATGGTATTTCTGGATTCCTAATCAGCCCTGGAAAGTGCTTTGAAATCCATTAAGAAAAGGGCCATGCAAGTTCCGTGTATCACAGATACATAATACATTGGCCTACCAGACCCATGTGAAGTGTGCTATTTCTCTTCTCATTCCACTAAAGAAGAAAATTCACTGCCTATTTGCAGTGATCAGAAGTAGTGCTTCCAAAGAAATGTAATTAAAAGAAGAAGAAATGTTATTTTCATTACTTTACAGAAAAGATAAAAAGCCTAACTTTCTTTGCTGATCATTATAAATCAGTACACGGGAAGCACATCTATTTTATTTATACACATGTTGAACCTTAAAATTAAGTGGTGTACATATAAAAACACTTAAGGTGACAGACAGCAACAGGAGACATCACAAGAAGAATTAATATTGTCAGCCTTTCTTAATATCGCAGGACTTGTAACTGTCATAAAGTAACCACAAATTAATAGATTTCTAGAAAATCTATCCCATGCAGCAAGAATAAAGGAAAGTAATTACACAGCTACACTATTCCTTCATTGTGCTTAACGATCTAATACTTAGCAACAGATAAGCCAAAATCCAGCATCCCAGTCTCTTACACTGAAGGTAACCAGTGATGTTGGACAGCTTCACTTCTTGGGTGTCCATGTACTCTAAATAACTGGTACCTTAAAAAGACTTTTCTCAAAATGACTTTTGAAACATACATCAGTAATTTCTTTTCTCTAACTGACCAAATATGCACCTCACAATTTCTACAAATCAAAGATCCTCTTCATTTCTGTTTCAAATTGGAGACCATCTCTTCAACAGCAAGTAAGAGAAGGAACAGGGAAATAGTGCCACAGTCGTGAGTATGAACAGGGCTGAGGCATGTGGAATTCAAACATAAATAAAGTTTATATATTACATACGTAAGAGCAGATAAAAAATCTTCATTTTTGCATAGAAAACTTTTGTTTAGGTACTTAAAAGTAACTAATTTGAGGGTCATTCTGTGAAAGATGCATTTGAATAGAGACGATCAAAAGTTTACAGTGAAACATCTCCATAGAACATGAAAGAAAATACAGTAGAAACTATCTAATTATGACCATTAAGTGACATTTCTAGACACATAAGGCACTTAAATTTACAGAGTCCTAATCTATCACAGACCAGACAGCTTGAGACAAAGCTGGATGCCCACTTTTCAAATTATTCACCTGAAATAGCAAATGGGACAAGGAAGGTGACAACTGTTCTAGAAACTAGCTATTCCTTGTCATCCATTTATTTGACTAACAGAAGGTCCAAAAGACAACAAATCTCCTCCTAAATATATATTAGCAAGACAATCTACCCACATTTTAAAGCTGTTTTCTTCCTTGATGCATCTGGCACACAATGTGATTGTATTTAAGAGCATCCGCTGGAAAAATAACAGTATGGAATACAACAAAAATGTTTAATTTTTCTTATTTCTCAAAGTATACCTTTATTCCCAATATTTAATAACTCTTCTGTTATTAAATTATGCCACAGTTGTCCCCAAACTCACCTATCTTCCTGTTTACCACAGTGGGTAGGATCTTCTCAGAAAAATGATACAACTTGTCATCCTGCAGTTTATAGGACTAACTCTACAATATCAAAATGCCTGAAAAGGCTAACTACTTAACTGGAAAATTATATATAAGACTTTTTTTTTTTTTTTTTTTTTCCCAAAACAGTTCTTATTATAAAAATTATCAGATAATAGGTATCACTAAGTAGAAACACTGCCAAGACCCTCAGTATTACCTCATAAAAACAACAGTTAAATCCAACCAGAAGTCACACTAAAGCAAGAAAACAAAGTTAGCGCAATGTGAGTATATATACATGTGCACTTATCAAGACAAAAGTCATAAACTTATTCATTTAAGAGAAGAAGTTGTGATTATAATTTTATCATTCTTGTGCTTTGTACACTTCAAACTTGAAACAGGCAAGAGGGTACAGAATCTAGAAAATGGATAAATGGAAAATGCATACCATTTATGAGGAAAAAGTGCAAGGAATAAAAAGTTACAAATACATTGTTTTCATGCAATAATAGAAAATGGACTGCCACTAGAGTGTTATTTTTTGATTTAAGAATGCAATACTAGATATTCTATTAGAAGCAGTGTCTCACTGAATTTGTATTCTTGCATTGTTGGCACCTAGATGCCTAATATACTTACTAGCTAAGAAGCTCTGCTGGAGTTACAGGTGATTTGAGAAGAAAACATAGACAATGGCACTAAGAGAGAAAAGGCTACAAAAAGATTCAAGATTCCTCCAGAGGCAGAAGCAAAAACATCAGCTCCTTTTGTAATTTCACAAAGTGAAATTAGAAAGGGCATTAAAAGAGAGGAAGGAAAAAAAAAACCCCACCCACCCTTCTTAAGAGTCTTAATCAAACTCTTACATTTAACAGCATTAACGCTAAGTATGCAAACGTTCATCCCACTGATCATTATAGTATCAAGAACTAATTTTCCTCCTTTTAAGAGCTTATATGTCACATCACACCCCTTGGGCCTTCCAGAGATGTATTTAAATGTCTAACAGGGGGAAAAGAAAAGCATTGCAGACAGCCAGGTGTTACTGATTCACCCATTAAAACTTCAGTTATAAAATATCCCACACAATGGTAAAACATTTCAGTCATCAGCCGATCATAAATAGATTAAGATGACATTCCAAATTATTATGACTATATGTGTATAAAATTTACATTGCTCATCACATTATCCCAGGTGTCGGTAACTCTGATTATCTGAAGTTAAAGATGAAGTGCATGTATTATTTGTTCTAAGAACTTAAGGAAAAGAAAGACAAAGCCAGATGTAGCAAATGTGATGTTAATCCTGAAACAGAAGAGAACTTCAGATTTATTTGTAATGATGCTCATTCATTTACTATTATATCACTGAAATTGAGGTCTTGTTTCCTTTTATTGCAAGCTTTAGTCAGTCTTTCAGTAAAAGAAATCAAAGACTTTTAAACCTTATATTTCCTAAACACCTTTTTTCCAAATAAGGAAAATATATAATGAACATCCACATTGCACATTTCAATATCCACTTTAATAACTAAAGATACACATGGACTTTTCAAATTATATTATTCTCTTTCTATGGTATGCTGTCTACTTACACAAATTTAGTTGCCTATGTACATGAAAATAATTTGTGTTGTTTTTTTTATCTACACTGTCAAACAAGATTTGAATTTTATCATTAAAATGTATTTCAATTCACTTCCCCCTTTGGCTTTGGCACATGGTCAAATTTCTGAGTTGACAAATCAGGGAGCATCACCAATATTCCCATAACTGTCTGTGGGCAAGCTCTTACCTCACAGTCAGTGTGAGGAAATTTAAGTCAACTTAATCTAGATTAGAAGACAGCTGATCTAAATCACATTATGTTGCATTTACTATGAGCTAAAATTTTGTACCAGACAGTCACTGTCATGCTAGAGATGGGTCTTAATGCTCTGCCCTAAAAAAATGTTATTTCACAATTGTGTGAAGCCAGTTAAGATGCATTCCCACCAAGAAAAAGGGCTTTCCTGCCCTCCCAGTCATGCCTGAAATGCACTTCCATTCTATTGCACACAGCATGTCGGATGATGTCTCTGACCATCTGAAAGTTTCCAAAGAAAAATAATACATAAATAAGCAGGTTTATTTTCCATCAAGTCAACAAACTAAACTGTACAGTCAGTGGCAGCATAGTCTTAGAGCACCCAACAAGGCAAACCAGTATGTGAAAGAATGACACAGCAGTCTGTTATGTAGCAGTAGACCCACTGGTGCCTGGATGTAGAACCATGAGTCCTACACTCCACTCCTGGCATTCCCACTAACATCGCACTCACTATTTCAGCTCTCTGTATGTCTGTTCCTTGCTCCAGCATTTGCCAGGCTTGCCTTTTGAATTCTCAGTTCTCCTATCCAGGATTGCTTGTCACTGTGTGTATATACACCATCCAACACACACAACATGCAAAGATATTTTCTAATAGGGCCACAGTCTCCAGATGTACAAAAAAAAGGCAGCTTATCTCTCTGATTCATCCTGTTTTCACAGGCACAGCTTTTTCCCAACTTTTTTGCATTTTCTTTTTGTTTAATTTTAGGAGTGAAATGCTGCAAGTTTGGCCACTGAAACAGATTTCATTCTTCAGTGTTTTTAATGCTCAAGATTAGCTAAATGCAAACTATGTCAAATGCTTCACCAAGGTGCATAACTCATCAACAACTCTACAGTAATAAATCAGTCAAAACCAAAGCATCAGCATGCTGCAAACATTACTGGTTTATGTTTCAAAAATATATTAGTAAACAATGAGTTAAAAATTATGAACTCTACCCACACAGGCATACCACATCCTTTTTACCATAAATACATCCCCGTTCTCTAGCTATACAACACAAGATTATTTTTATTTACATCAGAGACAGACAAGCACACAAAAGAAAGAAATTACTTTCTCTTGTCCTTGAGGATGAGAACTGATCTATTCTAGCGTGTCTGGTCAAATGTATTAGCTTGCTCTCAAGGAATGTTAGGATGAGATTGACTTCAAAAGACCGGAAATCTGCACAGCTTTTGCCAAACACTCACTTTTGCCATCTGGGCTTCAGGTGTTTCTGGACTCCCATTTCTTACAAGGCTCTGTCTTTTTTTTTTTTTTTCCCTTCTTTGTTGTGATACACTAGGTTGAGGCTGCTTTACCCTTCAGAGAAGGATACTTACTCCGTTTGCAGGCTAAAGCCCACCTAAACACATTGTTTTGGTTAAGACCCTTTCAAAAGAAAAATACTGTGGATCAAATCTAATAATTAATTCATAATTACAGAGAATATATAAGTAGAGAAGAGGAAAGAAGGAAAAAATAGGAATCAAAGAAAAAAGAAAGAAAAAAGAGAAGGAAGAAAAATGTCGAAGAAGAAAAAAGAATAAAGGAAAAAATCAAAAGTTTTCAACATGTGGAGAGGCTCAAAAATCTAGAAAGAATTTTTCACAAATAACATTTTCTTAAGTACTTCTTACAGCCAAAGTAATTGAGGCACAAGAAAGTGATAAGATTTGCCAAATAGAATAGATTTTGAAACTCAAAATTGTATTGGAATCATATTATTACAGCCTGTTCTGCAAATTGTGCTTATACTCATGCTTACCAATAAGATCTTGGAAAAATTTCTTTTGTCAGTTGTGACTCTGCACCTGCCTGTAGCATTTCACCTGAAACATTTTGTCTTAATCTTTATGACTGAGAATAACACTGTAGGTGTGGCTTGAAAAACTGTACAAGTAAATAGTTCAGAGATTCAAATTAGTACTATCACCAATCACCAGAAAAGGTCCAAACAAATCATCACGTACTCTTGGCCACACTTCTTGACAGACATATTAATAGTAAAAACAGACACAGAAGTAAAAAAGCCCCCAAACCTCCCCCTCCCCCCAGTTTTCTCCAAAAAGCATAGTTGTCTGATACCACAATCTGTCAGAACCCTAATCAAGGAAACACTAATGCCTATATCCAAAAAATTAAAATTCTGCTGTCCTAAGTCACCAAATGCTTGCCAAAATTCAACTTCTACAGGAATGAAGCATGTTGAGTGTATTTTTTTATTATGTCAGGTCCTTTGAAAAGGCTAACTGGAAGTGGATTAGCCTAAATTTAAGAGGATAAAACAGATTAAACTTTTTTCCAGTAGGTAACAAATATGCACAGCACTGAGCAGCCTTTTCATGGCACGTTTTCTGTAAGCGTAAAATGAAATTGGAGAGCCAGACCTGGTAATAAAGAGATCATCTCAATTGCAGATGTGTTACACAGCCTGAACAAACCCAAGGCATCTGCCTAATGTCAGCAGAAGCCAAGCATTCTATTTTCTTTCTTGAACTTCACCTCGCATCCTATCATTTGCACCAGCTCTTCCAACCCTTATGGCACATTCTGGTACACTGGCTTCCTCTAGGAAACGTAACTTTGGGGAGGAACTCAGCCAGGATGGCTAGCAAGAGGGCTGGTAATTCACTTTGGCTGCAAGAGGCATTTTGCCTCAGGAGCTAATCTTGATTATTCTCCAGTGATCATCCATCACATGGGGAAATACCAAACATCCTACAAGGTATTTCAATACATGGCCTCATCTGTTAAAAGCAAGGAAAATATCTTTTTGCATCTTTCTCCCATTGATTGAAGAGAGAAGGTAGAATCTGGTACTTAGTACCTGCTAAAAATATCAGTGGTGGCAAGCTGCCCATCTTTTTCTCTATGAAACTACTTTTTTCTATAGCTCTAATGCAGAGTTTATTAGAAATCCTATTTTGCCAACTATACTGTCTTATTTAGAAGAAATTTATCATCATCTCCGGCAAAATGGATTAGCAATCCCAGTTACTTTATATGCAAAAAAAAGATACTGGTCTAGTGGCAATGCCATAAGATTTTATTTTCTCAAATTTTTACATTGTGGTTTAAAACTTTGGACAAGAATCATAATGGGGCTTATCCAAAATCCACAAAAGGCAACACTGGCTTTTTATTTCAAAGAATTATGGATAAAAGCTCACATACTTTCAAAACCTTATCACTGGCATAAGAAAAAGTAAACATTACATGAGCAGGATCTTTCATTCTATTATTTCACCATTAATACGTTGGAAGGTCGTACAGAATAGAGGTTTTAACTTTGAAATACATCCATTCAATTTTTTGTGCATTTTCCAGTGAATAATTTATTGCCTGACTAAAATTTTGAACTTGGAAATTCAGTTGAAAATTAGTGGGAAAAAAAATATGCAAAGTAATGAAAAATTCCATGTAAGTCACTTTCTTTTTTAAGCTGAGTCCCATACGAACACTCCCTAGATGCTATAGCAAAGACAACTCAATTTCTATCATTCCAACCGCTAACTGCAAGTGGACTGTCTGTGATGAGAAATGGGTAAGAAAAACTGACCATAAACCCAATAAGCCTATTTGAGTTCTACTTCTCATCATTAGGATTTCTAACATCTAAACATCTGTAAATCCATGCATTACCTCTCAAGTGTCTTACAACGTTTAGTGCTGACTTCTTATAAAGCAGTTTAAAGAATAACACCCTCCTGAAATTCAGTCTTCTCCCCCTATTTGATCCTGTAATAGTATTATTGTTTTTGTTTGTGGCACAGAAATTTATTCCAATGAATGTGAGGCATAAACAAAAGATTTCAGAATGCAGAAACTGCATTATGAAAAACTTCTCTTTATGACCTCTCTCAATATAAATCTAACCTTGGCCTGCTGACTAGAGATGATGAGAGCCTTTGGAGAGAACAGATGGGAGCTGAGGAGCTGCTCACAGCCCCATAGGAGATGGTTGGCATATTGAGAAACTAAGTCTTCTATTACAACAGCAAATGGAGAAAGAGTTTGAATGATAACTAAACTCCATGGCTTATTCTACTTTTCTCCTTTTAATGTGTCCACCAACATGAAAGTCTTTTTGTAGCAACAGCTGAAACTATTCAGTTTTATTGGGGATTTCATGTCAGACTCCAACCTGATCTTGAGTCAAATGAGTAATAAGCATACCCATCTAAGCCAAGCGTATCATAAGCATTTGATTTTATGTTTGAAGCACTCAGCCTCACAAATCATGGTTTAATATTGATGCAAACAGCTTTGCTGCAATATTTAGTAGAGGCTGTTTATGCAGCATAGCAAAGGTGGTCATTGATAATGCCAGTATCTATTCAAATCCAAAGCAGGTTGATATTACTAGAAATAATCTTGTTTTCTATTGTGCATAAGAAAAAAGGAATCTAAAAATTATTAGATATAAAATACAAATCGCAAGACACTAAAACTGGTTTCTTTTCTTTTTCTATATCTTAACCATTGTTTTTAAAATGTAAATGTATTTGTGTGATTAGAATTTGCCTAAAAGTGTGCTTGATATTGAACATGATAGTGAATCAAGAACCCAGTAAATCAGTAACCCGGTTCAGCCAAGATGATCCAGTAAAAGCTACTCTGAAATGGCTTTAAGATATTTTTTTTTCTTAATAAGAGTGCACACAAGACAGGAAGAACATCAGTGACTTCAGTCTCTGGCCTTCTAACCAAGAAAGGACTTGTGAAGGTGAATGGTTTGCAGACGAAGGGGATATAAAAGAGACGAAACCAGGATAAAAATTAAATAAAAAGTAGCTGTCTTAAACTGTAATTGCACTCCTCTGCTGAGCATGCTTTCAGATATATAAATGTGATTTACCATCAGCTTGCAACTACAAATCAGGTCTTAAGAAACACTTGTGCTATGAAATTGTTTAATCTCATCAAGCTCTGCTTTCACAGCAAGCTATAAATCACAAAGTCTTTGTTATCATAGACCTCCATGAGCGCCTCTCAGGCAGGCAATGGATCGTGGGTATATATAATCCTGACTGCACAAACAGTGGGGTCGTCGCAGCCTGAAATACTTTCATAATAGCCACTGTGCAGCTGGTGGAACACAAGCCTATGATGGATATCTCATTTCCTACAGTCGGCATCTATTTCGAGCAAATTATTACCACATAAATTTCTTGTCAACAGAAACGGCCAATTAATTAAGTTAAAAATTTACTCGTGATCACATCTACAAACCAAATAGAACTGCAAGGCAATTTTACAGTTACTGAATATACTGCAGGTCAGTTTAATGAATAATTTTTAACTTTGTCATAAACTCAAAGACAGGGTAATATCGTGAGGAGCCTGACTGGAGAGCAGCTGCCAACAGATTTACACAAAATATATTTATGCAGATTTTGATTGCTGACATCTGGGGACAGAAATAAACTTCATAGAATTACAGAAGCTTCATAAGAATATGAAAATTCCTCCTTAAAAATATGCAAGTCTTCCTCTAAAACACTGTATTTAAACAGGAACAGCACTTAAAAGGATGCAGAATTGTTGGGGAAATTATTTCATTATCAAAGCTGAGAACTATAGTAAGTAAAACACTGTCGATTAGGCTTGCTTTTAAAATTACTTTGTTTTCAAGCTTCTAAAAGTGTGTTTTGCATGGATATTTATCACATACACACAAAAACCATATTAGGTAGTCATAATTAGTGGGTGGAGATAATTGGATGTTTTCGCATCCCAATAATGAATAAAAGTTATTCTTTCCAAGGTGCCTGCACATCAGTTAAAACACTGTCAGCAGTGCAGTGCAAGAGAAAATTTAGAACTATGTCTTCCATACAAATCAAAGTGGGCAGATTGACAGAGGCATGAATACAGCTACTTACTTTGGGTTATTATAGACATAAAACTGGTCTGCATGAGAACATGCACATTTGTAAGTACTTCATAATTTTTATTTTAACCTTCTTTCACCCTCTTCCCCCAAGCACACATTCTTCCCGAAGTGAAAGCAAATATATCCCAGTCACAGCTAACTATGAGATGAAATAGCCTTTTCCAACAGATAAAAAATAGAGTATTAATTAAAATACGGAGTGGCTTTTGCCTCTATGTAGATTGTTCACTTTTACTAAAGGTGGGCAATGACCTTAAGTAACAACATGGACAAAATGGTTTGACAGTGGTGGTTATGTGACCTTTTTTTTTTTTTTTCATTTGTATGCAATTCTGTTAATCTGTCTTCATTAAAATTAAGATATAAATATTATATATTTCATTAATATATAATGAATCAGCTGTAGAAAACTTTGAAAGGTTAATAATTAATGGTTTAATCAACACAAAAAAGTAGAAATACCTCATCATACAATTCCAAGTGGGGGAAAAAAATTACTAAGAAAGAAGAGTCAAATAAACCAATCTGTAAATACCACCTCTCCATTATGCTCCTCACTGCAAAGAGTTTGAGTAGATAGGTGGGCTTTATAGAAGAACTATAGAAGTACAATTATGGCAGAGCAGTTCGGGAAGCAAGCACCCCTGGTCAGAGCTTGGGGGAAAAAAAGTACTCTTAATTATACCAAGGGAACTCCAACTTTAAAACTTACACTAATTGTACCTGTGGCAGAATGGAAAATCATGGTAGAAAACATCTGGAAAAGGCTGATCACTCAAGGGTGACATCAAAACTAATTTGGGAGCTCGGAAGCTAAAAAACTCTTTTAATTGTACTTTGAAATTACAGAGGTGTTACAAGGCAACAGTGAAGAAGGCCTCTTTGTCCTCACTGTAGCCTTCTGGATTTAGAGGAGAGGTGACCACTACTGCTACCGGCAACTGAGCTCATTCAAGAAGGCATAGCCTGGAACACAGGTTAGAGCTGGAGAAGAAGGGGAAATTCAGTCATCAGGGAATCTGTCACAGAAAAAGACTGGCAGATCATTGAGAAGACTAGCCAGGCCTTAAAAATGACAGAAAGCAACCCAACAGAAAGTACCCAACCAAGCCCCAATCATCTAATTTTATTTGGTTTGCTTCCTGAGTTTCTTTATCCTGTGTTCACTGTTCTAACTTTTGATCTAACAAAACCATGTGATTCACAAACTGTTAAATGGTTTTTTTGGGGGAACTCTGTGAAAGGAAGGAAGGAAAATTTCCCTCAAAGTTCCGATGGAGTTAAGGTCTCATCAAAGCCAAGGGACAAGATGTCAAGGTGTAAAATGTTGCAAAGACGAAGAGCCTTTTATGGCAGAATTGACCAAAATTAATTTCCACATCACTCAGCACAATCACAAAGGAACAGTGCCATTCAGATGCATCTACATAGGCTCACAAGACAAAGAGCTACACTGCACAGCTTTTTCTTGCAGTTTGAACTAGAAACTAAAGTAAAACTCTGACATTCTCCAGATTATTGGGCTTTTCTTTTTTTTTTTTGGCTTTTCCTTTTTTTTTTTTTTTTTTTTTAATGTTACAAAACTACACTCTTAACCTTAACCGGAGGTCTAATGGTTCTGATCAAAGACAATATGTGGAGGGTGGGAAGTCTGAAGGACAGTTGTTTTCATGTTAAGGGCTGTTGTTTTCATTTTCTTTTGAAGAAGAGTCAGCTTGGTTTATTTTAGACCTTTCCCTGAGAGTTATACTAGTTTGACATGAGTTGTGAACTCTTCTAATGACTAATTCAAGACTTTTCTTTTTTTTCTTTCTGGAAAGAGAGGGGAAAAAAAATACAACAAAAAACAAACACAAAGTCTAGGAGATAGATGGCTCATGGTGTTTGGAACAATCTTCAAATAGTATACATGACAAACTTTCCAAAATATTTTCCATTTAACAAAAGAATAATGTAAGAATAATAAAACACAAATACCCCTCACTGTCTGTCCCTATTTCTAAAGTAGATAGATGTTTGTCTGAAGAAAGAAGCCTTTGGAACATGCTTAAAAACAAGCAGACTCTTTATTATCTTTCTGAACTTGCATTTCTGAAATTAATTATGAGAACTGTTCAAGAATATTATGTGAACATTCTCAATTTTCTCGAAACAGTTGCAAAAGAATACAAGGTAAGTTTTACTTTAGTTACTATCAATCAGGTACTTCTGTGTCAAGAACTTTCTTATTCTTCTCTCTTACATGGAGAAAATTGAACTTTTTTGTAAAAAATGGGGAATGGCCAAAAGAAGAAAAAAGTGTTCAAAAGAATAGATGCAAACTCTGCAACCAAACAGCTGCAGAATTTTGGGAAGACAGTGCCAATAAAAAATCCTCTCAAAAATTGAGAACAAAATTTCAATGAAAAAATGTTTTGATTAAATCTGTGTGATTACATTGAAAAATACCTGAGACTTGCCTAAGAATGAATATGCATAATTAAGAAATCTTTTATCAAAACAATTGCAAAATGGACAACAAACTACCATACTCTAGCGTCAAGAAATAAAAAAAACAACTTTGCAGACTAAATCATTATAAACTGAGGGGTTCAGGCAAAAGGGGCAGTATTCTCCATCAAAACTACATCATAATGATAAACATTAAATTACTTCTTGTGCACTTTCTGTGCAAAGGATAAACTTTTTCCTTATTTTTATTTCACATGTAATTTACAACTTGATACAATGTTACTGAGTAGGCTTTGAGTATCCCAAGAGACGCTAAGCATCCAATTAATGTTTTGGGTATGCAAGATTTCTGGAAGAATTTGTGAAATGTTTAAAGGAAATCTGGAGAAAAAAGTGCAGAAAAGATGTAGAATTCTGTGCATTTGATAATTACTACAACTAAACTGAGCTACTTAAATACCTTAAAGCAAAAAAATAAAATAAAATTTGGAGATAACTTCACAGGTCATAGAAGAGTGTTCTTCATCATGTCCTCTCCTTAGGAAGTGTGGAAAAAGCCAATTTGCATATTCTGCATCATATTTACTTGTGGAATCCTTCTACTTGACAGAATGCATATATAATTTGGCTTAACAATATTTTCCTAAAATAACAATTTGGCTAAAATTTTATTAAACTGTATGATATCTTCCCCTCACAATATAGTCATGAGAGCCACCAAAAATAATTGTACATACCAAATCACAATATAAATTTCAATTTTTCTTAACTGATCTCCTACCAATGACACTATTTGTCCCATAACAAAGTGAAAACTTCAAGAAAGAGAAGCATACAAACACAAAATCATCTGATCACTTCCCAACACTCTTCAAGGTAAAGAAAAAAAATAGAATGACCAAATAATTGAGGAAAATCTACACATTCACTTCTACTGATACCATATTTAAGGTCACTGAAAATTAAAAAAAAAAAAAGAAAATAAAACCATTAAAATCCCAACTTTGACTTGTACTCCTCATTTCTAAACTACAAGATGACTCCAGAGGATTCACACTACTGAAGTTCTTGAAGAATGAGGTAAACTTACAAGGCTGTGTCCTTAAGGTACCAACAAAAATCAAATTATACCTACACTTGCAGTTTTAAGTATCATATTTGCCTTACCAAAAAAAATGACAAATCTCTGTGAAATTTTCCCCTCCTCTGCTCTTTACTCTTCTCATTTGTTCACGTTTGGGTGCTTTACTATGGCAGGGGCATTCATTATTCCAGGAAATTTTTATTTAAACTGCATTTAGCCAAAGTTCAATTTCCATACATGCAGACCCTGTTTTATAAGACACAAAGTAGGCCCAAAATAAACAAAAAAATGCCCAGACCCTTAGATATCTTCCTAGCTGAATAAGCATAACTGATTTTTTCCATTTGGAGACAATAGAAAGAGGAATGAGAAACAAGAAATATGACCTTATTCATCTATATAGGGTTTTGGCAAGTAATTATTTCTTTTGAGTTGAAAACATATTTGTTCAAGATATTACATGGAACACCTTTAATTTCTTTTCAGGTTTTAGCAATGTTATTAAAGTGTAATTAAAACAATAGTAATATTTCTGAATAAACTGGACAAAATCATCAAAGTGCCACATCTTTTTCTATTCTGAGCACTGTTATTATATTTAACAAGGCACTTATATGAAGAGATCATATGGTTATCATCACTGTGTACGTAGATTGTGAGATCATCTACAAGTATCAGTAAAATTTCCTTGCTTTCACTAGGTAACCACTACACACAGACAGAAGGGAAAACAGTGTCTGCTCCACAGACCCAGAAGCTAAATCTCCTTTCATGTTACAGGAGTCCTTCCATGCAGTAGTATAAGATAATACACTACATAATGGCCATCTAGTGATGATACTGAAAATAGGAGCATGGAGATCGAAGTCCTGGAAGAAAAGAAGAAAAACGTGGACTGAGAAACTATTGACGTCATCTGTTACTGGAACAATTTACTGATGGTCTCTTAAAACTCATTAGCGTCCTAATGCCTCAAGTAAAATATGCCAGAGATGACTTGGAAGTAATACAGAAAATGCCTATCTTTATAAAGAATTAAAATAATTAGTTGATAGAAACGGTCACATACTTATTTCTAGATGGCAACTGCATTGCACTGAAGAACACTGTTTTGAGGTAAGGTAACATAATACAAAACAATTCTAGAGATATTGTTGCGAGTAGAACAATCTTGTTTTGATTAATTATTCAGTTTGGTAAAATTACAGCTTGTTTAAAGGAGCATAAGCAATCTTTCAGAATGCTTCACTTGCTTCTTTATACATAAGAATAATTAATTCCAGGTGTAAATTTACTTAATTAAGAAGCAGTAGCCCATCTTTCTCCATTTGAATGGATAAATTTAAACCCTCAAAACAAATTACACAAATCAAAAATTGGCATAATAGTCCTGATTTCTGACACAGTGCAAGAAAAAAAAATAAAAGGAGGGGAGGCATGAGGGATACATCACACAGAAATCCCTTTCATTGCATTCATGTTTGTTGTATTCTATGTTCTTCTAGCACTGTCACAGGCCCCTTCTCTTTTTTTTCTGAACCACTGAGAAGACCAGGCAGCTAGATCCTTGAGAACTGCAACATGACAATATCCTTACAGGCAGTACAACGGGAATCTGCCATCATGGCAGGGGTATTTCCAAAAAGAAAAACCCACAGTCAAGAACCAGATGCCCAGGCTGGTTTCACATCTTTTCCTAAAAACATTTTTTTATATATTCCTCACTGAGGTCCTGTTAAGTGACTTTTCAGAAAATGGAAGGAGGAGAAAAACTGTAGAAGGAAGACAACACATAGGAGGAGGAGGACGGTGCAGATATAGGACCATTAAAATACAGTCTTTTCTTGTCCTATTCACTGGCATTTGAGTGTACATGAACTCTGTCTTGTCCTCAGAAAGTTAAGTCCAACTTAAGTGATCTTCTCACTACTGATACATATGAATGACAGCAAAAACCATTTGCTGATTAACACTACAACAATACTGCCAAAATTATACACTTTTGCATTTAAGAGATTGTTGAAATGCAACTCTAAACACCTAATTAGCCATGTGTAAGATTATTTTAAAATTTACAGCTAGCATTGACAAAGTACTTACAACCATTAGAACACAGGCAAGCAACTAGGAAAATCAAGATTTCTTCAGGTTTTATCTGAAAAATCACCATGACATGTGGTAAACCAAAACCAGCTAGAAACAGAATGCTGCTATGTAAATATTATATCTGTTTTCAAGCTTGTAGATTAATAGAGCCCAAACAAGACATTTTCAGAAACTGCCATTTTTTAAATTACTGCACATATATCCTTCCCTTTTTCACCATGATACATACTAAGGAAGCAATGGCTCACAAATTATTTCAATAACTGTTTTAGGAAAAAGTTACACGTAAATTTCTTCCCAAGAAAAAGATATTAATACAAAAGGAAAAATAGACCAAAAAAACCCCAAACAAACAGTTTAAAGAGGAGGAGATGGAACAAAACCAGCCTTCCAAATAACTTAAGCAATGTTGGAGTTTGTTTTCTTGTTTAATTGCAGTGACTCAAGCCATGAGGAGCTTTGCACAGAGACAGAGATAAGAGAGTAACCCATATAAACTCAGAAAAGGCAGTACACTGTTTGCTTATTGTCTATGAATTTAAGGTACAGCCTATTAATCATTTTAGATAGCACTGTTGGACTATTTTATTAATTGTATCCATTATATTATTTAGTATAGTTCATTTTTTAATGTTACCAGATTTTAAAAGTTGTTTATCAATATAACATTTGCTAGTAAATCTACAATTAAACAAAATTAGCTGTGAACAAATAAAAACTTTTAAATATTAGGCTTCCAATAATACACTTTTTCTAACATATTCTCCTAATATTATATCTGAGTCATTAACAAATATGCACCTAAAAGGATTTGCAAGAGGATTATGCAAATTAATATGGCCTACTTAACACTTGATTTACTTTGTCACTGTTATGCACCCTGTATGACAACTATCCACCTGAACAAAGACAATTGACAAATATAAGGAAACAGGCAAAAGACTGTTAAAAGAAGACACTCAAAAAAAAAGAAAAAAAAAAACAGTGAAGGTTGACTTGCAGTCCTCTTGTAAGAATACTTTGCAGCTACTTTAAACAGATTTATGATAAACTAGCATTCCACAATTACAGCTCAGAATATCACTGCCTTCAGGTCATTTCTTTCTCTCTCCATGCAGAAAAATATGTTTCCAAAGTAGTACTTAGAGCATGACATTTAAGGATAAACTGACGTTTTCACTCATGAAACCAGAACTTAGGTATGTTGCTGTTAATAAAGAATGTAAGGTATAGTCCATAAAATTCAATTATATGCTCTATGATCACAGAATTATTTGCTTATTAAAGTATATGTAAACTGCTGTTTAATTTACAAATTAGAGCTGATCCTTAAAATAGTTACCTATTATTCTACTACTCTAGCCTCACTATCTTGTTTCTAAATTGTCTTCATCTGAAGATTCTCCAAACATGTTTCATAATCAATTTTTTTAATAGTTTTGGGTAGAGTTGTTTTTAATCTTACTGAAGAAGAAAAAAATCCCAATGTAAAGTCTAATTTAATATTAAAATATGTTTGAAGATTAAATTACTTGAACATTAACAATTGACAATAATATATATCACAAGAACTCCAACATATCCCTAAAAGTGATCACTCATAAACAAAATCAGAGGTTAAATACAAATTTAGCAGAAACCGAAATACTGTAAAGCATGAAAATGAAAACTTTAATTCTGATCTATTTTGATGCACTGAACTTGCTATATGAGCTCTGTGATCGATGAAAAAGGAAATACCCTCAACCCTACTTTGTCAGAAAGAACGAAACAAAAAGACAAAGTTTCTAAACCGAATTAAGCAATCACTATCAATCACACTGTGTTGAAGTCACTCTCCTAACTACTTCGAGTTGCAATGAACTACCTCTGAACAATCTTCTCCCAACTCCTTGGGACGCAGTAGTAACAGGAATAAATTGTTGCTTGGCAATGGAAACACTATCTAGGATTTTTGATTTTGCCATGTACACCTACTAAGCTTTTGGCAATTTTAAAGATTATCGTGGAATACAGCTTTTCCTTATACTAGAGAAGAACTCAACTCCTGGAAGGTTCTTACAAAACATTAGAGCTATCAGGGGATAAATTTCAGCATGATATCATCTTAGAGATCGATGAGCAATAGCTGGTCATAACAAAAGTCATTTTCAGTGACAGTGAATAGCAAACAATAAGAAATACATTGAGCTCATGCAAATTTTCATAGTGCACAGAGTAATTCAGAGATGAATGACAAACCCAATAACAGTCTAGATTCAAATAGTGCAATTATAACCAACAGATCTAATGTATATGTTGCACTATTACTCAGCATCAGTATAAAGTGGCAATCTCCAGGGATGATTGCTTTCAGCACATGAACTTTGACCTCAAAGGGCAAAGATAAAACATTACAAGAAAGGCAGAAATGGAAATTGTAAAACAATGTAGAATTAGCATCTAGTAATACTGTAAAATAAACTCACAGTTCCTAGATCATTAATGTAAATCTGTGGCTTTTCAGAGCCTAGAAGTCACCAGAAGTTTCATTTAATATTTTCAGACAAAATCTAAAGAGGAGTAAGCAATAAAACCTATAATTACTAGCCATAAATAAAGTAGAAATAAGCATGATGCAGTGTCCAAACAAAATAATAATCACATGTGTGCGCTGCAATGGGAGGAAATAGGGCAGTGAAATGAATAACCAGGCTGCAAGCCATGAAGCCAAAGATTTCCCTGACGCAACAAAGGTTTAAGGACACTTTGTTGATTTACTCTGTGACAGGCTGACATTCTTGTAAGCATAATGCTCAAAAGCTCATTTCAGCAGTTTTAAGCAGCACGGCACTTTTTCCTGATTTATGGCTGGTTTATGGTAGTTGGAAATGGACGTAGTCATTGTGGCCGTAGTTTGAAATGAAGTTAAGTGATGTCCTTGATGCAGACCCAGTGTGAAAAATGAAAACTATGAAAGAAATGAAAATGATTAAATACACCTTGATAATTTAGTCCAGTGGGGAAAAGGGCAAAGGGAAAAGATGATTCGTAGTGCAAGCGAAGATTACACTCTTTGGAGAAGTAAATTCAAGACTGGTAATACATAATGGCTAAGTTTTCAGAGGTCAGCGGTCAAAGCCACTGTAAGACTGGCTCACAAAAATTATTACAGCAGATGCATTACATTGAAGTTATGCATATGCCTTCTGTTTGTTTTCTTTGACCACACTAAATTTTCATTTACTCCCGTAACTGTTCCAGAAACAAACAGTTAGATCATGACACAAATAACACACTCCTCAGAATAGGCTTCCAAATCCAGAGCAGACAACTTCTTAAAATTTCTCTATGAAATTAATGGCTTTTGAATAAGAGAAAGGGACATGAAAGGGATCAAGCAAGCTAGAAAAAAAAATAGTTTAGTCCACTTGTTTTTCCTCAAGCATTTACTAAAAAATATCCAATAAACTTACACTGGAACTAAGAGATGGTGGGTCTGTCTTTGAAAATTACTCAGTATCAGCCAGCAAATCCATTTAAATTGAGAGGATTAGAATGTCATAAGAGTCACAGTTAAAGTGCCATTAAAAGGAACTACTAGTTGTTTAATCCATTACCTGTGAACTTATTAAGTATTTTTTTCAGATTCAAAACATTCCCAGTATGAATACAAGTATGAGAGATGGGAGAAATATTTCAATCAGAAAAAATCATGATCTCCACATGAAAGCTGTGAAAGTTGAGAAGTGTGCAACTGCCTGAAATGACTTAAGGGATAACTGTCACTGGAATTAATACAGTTTGAATGTTTAAAAATTACAACAGATTCCTTTACATTTCGAAGGCTGTCTGATTCCTGCTGTGAAAGCTTAATGTCCTTCCATTTGATCGAGAGTTGTAGCTGCTTCAGTGTACAGTTGACTAATGCTTGTTTAATGGATTGGAATGGTCAACAAGTGTCAGAGGTACAAGTACCAAAGGTTAAGTTAGGAGGGGGTGATTTATTCTCTCTTCTGTTGATATGCTGTCAGTTACCCTTCAGAAAGAATGGTGAAGGGTTATGAGCTGAGAACTTTCAAATACACAACCTACAAAAAAATAATAATAAAGTAAAAAACAATGCAAAAAAAAGAAAACTTCCAGGACATCCCAGCAGTAAGAGTTGGGGGTGGAGTTCACAGCTCAAAATTTTTTGCCATTTCATTTGTATAACAGCCCACCTGGACTCATAAGAAAGAAAAAATAATTAAATGTTAGAGAGTAAAATAAAATCTAAGAAGGTAAAAAATACTGCATATGGGGCATTCATCAAGCTTCCTTTCACAGCTACCACTAAGCTCTAAGAATTCACAAGAAAACACTAGCTGAAGGTACCTGTCTTGACTAACATCCTACACTGACTTTCAAATAAGCCTCTCCAATGCAACCCCAAAATGAAGTAGGGTTAGAAACCAGATATTTAATTATGTGAAATACTAAATATAGGAGGATTCCACCCAATACCAAATTAAAAAAGCACACAGATAGCTTTCTTACCCCCGTGATTTTTTCCTAGAATCTGTTTACCTTCAGCACTTAACACTTCTACATGATGTACCCAGTACAGCTTTCAAATACAGCATCCCTGGAAAGACAGGGCAGCATTTAATAACATCATGCTTCTGTTTAAATCAGTATTTATTTATTTATTTAAGAGTATATTTATTGGAAAATATATTCAAGAATTCTGACTGAATTGATAGACCTACTTGTGTTCTCTAATAAAGTGATTTTTAAACTGTATACAGACGAAAGAAATGTTCTGCAAATTCTAACAAACAGCCACTCAGTATGGTGCACTCTCTATCCAGACACTACCCTCTGTGTGTGTTATAAAGATACAGACTATAAAACAAAGTCCTTCACCTCTCAGTTACTCCAATGCCTACAGTGGGGATACTGAGTCTTCAGCACCGATTACTTTTCTCAACGGACTCTGTCAATAGGGGTACTTACCAACATGGACATGGCATGCAGCTTCATTACTGGAAAAGAAGCTCAGATATTCTACTGTAATACATACTTTGATGTTCTTTAAAGATAAAAATCCATAAACATGGCTTTCCTTTTAACATTTCATGACCAAACAGCTACAAAAGTAAAATTCCTTCCACACAATCACCAGTATGAAACAAACAAAACCAAGTCTCTCTTGTTCCTCTTTCTTTAACGGTGGACTTCCTATGACAAGTATTGCTTTACTAGAAAATATCAAGTCATCATCAGCTGTGGTTAAACCAGAATGAACACTTCATTTAGAATAAAGATTACAATAAAATGAACTTAATAGGGCAAACTTTTGAAGCCAGCTCTGGCAGGAAAACCATTTTCATTTACAGTCTGAGATTAATAGCTAAGAAACAAAACTACAAAGATAGGAACTTGTTGGTCTTCCAACTTTTAAGAATGTAATGAGTGAATTTTAAAAAGAAAGTAGAGAAGAAAGGAAAGAAAACCTAAATGTTAAAATCTGTCTTGGCTAAGCTTGAAGTACAGGGTCATTTCTCTTTTAAAGCTTGTGATATAATCAAACCAAAGAAAAACAATGAGACCAATGAATCTCTGTACTCCTTAACATAGCCAAAACATGGATCATATATACACAATACGGAGCAAGTAAAATCTAAACCTCAGGTCTGATTTTTATTGCTTGAATAAGAAGAAAAGTGCTGCAATCAAACTCAGGCTGCACACGTGAATTTAAAAAGTATTGACAAACATGAGAAGAGTGGAGCAGGGAGGATGTCTGCTCAGATCCAAACAAGGCAGCCTAGAGAGAGCTGGTTTTTGTGAAATTTCCATTTGTGTACGTCCTACAAAAAATATTGTGATTTCCACATCTCACTTCAAATCAAGTTTATATCTAATTTGGTTATTATTTCTATTTGTCATCCCAATTGTTTATATATTCAAAACACACAGAAAACCAGGATAGAGGAATCATTGCTACCCAGATAACTTACAGAGAGGAAAAGAGAAAGAAAGAGCACGTGAGCAAGAAGCACAAGTGAGCACAAGAAAGAGAGGGTGTGTAAAAGAGTGACTTGAAAGAGGGAGAGAAGGGAAGAGAAAGGATGAGGAAAAGTCAAAGAGAGAAAGCGTGCATGCAGGTGAAAGAGCAGGTAAGAACAAGAAAGCGCATGCCCAAAAGGGTGAAAGGGAAGGAGAGGAGAAAGGAAAGGAGGCAAGGGAGGAGAAGGAGGAAGGGCAAGAGAAGGGATAAAAAGTACTTGGGAGAGAATAAGTTATTTTGACAAAATCAAATTAAAGGTTTGGCTGGTAGAGCCAGATATGAATCATACATCTTTTTACCCAAAACCCAGTAGCTTAATGATCTTCTCATCTTGTGGCATGCAGCCAAAATGATGAAATGAATCATGTGACCCCGATAGACTGGTACCCAGAGTCTTACTGAGCTTTACACACTGCATATTTTCTTTATTTCAACTCAGCATGGTTTAGATCCAGTCTTTTTGGTTTAGTAATTTCAATATAGTTCAATCTGTTATATTTTTATCTGGTTCAATCCATAACATAGTTACATTTTATTCAGTTCAGTACACTTTCTATTCAATTCTCTTATCTGCTTTATTCAATCCATTACAATATACATATGTTTTATTTTATTTATTTTGGTATGAGGTGTATTAATTTTTCTGTATGTTACGTTAAACCCTCAAGATGTTGTATACATTTCTTCATCTGTTACATGCATTTTGTCTTGTGTTCTAGTACACATCGTATCTGTTTTGATATGGTTTTAATCCTGCTTCTAATTTTTTTAGAGCAGTTGTGTAGTATTAATTTGATTTGTTTTTCATCTGCTCCTGCATTAATCTTCTCTAAGCTACCTCATATTTAAAGAGCAGTAAGATTAAATATAACATCGTTACTGTCAATAAGCATGAACACATACAACTTAGTCTTTAAAGAATGATTTCTAGAATCTTCGAATGGTTTAGGTTGGAAGGGACCTTAAAAATCATCTAGCTCCCACACCTTCCACTAGACCAGGTTGCTCCAAACCCTGGGCAACCAGGTTGCCCAACCTGGCCTTGAACACTTCCAGAGAGGGGGCATCCACAGCTTCTCCAGGTAACCCATTCCAGCGCTTCACCACCCTCACAGTAAAGAATTTCTTCCCAATATCTAATCTAAATCTCCCCTCCTTCAGCTTAAGGCTATTACTTCTTGTCCTGTTGCAACATACCCTTGTAAACAGGCCCTCTCCAGCTTTCTTATAGGCCCCTTCAGGTAGCAGATGACTGCTATAAGGTCTCCTTGGAGCCTTCTGTTCCCCAGGCTGAACAATCTCAACTCTCTCAGCCTGTCTTAACAGGAGACATGCTCCAGCCCTCTGATCATCTCTGTGGCTCTCCTCTGAACTTGCTGCAACAAGTCCAGGTCCTTCTTTTGGTGGGGGCCCCAGAGGTGGATGCAGTACTACAGGTAGGGTCTCACAAGAGTGGAGTAGAGGGGCAGAATCACCTCCCTTGACCTGCTGGTCGCGTCTGTTGATGCAGCGCAGGGTACAGTTGGCCTTCTGCGCTGCAAACACATATTTCTGGCTCATGTTGAGCTTCTCATCCACTAATACCCCCAAAACCTTCTCCCTCAGGGCTGATCTCAATCCATCCTCCACCCAGCCTGTAATTGTGCTTTGGATTTACCCAACCCATGTGCAGGACTTTGCACTTGGCCGTGTTGAACTTTATGTGGTTCACAAAGGCCCACCTCTCAAGCCTGTCAAGGTCCCTCTGGATGCCATCCCTTCCCTCCAGCATGTTGACCCACCACACAGCTTGGTGTCACTGGCAAACTTGCTGAGGGTGCTCTCAATCCCACTGATCATGTTGCCACCACAGATGTTAAACAGTGCTGGTCTCAATACTGACCGACTCCTGGGGAACACCACTTGTCACTGGCTCTACTTGGACATCGGATCAGCGACCACATTTCTTTGAGTGTGACCATCCAGCCAATTCCATATCCGCTGAGTGGTCCATCCATCAAATCCATATCTCTTCAATTTAAAGACAAAGATGTTGTGCGGGACAGTATCAAATGCTTTGCACAAGTCCAGGCAGACAATGTCAGTTGTTCTTCCCTTACCCACCAACACTGCAACCCCGTTGTAGAAGACCACTGAATTTGTCAGGCACAATTTGCCCTTAGTGAAGCCTTGGCTGTCACAAACCACCTCCTTATTTTCCATGTGCCTTAGCACATATTTCCAGGAAGATCTGCTCCACGATCTTGCCAGGCACAGAGGTGAGACTGACTGGCCTGTGGTTCCCGAGATCTTCCTTTTTTTTGCCTTTTTAAAAATGAGGGTTATGTTTCCCCTTTTCCAGTCACTGGGAACTTCACAGGACTGTCACGACTTCTCAAGACACTGCTAGAAGACACCACGGTGTGCTGTTGAATTCATCGGAATTGTGTCTGAATTTGTAAACATCATATTCAGTGGGAGTTAAGACTATAATGATTCTTCTCAAAACCGTAGGAGACCAAAATAGTCTCCTATATATTATATTTCACCTTCATATTTTCTATATTCTTCTCTTTCATGAATTTAAGGAATAAGAAGTGGAATTCCATTTCATAAGGAATTAAAACAGAAAACTGCAAGCATTTAAAGAACATAACTCCTCACTTAAGGAACATAATCCCTGCAAATCAGGATGCATGATTTTGAAACAGTTCTATGGTTTTTAGCATTTAGATTTTAAATACTAGTGAAATGTAGCCTCCTCTTTTTCTATATTTGTTTAGATTTTGTGGGAGGGGATAAATTTGGCCACATTTGAGGGATTTTGTACACACGAGAAGCAGAAAATTTAAATCTCTGCCTCTTTTTATTAAAAAACACTTAAGATTCTAATAATATCTTGTCTCAGAAGACAGGGGTATAAGAAGTTACTATCAACACAATTATTAGAAATTGATGTTAACAATGAAAATCAGCATAAAATCAAATTAATTTGCCATATAAGCAGAAGATGAACTTTGGCCTTATTGCAGCTATGTCCCTTGAGTTGGGAACAAAGAGATGGGACTGCAAGACCATCAGACTTCTGAAGCAGAGGTTGGTTTTTTCCTATGTCTTTGCATAAACATGACACACTTGAATGTATTATCTCTAACAAACAGCAAAATACTTCCTGCTGTGTATCCATTTGGCTTGCCATTAATTATCCTGGGCAATGCCACAAAGTGGACTCCATGCTGCTCTTTCTCTATCCCAAATCATGTTTTCCAATGTTTAGCACATTCTGGTTCCTTCTTCCTGGGAACTGACTGCCCTGCTCATTAAAATGCAGCAATTAAAGTTATCAATTTTGGCACAGCCTGTCCTTTTCTCTCTTCTTAATTTAGGATATCATCTTAAAAATCTTCCTTTAATTACTCATCATAGATAGATTGGTGAAACAGGTGATATACGTTGCCCTGATGACAGGTATCATTAGATGTGCTAGAAACCACTGTACAAAGGCCCCCTTCTCCATCCATACCTCCACAGAGGCTCCCATTCCCTGACTGCTCAACATCCAAAAAGCTATGTTACTGTAGAGACCCACACACATGTGCACGCCACTGTGCCAAGAAGCATGTCCACCTTCAGAGTTGCTGACCCAGAACATCCAGATAATTTTCAGCCACCCAACAGGCCGCCCAACTTGAACCTCTTTCCTGTCCTCACCATGCATTATACCTTTCCTCTTCTATTTCAGAGAACTACTGTACGATCTAGCTGTCAAGAGAAATGGAGAAAGGGCAAGTCCTTAAAGAATATATATGGAATTTCAATTTCCATTCCAAATTCAATCTGTGAAAGTTTGGAAGACAATGCCCATATACTAAAA
The DNA here is from genome assembly GCA_013399095.1 of Psophia crepitans. NCBI lineage: Eukaryota > Metazoa > Chordata > Aves > Gruiformes > Psophiidae > Psophia > Psophia crepitans. The sequence continues at coordinate 73,675 of VWZZ01002489.1, forward strand.
GCAGACAAAATTCCAGCCATTCAGTCTTTTCAGGTTCATAGAACAATGTTTCTGATGTTGAAGAAAATAACTTCATAGACCTTTAACTATGGGAGAAATTTTAAGCCTGTGCAAAGGCTCAGCATGAGGACCATGTACTACAAAAAAATTGGTTTAGGCTTTTGCTTGAGAGTTTAAATAATGCTCAGGTCTTGTGCTGGCAGGATCTTCACAGAAATTAACATTTTCTATTTAACACAAGTAACATAACACTTCATAAATTTTCATATTTCTGAAAGGTGGAGAAGTGAGGGAACAGAACTACATTCTTTTTACAACTGACACACATAAAAGCACCTCAAATAATACCTGTTCCCCCAGCTCTTTTTTTTAATATGAAAAACATCATTTTGGCTTTATCACCATGTTTTTCAGCTACAGATTTACGTGTTTAACACATCTTAAGTGTGTGTGTAAGAGTATCATACAGAATGTAGATTACATTAGTGTTCGGAAATGTTGGCATTCAGTTAGACTACAATGCATCTGGAGATACTCCACTGAATTTACTCCAGTTTGCACTGAGCAATGAACAACCAAGACCTGGAACTGTGCGTGGCATTTACTTGCCTCCAATCTTCGAATATAACGTGCAGTATTGGTGAGACACATTTGGGACTGTATAACATGATACAGTTAATGAATATAAGATTAACGAATTTAAAATATTATTTTCCCTTTTTATAAAATGTGTACATGTGCTTGCATAAACATATACTCTGCATGCTCTGATTCTGTGCACCAGTTTTCAAACCAAGGCAAAAATTTTTACAGCTGACATCCAAACCACTCCAGCATAACTTATAATGGAAACACTGACACCAAGCTAACTGTGGTGGCATGAACAATGCTCATATAAAACAAAAAGCAAAGTTTGCTCAGAATAAATTACATGAAGTTCAAAACTCAGATTAAAAGCATATGAACCTGAAATCATTTTAGTGATGACTATATTCTGTGAATTCATACAATCCAGAAAGCAAGATTTTGAGTCGTGACTTTTTAAAGTTTTCTTTGGAAAATTCAAATTCTGTAGGATGTCTAGCCTAACAGCTTTTATTTGTATTTGCAAAACTTATATGCCTTTTTTGTAGCACTCATTGTGGCTATTAGTATGCACGGACACATTCTAATATTGTCCCCCACAACAAAAGCCATCATCCTGGCAAAAGGAGACAGGAAAATGTAACACTCTCCTACCATGACCAAGATGGTAAGAGCTGCTGCAGTTGCCAAATACGATACACAAAACATTTAATTTATAATAGTTAGAACTTGGCCCTTGACCAAGCCCAAAGAACTATGTCTTATTTCACTTGCTCTTGAATATGTCTCTTTCAGAGATAAATGACTGTGCTGTTTGCCAGTTCTCTCCTCTGTTTGGCGTTTTGTTTAGCTCCGCTTGTGACAAGCCAAGAGTTGATGCATCTGCTTGAATGTGTAATATACATCTTTGGTCAACTTAGCTTTTTTCCTTGACAATATTATGTCAAACAATCACATCACAACTGGCTCTGATCTCTTTGTTGTTAGCTAATAAATTAAAGAGTATTTATTATCTGCAATCCTTTTTTCCCTTTTAATGGTGACACATTTGTGGTGAATTACAGGGCAGCTTTATAAACTAGGCTGTGGGCCAGTATCAGCCCCTGCGTTCATGTGAATGTTCCCTCTCCCACTTGGCCTCCCAGCCTGGTGGTAAATCAAGGCAGCTGTCACAGCACACTAAGTTAGTGTGCGTCATTGGGGAAAGCAGGAAGCGTTGGGGGTATAATTCTGTCCATCAAACTAATATGTTATATCAGTAGCTTTGTAATCTTCTGCTATAAGTTATGGGAAGTGACACCTAAGAATTCACTTTGAAAGCAATGTGTTCCTCAGACTTTAAGCCAAAACAGACCCAATCTGCAGCAAGAGTTCCTCTGTTTATATGAGCGGATTTGTAGCAGCTAGCCACCCCATCGCTATCAATGCAGCAGTATTTTACACATTCCACTGCAAGCCTCTCTCTGTTTACAGTCTTTGCAGCAGAATTTGTAAACTTTTAAAACATGATTTCTTCCCTTCTCCTTTTTTTACCCTTGCTTTAACCTCCAGTAGCAGGATAGATAAATATACTCCTTGAATGTTATCGTGACAAAGTGAACTCCTGACAGATAGGAATGAATGGGAGACCTATTTCCCTTGTCCATACCCTCTTCAACCTTTGCCTTGACAAATGTGGGAAATAGCCGCACAGGACAGGAGAAGAATACACACAGCACTATGATAGGAATGTCAGCTTTTTTGTTAAATGTTCACATGATACTGAAAGAAATGAGTGAAGATAACCTTAAATAGGAAGTGTGTTTTCTAAACAGCTTCACAGAGATCCAATTCACACTGTATCTCCCCTAAAAGGATGGCTTATTTTCAGTGACTATTTCTAATGCTTTTGAAGACCAACAAAAGAGGAACTTGGACTCAATTAAGTGTTTTTGTGAGGTGTGATTTGATCTGAAAGAAGTATGGTTTATCTTCAAAGAGTCTCAACCAGACAAGCAGAACCCTAGCACACTGAAATCAAAGATATATGCTAAAGACATTAAATATCCGTACTCTCTTTGCCAAAGATATTTCAAAGAAAATTTAGCATTAAACCCCACAGAAGTTTGCTTTGATAATCTTTGTAATCAATAGTAAATGTAAAAAAGCACTAGAAAACACTACTCTCTTCATCCTTAAATCTAATTCCAGAGGCTATTACAATATAGAAAAAACTTATTGGGAAAATTTAACTTCACTTAGTCTTAACACACACAGTACTATCATTGTCTCATCAAACACTGATCCAGCTTTCTGTCAATGAATGTGGCTTACAGTGGATTTCAAAACATGTCCAGGACAGTTAGAGATACTTCTGATTCCATTAATCTGTGCAATATGCAAATGCTGTTTTAACTTTCATTTCAATGTCAACTTGAAAATCACGAATGATATTTCACAGGATCACATGGTATACCACATTGCCTAAAACCTTAAGAAATCTTGTGTTTAATAGTGTCAGGTATTGTTCACATGCCTTAAAAATTTGAAAACGTGTATGTCAGACTTGGTTAAACATTAATAAAATGAAACATTTTATCTTGAAAGTAATCTACTTAGAAATCACTTTTCTTTCATCTGTTCATCCCAGATAATTAAAGCAGCATAGATCTGGGTTATTTCCTCTTTAATAACAAGTCAAAAATATATATCAAAGTTTTCTTCCAGTTGTAACCACCATGATCTGAACAAAACTATCTAGTTTAAAAAACATCTAGTTAAACCCACAGTTAATAGGATTTAAAACAAAAAAAGATTCATTATCACATGAGATGCGGGAAATTGTAATTAACGTGTTTACACCAATCATCAGAGCGGTCTGGCTTTTGGCTGGGACAGAGTTAATTTTCACAAGAAGCTGGAAGGGGACACAACCTGGACAGCTGACCCAAACTAGCCAAAGGGATATTTCATAGCATATGATGTCACGCTCAGTATATAAAGGGCGGACCTGTCTGGGAAGGACTGACTGCTCAGGAATAGGCTGGGCATCAGGTTCCAGTGAGCAAATTGCATTGCATATCACCTGCTTTGTGTATTCTTTTATTAGTAACATTGTTGTTATTTTCCTCTTTCTTTGCTGTCTTAATAAACTGTCCCAACCCACAAGATTTACCTTGTTCTTCCAACCCTCCTCCCCATCCCACCAGCAGGAGGGAGAGAGTGAGCAGCTGCATGGTGCATAGCTGCTGGCTGGGGCTAAACCATGACAAGACCATACATCTGCAGTTGATGGCAAGACTGTAGGATTTTCCAGTGCTATGCTTTTCACGTGGGATTTACTTACTTGGCCCCTGTCTTGTACTCTTGCTTGCTGCACTTCCATCTCACTTTTTTTTTTTAAAGGTAAAATATCCCTCTCTCACTTTACAACCTCACACTGCAGAGTGCCCCCCAAAATAGAAACTATTTCTATTTCACTACTTACCTGTGACTGAAGGGGAAACAACAGGGCTTTGTAGAGATTCCAGGGCTAGACTGCAACAAAATCTCTGTTATTTAGGGGACTTCTGCACGGATGGCTATTTTGCTGGGAATCATATGTCCATGATGCTTCCCACCACAGCTTTCCTTTACACGGCCCATTCAACACACAGGTGTATGCCAGCATTAAGATACCATTTATTAGGTCTTGTTCGGTGCTACAAAGCTCTCAAATATTTACCATCGCATGGTTGTTTTCATTTGGGAAACGGGCTTGCAGCTGTAATAGATTGGCCATAGCCAACCATTCCCTCAATAAAGTATCCAGTGATTTAATAGAGCTTGAAGAAACAAGGTCTTGTACTTCATGATTTTTCTGCAGAAACAACTAAAAATTTAGTAGTTTTAGACCCTCTCCCAGGAGTAGGTCTCTCATAAAAACATTCTACAAATACCACTGCTTAAGATACACTCTGAAAGCCCAGATTCTGCAAACACCAGGCATTAGGAATGAAGGGAAAATATCTCTGATGTCTTAACTGATCAAAACCAACTCCCTACAAAGGGAAAGTTAATGGTTAGAGTTCGGAAACCATGCTCAAGGATTCAGGGGGCTTTTTCCCTCTCCCCTCTACACCTGTTCAGCCTTCTCTGAACAAACCTTCTTGCAGCTGCTGAGGACTAGGCCTCGGATAAAGTTATTTGATGAAGTACTGTAAAAAACTGAATCAAGCATTTGTGATATTTTTCACAGTCAAAGGTACTTTTTCCCCACCTGTGACTGCTGACTAAGGTGTTTGTTCTGAATATCTCAAGTGCAGCCCTGCCAGTCTAGCCATTAACACATTCATTGTTCCCCACTGCTGGATAATAACTATATTTCTCAAGTCACCTACAAAAATTATAGTAGTTGCACCAGGTTGGCCACCTGAGATTTGGCAATGAAATAGCTTGCTCCTGTTTCCATGAGTACTCATGTAAAGCCATATAAAAATTCATCCAGAGTTCAAAGTATATCAGAGAGACAGACTGTCAGTACACAAAGCTAACATTTGGACTGAATCATCCATCATCACTAGCTAAGCACTCAGAAACCAAGTAAAGCCCATTTTATATACACAGGGCAGAGTCCCGTGACTTCCCCACTACATGACCTCCTAAAACCAAGTGTCACTGCATTCATCAGAAAGTTGTTGGCTTTTTACTTCCTCTATGAATACACTTTGACTAGAATCTTTGAAGAGCATAGGGGAGCTGAGCAGTCATATTTAAACTGAAAATGAGCACAAAGTGGGCAGCTTATCCACTCAGCCTCTTTTGGAATTCCTTGCTTTCACTTCTATTTAGCATTTGGGACATTCAGAAATGAACGCCAAGCAAAAGACAGTATTTTCAAATCAATTAAATACGTCAATGATTGTAAGACTATGTCTGACAGCAATACGCACAAATCTGATCCAGCATTTTAGAAATAACACATCAATATGGTTCCAGCTGATGCAGACTCCAAAATCATATTCCTTGAACAAGTCCTTTGACCTTCCAGACTTGGTCACACAGGCTATACTTGAAAGGATTTGTCTAGCTTTCTCTATTAAACAAGTCTTAAAATTTTGCAGTCTAAGGTGAAAAACGTTAAACCTTATACTAGGAAATGTTACAAATTTCAGTTACTTGTAAGGCACTTGGCTTTGCTCATTGCTTTTCCTTGTCCTTTCTTAAGAAATATGAGAAACAAAAGAAAAGAGAAATAATGGAATATCTACTTACGTCTTCTAGCAATAATACAGGACTACTACTCGGTTTTGAGACAGATGCAAGAATGTTAATTAAAAGCTAACTTCAAAGCATCTCATATGTGTCTTCTTATAGAAACCAATTTTTGTCCCCCCCCCTCCCCCAATACAAGCAAAAAATTATAACCTGAGACAAATTTTCATTACATTTTCAAGAGTCAGTTAACAATGACTTTTCCTCTAGCTATTATATAAATTTAATAAATCTGAAGTCAATAACATTTAGTTATGTAAGACATTGTAAAACAAATATTAGGTGATATCAAGTGATTTTAAAAAAAAATCATGTAAATATGCTTTCATTTTCAGCCGCCTTTAACAGCTCTTTCACAATAATACTAACTTAAAAAAGAAGTTGTGAATGAAAATTTCTTCAGCCATTCTAATATCTTAATTAGATATGAAAATTTGTACTACAAATAAATGATAAGGGATGACAATGTTCAGCACCACCAGTGAATAATTTTCAGGACACATCTCACGATAATTTTCTAAATCTAAGAGTTGGGTTTTTTTCTACTATTCACCAGGCTGAATAAATAGTTTACTTACGCTATATTGATTAAGATTGCTTTCTTTTTAGTTATATGCATAGACATTTGGTGATTTTTCTTTTCCAAATCAATTAGAAGCTTTTCTGGGTCCAATTTCTGTTTCTTCTCTATTTTAAGTGAGAAAAAAGTATCTGAAGGTATTTCTCGGTTGTAAATGATTCTTTTTAGTCATTTAAACCCATCTTGCTTCAATCTTACCCACTCTTTGAGACTGTAATACAAATGACGGCCTCCTTTCCTTAATATAAACAGAAACTATTAGAAAGAACAAACATCAGCTGAGCTAACCCTTTGCTCCACAGTTCTTTCGTACGCTGAGTGATCCTAAGTTAGCTTTTCTGATTTTTTTTTCAAAAACATAGCAGGCTCAACAGGACTAATGGTGCATACTGGATCACAACTCCAGAGGAGTTTTGGGATTTTGATCATTTCTGTGCCACCCTTTTGTGCAAATTTCAGTCCCAGAAAAGCAAAATACAATCCCCTAGTTTCACCCCAGTCAGACAGACAGCAGGCTTACAAGATGGTTTGTTTGAAAAAGCACTCCCCAGTAAATGTAGAATGATGACTGTTCCAATACCATTCGATTTTGGAGATGAGGGCCATTTTCTTCCACATATCTCCAAATCTCATCTCTGTAAGAAATGGCATATGAATATAAACACAGCTACAGGTTGCACTTGTAAACAGACTGTTTCTCTGGAAGCATTTAATTAAGACACTGTCATTTTTTAGTTTTCTGACTCTTTACTGCTGTTTTAAATAGGACATAAGCAGTCATGACCTTTTGTGTCTGATGTCAGAGAAATGAAAAGGCCCAGCAATAACTGGAGTTTACATTGGCTTCATTTTCCAGTCCAGAATTAAATACACACTATATCCAGCGCACCATACATTCTTGAAGGCTTAAGATGCGATTCAAGCCCTCCTTGTGTGAAGAAAACAGATAACAGCTGGGAAACTATGGAGTAGTTCCAACAGGGACTTCTACTTCCTCATATAGCCCTGCTCAATGAATTACAATTATAATATCTCTATGGTTGTCAAACAACTACTTACTTTAAAAACACCAGCTGTACTATGCCGCCTTTTCTCATTTTCTTGTTGCAAGACTTATCAAACAACTGAAGTATTGTATATTCTTCAGTGAAAGCCTAGCCTGGAAACTTTGAAGATGATTAGAAGAAAACAAAACAGGTCAATTTGTAGTTGCTCTATATACACTAGCTAAAATTACCTAATTCTTCTACGTTTGATGTTCAGCAACTGAATAAAATAGTCTGTATTTGAAAAGATTTAAGTACCCATTTGATGTCTTTTGGGATTGCATGGATTTGTTTATGCAAGTATATCATTGTCAAATCTATCAAAGATTTTATTATTATGACAGCTTTTCAACATGTCAGCTATGTGCCACTTTTCATAACCTTCTGTAAAGAATGTTTACTTCCCCTCGCCCCTTGCTTAGTGTCTCCAGAGTATATAACCTAACAATAAAGGATCTAAATCCAAAGGAATAACCAAAAGTTGAATGAAGTCATAAAAATAATGACTTACTTTTTACAGGTTCAATTCTATATTATTAACAGCAGAAAAACACAGGAGTAACATGAAAATTACTGGTCCATTGCAACTGCGGTCCTGATTACAAGCACAGGTACTTGAAAGATGACACAAATTCTAGGATATAAATTAAAATCTCTGTGAAAGGTGCTCCACCAACACTGTTACATTTTTTCTGAAAACCAAACCCTTCATCAGTTCATAAGGAATGGTACTTAATAACATCATCCCTGGGTTTGGCCAACTCCAACTGCTGCTTAAAAACAATTTTGAGCTGTTTCCATACAAACTTGAACTGAAAGCCAATTTTTCCCCCATTAGCTCTGGGTTTCTGTGAATTGCCTAGAAGTGGCTATTTTGTTTCCTTGAGATCCATTCAAAACTCATCCTGTGTGCTGGGCTTCAGACCACACAGTTTTCAGTGGGAAAACAAAGCATGTTTTCCTCTCATAAAGGAACAACAGCTAAATAGGATGACACAGTCTCTATCAACCTGCATTTGTTTCTTCAAATGTATTTCTAACATGTAGGTTTCTCAAACTCAGCCTTAGATGGTATTTTTCTACATTTCACTATTTTGCCTTCAACTCCATTATTGGATGTTTCCCTCTTCATTTCTCATCCCACCTTTTTTTATAATACCTCCCCTTTGCACTATTTCAGAAGGCAAGCAGGCGACAAGAGTTGTTTGAGAATGACAACTTACTTTTCAGCACAGTTAAATTGACAGCCCTGGGACAGAGTGCTGGTGAAAAGTGATAATGTTAAAACTTGCCAACAGATTTATACAAAGTATTAAAAAATTCCATTTTCCCCACAGAGGTTAAAAAAAAAAAAAGTCTTTCTCTAGAAAAAACAAATCATATTTTGGGACTGATTTATTAATCATTTGTGATTAAAGTCTGCTTCATCCCATGTCCCATCAGGTCAGTCAAGATCAAAAGGCTCTCCTTATTTGCTGTGCAAGGCTCAAACTAGCAGAACCTTTCTGTGGAAAGTCTTCATGAACATGTCCAGAGTTTCTCTGAGACTATTTTGAGCGATTATTAATCCTTCCCGAGTCATTCCTATGAAGAGCATTTAAACTTTTCACATTCCCACCCAATCATCTGACAGTGACGGCATTTTGTGTAAGGAACCTGTAGCTCAAGCATTTGTCCAATTTGTTATCTTTGATCCTCAGGATTTCAACATTTCTTCTAAATATCTTTTTAGTAATCAAATAGCTTATATAAATTAATCTATTCCAAATCTCTTCTTCCAACAAAGAAATTCCACCAAGTAAAATGAAAATAACCCACAAGGGTCTTTTCAGTACTAAAATACTTGAGTAACTTTTGGACGCGGGTAGTAATATGACTGTAGACCCATCAGCTTTGCTAACTGTGATGAGTACCACTTATCTGAGCATAGCACACCCAGCTAACAGAGCAGCACAACAGTAATTGCACAGCCCAGTGGGAGCCCTTTCTAACCACAGGGCAAGAACTTTTCATTTCCCGTTATAAATATTATAAGGGTTTCAAGCCTCAGTTGAGTACAAAAATGCTTTGTGGTCATTTGGAAACAGATACTGATAGGTGCTTAGCATGTGCTGATTTCAAGACACTTCATTTGAGACTCCACACCTATCAGGATGAGAACATTTTGCACAGCCTGAGGGTTGACAATCTGGCAGTCTGTAGCTGAAGCAATACCAGAAGATGCTAAGTCTTCCAGCACTCAGGCCATAGAAGGTGACAACTGTTTCTCTATCCATAAAGAACCTGACAATAAACAGTGGAAATTTTGCATTGTTTTCATGAAACCACAGAGCAGGTAAGAATATAATCTATTAAAGCTCTTATAAAGAAGAAAAAATAAAAAAAAGAGCCTGGTTTTATAGTTCCTGTAATATTGTTTCACTATTTGCTATAATGCAATTGCGTTTTCAAACAATTTGAAGTGCCTGCTACTAGAATGTTTATATTACAGATGCAAGTTCTGTCTATATCTCTTCCCATCCTGCATTAAAATACTATTAAAATATTCACCAATTCTTGTTCACACTAGATTCATGTTACACCTGTACCCACAACTACAAAGAAGAGCCTCTCCATACTAAACTTATGCTGGAACATATCAGAAGAATCTTTATAGTGCTCTTACCAATTTTGACTAGCTTCATGAAATAATATACACTGCTC
>VWZZ01002489.1:83855-107721 GCA_013399095.1 Psophia crepitans
AGGGGAAGAGAAAAAGAAAGGGGGGTGTAAGGGGGGATGGAGGCAGATCTACATTTTAAAATCCTTCATCCCATCCCACTTCAGCTTCTGTTGTTCCTTCCATGCTTCCATAAAAATTAAATAAATCAAATGCTCCATAAGATTGTCACTGGACTTCCCCAAAGTCTTATTCTCACTTCCATTAAACAGAACTATGCAAAACAGTTACCAGGCTCAGAGAATGAAGCAGCCTAACACCATCTTCTTGAATTAAGTTTGGTTAACCCATCATAAAAATTAAAGTTGGAAAACATCCCATGTGAAAACTGAAAGCAAATACAATATTTTTCTTATGTTGCAATAATATTTTTTAGAGTTTTCAGTAGAAATAATACTCATGCATAGAGCATAACATTGCAATTTAACCAAGTATAGAAACATTTTAATCTCTGAAGGAGACAGCAAACAGTGTAGGCAGGGGTTCTACTTAACCCACACACTCTGCTAATACATTTCAGATAACAGGCCAGTGCATTTAAATAAAGTCCAGATTCAATTTAATAGTATTTGTTACAAAGCTTTATCTAATTATATTAGTCAATCTTTATTACTAGCCTCACAAGTGCAGAGAACCCTATTATAATCCTTCTTTCTAATGATCTTTTCACTATCATAGTAATAACACTCAGCTATAAATTAATCATCTGTTTGCAATCATGAGTAAACATCAACTCAATTAACAATTGATAAATAAACAGTCGACTCTGGAGGCTATTTCTGTTATAAATGTGAGTACTGAAGGATTCAGCGCAGCTTTGCCATTTAACTCAAAAGAGCATTTATCTGTATTCAGAGAATTCTGTTCTGCACAGTTTAAATGAAACATGTTACATGAGCTGAGCAGGTTTCCCACCATAATGGTGCCACCCATCTTTTGTGTTGCTAAGTGTGGGGGAGGATATTGTCTGTCTTTTCCAGGGATTGCTTTGTTCCTCTCAGACTAAACACAAGGTGAAGTTAACATATAGAACTGTTTGTTTCTTTTGTTAGAATTGCTTACTAAGCTTTTTCCTTTCTAAAGATTCAGCTTATTGTTGAGCCCAATGCTAGATCACAATTTTCCCTCTTCTATTCATTTTTCCTGATTTCAGTTTGGGTTTTTTTGTTTGTTTAGTGGGGTTTTGTTGGGTTTTTTCCCTTGATGCAGGTGAACAGACAGTAGTAGAGTGACTGCAAAAAGGAGGGAAAGTAGTTCCATTACTTACCTACCCTGACCTGAAAGCAGAAGCTCAATTACCATGCCCCTTTAGTTTGTTTCAGTTTTCAGATTTTGTCTTTTATAGTGCAATGACAACTGAATCATCCCACAAGCTCAAAGACATCAAACCATCTCAATGACCAAAGATTCTCACCCAGGCTAGAACTAGAGGGCTTCCAACCCACTGCCTCCTATCTATCTACTGTTCCACATCTCCATTTCTCCCATAACATTCCTGCTAAATTTCTACACCAAATTTTCTCATTTCTTCTAGCTGCCAAGTAGCTTGAAACACTCACAGCTCTCTAGAAGTTGACAGATTCTTGGTTCTATGTCTGTTGGTCAAGACATAGCAACCACAGACAGACTGGATCAGCTAAAATATCCTAACTTCCATTCACCTGGCATAAAACATACTAACCTTCATCAAAGAGCAGATTACCCCTATTTTTGCAGGTGTACTGCATATTTTTGCCTCAGCAGTACAGCTTGCCTTAACTTTCTGGAAGCTGAAATAAAGTGCAGTCCTGCAGAAGACTCAGAAATGACCAAGTGAAGGAAAAACGCCTTCATCTGAAAGCTGTTCCACAGTAGATGGTCCACATCATCTGATCCAATGTCAAGGGCTGATCTGGCACAAAGGTGCCTCTCAGACATCTGCCTGCTACAGCTTAGGCCGGCATTTGCCCAGGACTGTGTCCTGTTTTGACAACAAAGACCATTCTCTGCTGTTACTTTTCCATGTTTCTTGCGGACAGACACCTAGCCCACAAGAAAAGGAAAAAAACCCCACCCAACAACCACAAAAAAATAAAATTAAAAAAAATAAAAAGCAAACCAACAGTACACCACAAAAAAACCCCAACTACTTGCAAAACCTAGTCACAAATCTTACTGGAAAAATGTAGTAGTACTTGTGGAATCTGGCACTACAAACACAGACTTCCGAAAGACCAGAATTTGGAGGAAGCACAAAAAACCCCCCTATCTGCTCATGACTGGGATATGCGATACATAATCTATATATTGTTGAGAATAAGATTAATTTTTAGAAATTAGTACTCTTTTCAGACTATCACCCTTTACTAATACATAAAATATTCCAGTTTTTGTGACCATCTATTTTCAGCTGTACAACCAGTGCCCGAATACAATTGATACATGTCCTGCCCTGGAAACAGTCTCTTGAATGAAAGACTAGTTTCTTTGGGAACTCTCTAGCTTGACTAATGACAACTGAGTTACCAAAGAGGCTCATATTGAATAAACACGACTGTAATACATAAGGAATTTTTAATGTTGCTTTGAGGGAAAGAGACAGTAATTATTGCTATTTTCACATGCAGGTCTGTGATGAGTCTACCATCTGTGGTGCCTTTGACTTCATGACTGAGTGTTGTCATAAACTGTGAAACACCCTGTAAGGCTATGCCTGGTCAGTCCCCCAGCAATTCTTTCTCTCAGTCACTCCTAATATTTGTCCTAGCTCCTGCTTTCAATTTCAGACTTTCTTGAAGCAATTTTAAAGCTGCTTCATTGCAATCCTTTCCATCTCCTGTACCGAAAAGTCCAGCATTTTTTCAAAATACCAAGCAGTATAAGCCTAGAGAGATTCACATAAGAAAAAAAATAAGATGATGACTGTTCATAAAATTTTTGAGGAAGGAAACTAGGCCTGAAAATTGCAGAATACCATAAAAATCATGTAATCCATGACAAGCCTTGATTGCAGTTTTTCTATGGTTGTGACTGTTTCATAATCCACAATGTACAGGAGGAAGAATGTGTTTTTAATAAAAAAAAAAAGGGGTCATCATGACTATTAACAACTGTTAAAGTTGCATTGCTGCATGAACATACACATTGCAAAATGGTGACGTTGATAAGAAACTCACCAACATTAAAAAGTAAAAGTAGAAGTGATAAATAAGGTATAGGATTTTTTGATGCTTCTTTGGGTGAATTTTTTTCCTACTTTAATGAAGTCAGCACTCGCTTCTGCTGCTAGATAACAAATCCCCATGTCAGTAGTACATAAAATGTCCATTAGTAACCCTGAATGATCTTATATTTCTGACATTCTAACTTCGTGTAAAATAAATTGATAGCCCATAGTAATACATGGTAGTTAGCAAGCCATTCAGAGAAAATATTTTTTAAAACGTACTTCTAAGTTGACATTTTGCAAGGCTCAAAAAAGTAAAGCAAAACTTGGTCAGAAAACCAAAGGCCTATTGATTCAGGATCTAGTGCTGCAAGCCCTCAAGCTCACAATTTCCAGTGAATAACAGTTCAGTCCCACTGAAGAATACCTTCCATAGGATGCTCTAAAGCATGGGGAGCTAAAAATGCTCAGCCCTAAAATGGAAATTATCAGCAAGGATAACTCATAGGGTCAGGTCCTGCAAAAGAAGCTTATCTGATATATTCCAGAAATACAGTCCACTTGAAGCCAGTTCTATGAGCAAAAGTCTGATCCAGAGTTGTGAGATAGCCAGAAACTTAAGCACAAAGCTAGAATTAAGAAAGTAGTGCTCTAATTCAGCTGGTCCTGTATAGAGCCAGGAGTTAGCCTCAATGGTCCTTATGGGTCCCTTCCAACTCAGGATATTCTATGATTCTCTTATTCTAGTTTCCTTGAATGTAATGAATCAATACCACACACAAAATCACAGCCCCTTCTCCCTCGTTGTTTTTTTTTTTCCCCTGCAGCTTTCTGAAGATAAATTACATATTTATAAATTTTAATGTGAGGGTTTACCTGTACTAATTTCCATAGGTTATCCAGTGAAACAGGAGTCATTTAGGGATGATGACCTTCCATTGTCCCTGATATAGGAGATATATGGCATATAATTTGATCCACACAAACTGAGATGTTCAACGATGCAGGAATTTCACAACCTCTAAGGAATTCCTATTCTTTCTGCAACACAATAATTGGTATGATTAGTATAATTGGAATTATACTAATCATCCACTGTCCTATCCTACCTCTTTAATAACTGCTAAAGATGGCAGTGGCCATTTTATTCATCCATTAGTGTGGGTTTTTTCCCTACAATCACTTGGAAGACAGTTACTACTAAGTGCAGTTACAAAGTCAATATATAAATATGAGAGTTTCAGAATTCAGAGCAGTGACATGACAATACTAAGCAAGCATTAAGCACAAGCACAGATTGCCCTTGACCAAAGCATTGAATACATCCTTTGCCAATAAGTATTAGGAAGAAAGAAACTTCAGCAAAACAACTTTAGTCCCAGTGAAGTAACAGTGTCTTCAGCAGCAGAAATCCTCATTAGAAAAATGTAAGAGCAAATTGATACTATATTTGAAAAACCACCAACACTGAGACATTTGGGAGTGAATTCAGTATGTTCCACTAAGGACAATAACAAAACCACAGAAAATTTGATCAGGAGAGCGTATCAGAGGAATATGCCTTCATAGAAGGGTTTGGTTTATACTGAGAAATAACTAAGCCAAAAGGAGAGCTGTGTCCAGGGGAGAGCAACAAAGGTATTACATGAGAAATAATGTCTGAAAAGGATCAGATCTTTGACTCCAGGTTAAGTGTAATGAGCATTCAAAACTGGGAGAAATCCAAAGCCAGAAGTTACAGGCAGACAATATTACTTGACTAGAACTTTACCACTCAGACAACAGGAGATTACTCTTGGAATGCTTTCAAAATGTGCATCTGTTTGTGTCAATTACCATGCACACATAATCCTAAGGAGAGGCACTGTAAAACCGTGTTGGTTTTTTTTTTCCTCTCTCTCATGCAAATGTAGCTGTGCTATTCTTCCATTCAGGGCTGGATTTAGAGTAATGATACAACAAATGCAAAAGCTAAAATCTTTTTACATTTATAATGTCATGCAGAGATTAATTTCAATAGTCTATATATACACACATAAATAGAAATAAATAGGGACCACACTGTATTCCTAAATGCTCATCAAGCTATGTTATCTTAGCTATAGCACCACATACAGAGGGAATCTATTGAAGCCCTTGGCCTAGAAGTCAGGCTAGAGATCTCAGACCACCTCTATAACATTTTTGTTTCCAATGCTTCCAAAATAAGCAAGCCATGCTCCTCAGTATGTCTTATTTGAACAAAGGTTGCAACCACCCTGCTACCTGAGTTGTCAGATAGTCTTGTCTCTTTACTTCCCCCAGGAACTTTTGCTGTCCTCGGTCTCTTCCACCTTTTACTTTAATCATCACTTTCTCTTCCGGCTATGGATAACATCAGCTGAATGAGCAAATTTTACACAGCTTTAAAAGGAGTGAGATCTGCGGTCATTCCATCCTCCTCCAAAACTAGGCTCCACAGCCTTGAGCCAGCTGCTGAGAAAGCTCTGTCTGTTGCTTTCACAAGCATCATCCTCAAAGTTGACAGTTTCGTAGTTCCTGTGACACGTAGCTGTCAAGGGAATCTGTCAGTACAATTGGAGAAAAGCAATTTCTTAGATAGTTGAAGCCAGTTCCATGGAGGGCTTTGAAAATTATGTGGAAAAAAATGTGAATTTAACCCAATATTCCAACAGCAATGAGGGTGGGACCAGCAGTGGAGTGTAGTCCCAGAGACAAAGTGTCACCAATCCTTACTGCTTATAATTACAAGAGAATGGTTTCTCTCGTGATATACTGGTTCCTACTTTAAACCCAAATTAGGAAATGTGCAGGTCTGCTGGCAGAAAGCCAGAATTATTTCTGTATATTTGAGTCTCTCAGAAAGGCTCCAAGGGAATTTGGGATAGTTCTTATTATATGAGACCCTGCATCATTTTAATCCCTATTTTGGCTCTGTCAAGGAAAGGGAAAACACATTTACCACTCACATCTTGTCTATAATAGAAAGACTGTAGACACTTCAAGCATATTGGTACAATGAAAAATGTTTCCTCTCGCGTGCATGCAGTTACATACTGAGTTGACTTCTTCCACATCAAAGAGGAAACAATCTACAATGAATGACATGTCATATTGAGTTAACTCTTTCCATAGCAGAGAGGAAACAAGCTATATTGATAGAAATCTCTTTCAAACTGATCAACTGGTTCAGTCCAGTTTATTCCCACATCAATCGGCTCCCGGACCTTGTCCATTTCTAGCGTGTAACTCCCCGCTAGCATGAATGGACAGGACAGCTACGTATGCCAGTTGAGAATCTAGCCAGATGTATTTATTTCAATCATTCATTTTCCACTCTGTTACTATAGTGATATGGAAAAAAAAAGTCATCCCTTCCCAATCTAACACTGTGGAGACTGCACAGCCACGAACATAATGTAAATAAAATCTAACATCCAATTCCCCACAGCACATCCCTTTTGTTACAGTGGCATTTCTGATAACAGGAATTACAGCCACATGGAGACTTTTTGTTCCCCACTAAGTGTGATATCTCCGAGAGCAGATGATGGTTTTATTACAAAAACTTTTGTAGTTTGGAAAGAGCAGTAGTAAAAGTTAGTTCAAGGCTTTATGACTTCTTTTGTTCAGAGGAAACGAAGGGAGGAAAAACATTGGTGATGTATGAAAAGATTGCTTGTTTACAATCAGTACACAGATCCTTGCCTTTTTCATGAAAGGAAAGGAAACCAGCAGGAGAATTACAATACGGAGCACCTCCCAGGATCTCTTTCACCATTCTCCCCATTTGTGTATTAAGCAACAAGGCAGCTGTTGAACAAGTACTATCAACAAAGCAATCTTCTAGCCCTTTGATTTAGGCTATTCATATCTTCTGCCCTGAAATAAAATGACTTTCACAATTAAAACACCGAAATCAATGCTGTATCTATTGTCATGTCTGCAGGAGAAAAGCTTTAATTACAACCCTAGTTAGATAACACAATCATTACACCTCCTTAATCTCAAATATAAAACCAGTACCCTTTGAGTGCTATGCCACCCTTTCTTTGATTTTTTTTTTTTTATGTGAATGGCTTTTTATCTGAGCACTTTAATTTGCATGCCTTTGCTGCAAGGCAGCTCCCCGTGATATGTTAATTGCAGAGTGCTTTAAGTACTAAAAGATTAACATAAAACCCTTTGCAAACAAGCTAATAGTTTATGATAATTTTTGCATGGCCTTTGTCTGTCTATCACTGGATTGCCTCTAGCTGTAATTTTATAAAGAAGCTGTAAAATATCATTTAAACAAGTTCATTTACACATAATTATTACCAGAATCACATTATTCAATTTAGATACTCCAGCCTATTAACAATCCATGAACTAAAATGTAATTAAACTATTTTCCTTTTATGAACCTATTCATTACAATGTGTGGGAGATGGATCTCTCAGTTTCACTGAAAATTTCGGCACTTTGTTGTTGGAATTGACAACTCTGGCACTCATTCTGTGCTTTTAATTATATTAAAAGTACTTCAAGACAACTAGGATAAAGAATATATTTAGAAAAGAATGTGTAGAAATGCCAAGATGGTGTCATCCAGAAACATATATTTATTTCACCCTACACAGTTTGCACCTTTCTATCCGAGAAAATAAAACCAGGATACATAATTTCAATTAAAAGTTCTCAAGCTTTTAAGTTTTTGAAGAAATATTTAAAAAAAGAGAAAGTTTATCACTAAAAAGATTGTTTAAGTATTTCATTTACAGTTCCAGTCTAAAGCCTTACAGGTACAGGAACTTGCACTGCGCAGCTGTGGATATTCACCTTTGATAAAGATATTCTTAGTTCAAAAATTTATTATATTTCAACAAAGACTAAAATTTATGTAAACTGCTCATTGGTCCACAACCAACTGTAAGAGTTGCTTTAATAGGCCCAGAGACTAACTGGCATTCACTCACTCAGATTGTGAAGACACCCCTGTAACAATCAAAAGAGACTATATAGTTAGCCTTTCACAAGGCATGAGTATCAGGCCCTGCTTGCTGATTGTATTTTTATCCCAGCTATCCAAACTTATCAAAAGAAGAATCTGATCTCCACAAGGAAAACCTCAGTCTTTGCTCAATGATGCAAACTGCAGACCCTCCAACATATATCACGCCTTCGAATCACTGATGGAATAAATCCAACGGAAACCTAACTCAGGGGTAATTTGCCCTGATGACGAAAAATATTTTTTATCAGAAACATACAAATCAGCCTCAGATGAAGAACTTTCTTATATCTTTGAGGATAGCAGTCAACACATACAAATCTCACTCCTGAGAAGGACAAAAAAAGGAGGAGGATAGATTCCATAATGACTGCAAATACTAACTACTCCTAAGTTTCAATTCTCTCACACCAGTGTTAGAATAGGTAACCCATTCAAAATTTAAGCTAGTAATTAGAAGGTGCCATTCCTAAGACAAGAAAGGTCAGAGGTATGCTGTGGATGAGGAACAAAGCAAAAATCAGGTTATTCCCATAACAGGTACGAAACTCAAGTATCTCTTACTTTTGGTGACCCCATCCAAAATCCATCCTCTACAGATTCACTGTACCTAATGTCTGATGCCTTCCTTTTCAGTTGAATTAAAAAGCTGCAACTTAATTGCATTACGAATACTGCTCTTAAGCACATGTAAAAATACTGGCCTTAACAAATTTGTTAATATTCTAATGATTGTAGTTTCTTATCTGAAAAATGAATGAGAAAACGCTAACAGATATTTTAGTCAAAATGGCCTGGGATCTGTGAATCTTTGAGGCTCATATGCTTAATTATTTGCAGCAGTTTTTGAGAGCAATTATTTCATTCAAATGTCAATCTGAATTTTACCATTTAGATCAGTTCCTAGAGAAGTTAATGACTATAAACTCAGCAGGTAACCCTGACAGAACAATGCCAATGAAACCTAAGACCTTTTAATTCTCTCTAACCGCCTGGTGTGTACAACAGAACTACTGTTTCTCTACATTGCTGCCTCACAAGCATTTGTAGTGGACTTTACGGAAGTTGTCAGTTACTACAGTTCAGTCAAATATAAAATGATTCTGCCACATACTTTTTTTCTATTTCAATCAGTAAGGGCACAACTTCAATAGGGAAATGGCAGATTTTAAATCAATTCAAGTTTGACTGTCATTCTAGAGCACAGTTTAGCTCTACCAGAACTACTTCTACCCCTCTAAAACATTTACAGAAGCAAAGAGAATTGCAGTCCCATGTTCTTGATTTTACATATTTCAGAGTCATTAAAAGTTCTATTTACTTACTTATTTATTTTTAAACATCCAGGGAATATGAATGATTTTCACTCTTTGGACTGCCAGCATCTGCAGTTTATCTTCATTGTCAGAGACTTGTGAGTACTTTAAAATTCACCATTCTTTTTATATATCTACTCAGAAGATAATCATTCATTGGCAGTGTAAGATTATAACAGTTTCACTGAGAAGAAAAGGTGCTAGAAAAGGTAGGTCAGGGATGGCTGCACTATGTCTTGGATACTTGCACAGAAGATCCTTTACTCGATTTCTAAAGTATCCATATGGTTGAGAGAGAATTGGCAATACTTGCAGCGTTATTTAAAAACAAAACCAAAAGTAAAAAAACCTCCTACAAAACACTTCAGCATTCCTGTTTACAGTAGCAGCTTCACACTGCTTTAGACAACGATCTAGGAATAAAATCACTGCATTTCCTTTTCACAACAGTAGGCTTTGTCCTCAAAACAAGTTATAAACAGTTGTTCAAATGCATGGGACTTTTTAGATTCATGCTGTTTTAAATCAAAGTCTTCCTTATGTAGCAATAAGTTTACGAAGGAACCACAATGTATGAAGAGAAGCATTTTTTCATTTTAGTATCTCCTGGTTCATTCCAAACTCCCATTATTTGGATTGTCACCCTGACACTGCCTGAGGTGCATTCCAGCTTTCTGCAAGAGAATCTGCTTTCCCATTAATGGGGCTGTTCTTGCAATGGCAAATGTAATTTTCCACTCCATTACAAATAGTGTGCAAAAGGACCTATTTCTCACTGTGCACAGATCAGTTCCCAGTGAAATCCTATTCACCAAATATTACAATAGCAGAATCCACTTCAAATACAGGTATTTTTTTTCAGGGCTGGACAAACAGCTCTGATCCAACCATGGGCACACCTGAACATTCACTGCTCCAATATTCATTGGTGTTAGAGAGAAGTACCCTACAGGTTCAGTGAAGGAGCAAATTAAGAAGAAACTGAGAAAATACCGTCATGACACTTTCAATATATTATTTTCCTACTCCTTTTCTTTATCAGCCAGCCATAATCCAGATTTATATAGTGACTGTTACTCTCTGGCATGATTCATCTAGATTCACAAATCCATTAAAACACCAAACAGTGGCCTAACTACATTTTGAATGTCTTACAAAGTTCAAAATTAGATGTCTTTGCTGCAACATAAAACTCAAGCAAAAGAAACTCAACATTCTTTGATTAAAAAAAAATAGTTATTTCCAGCTATATTTTACATTTATTAGCCTATATTTATTTCTCTGTATCATTACATCATCAAGATAATTTTATAAAAAGGAATGAAAATAATCACAGAAGAACTTATACATGTGCTGTGTCTCATAATTCAGCATAAATTCTTCTCATGCGACTCTCTTCAGGAAACAAAAACTCTGCACCCGTTGGTTAAAAGAAATAAAGACTAGGACTCTAAAAAGTACTGCGTATAGAACCACCTTTGGGAATTCTATGCCTAGAGTTCTAAACTGGGCATTAAGTTTATAAAAAAAGGTAGCAGTTCTCAATTAAAACGGACAGCCTCAAAATGCATGTTTTCCAGAGTTTTCTTCCTTCTATCATGTTACAAAAATAACAATACTAAAGTAACTTAGGTGAATTTTAGGAGTCTATCACGAAAGGAATAGAAAAGGTATCTCCTACAGAGTCTACAGTATGTATTGTAGCACCATTCACTAGGCAGAACAATTATTAAGTCACTCAATTGTATTCATTGTATTCACCCACATACGCTTCCAGGACTGAGGCTAAGAAAATAGATTCTAAAAATCAATCAAACAAAGAAAAATATGTTTGTATTAACCAGAGTTCCATAAAAGTAGTATAAGGTAATGCTGCACTATTCAGGACTATAGTCACACTTCCTAGTTTATGTTAGTTCAAGATTTCCAGTGGGAGCATGCAGCAGTATCGTCAGATACGCATCAGCATTTCCAAAACACAACCAAGCTAAACAAATAATAGTTCTCCTTTTCAGGAAAGTTAGTTTAAAAAGTAATAGGCTTTCTTTTTTTTTTTTTCTTCTTTTTCTTTTCCTTTTTTTTTTGTCCTTTGAAATGTGATAATCTTTGTGTTTTTCAGTTTCAAAATAAATTTGTAGAGCGTACTTGAATTAAAATCTAGAAAAACTAAATCTAGAGTCTCAGGGTACAAACAGGTGAAAGAAATGTCTTTATTTCTTGCCATCACTGTTGAATTACTCCCAGACAAATAAGCAGTCTATGTAGCATGCCTTTGAATTCTTCCATCCCAAACATGCAACCTTGGATAGCATGGTTTAATCTAACAGTTCTACCATGAAAAATATTTTCATTATGATTTTGAAGGTATGCAGAATCACCATTGTGACAATATGGAGACATCTATGTAGATATCTCTCACTGCTGACAGCTTTTGAACTAGGTATTCAAAAGGTCAGAAGTATTAAAGAATATAAAAATATCACATCTGGGGAATCTTCAAAGACTAAGCATCAAATCACTGATCTGAATGATAAAGGCGGATGACAGGTGACTACAGTAAAAGAAAGAATGGTAATAAAGTGACTACAATGGACACTTCCATAATTTATCATGGCAAGAATAAGAAAAGCACCTTTCTGTAGCTCATGCAGTGTATACCATAGAGCTATTCAGCTTCTTTAGACAGTAAGTAGAACAATAGTCAAACACTTCAGGCAGGCACTTCAGTGATTTTGTTATCAGTGTCTCCCAGGCAGACACACTGACACACTCAGTGAAGTAGCATGGAACGACAAAGCACCAAAATCCTTGACAAACTGCAAATGCAACTGACTCCTTAACTTTGAATGACTACTCAAGCAAGCCCAAATATGAATGCTTTAAATACCTTTCCATTTTGTTGTATCTCTACATTTTAAAATGTTACAGTTAGCAGGATCTCTCAAATTGTCCCTGTCAGTTCCAGCCAAGAGGTACAGTAACATTTCCCCTATGAATAACACATAGTTCTAAATTTTAATAAGGGCAAAGCTTATTCTGGAGACAATAGAAATAATTTCAATAATTTTACATCTTGAAATAATTTACAGAAGTTTACAGGAACTTATAAAAATGTGTATTTGCAGTCATCAGAACAATTCACTGTAAAACAATCACTTGAAAGGGCTATCAGCTTTCTTTCCAAAGGTAATACCTCAAAGAAAGAACATTTAAAGACATTTTAAAGTTAGAAATCTGACTTAAGAAGCAAATTCTAATTTGATTAGAAAAGATGCTCGACCAACTATCCCAATTATAACTTAACCGTTAAGGATTTTAAGCCATTTACAACTCAGAAATAATTACTTTTCCTACTTAAACTACACATACTCTGATTTTGTTTCAAGGATTCAGGTAAGTTCTTTAGTTAATTGACAAAGAAAGCAAACACCCTTACAATTCAGTTTTGTCAGATGTGTATGGTAATGTAGATGAAATAGAAAAGTTATATTTATAAATATATCTTAATCATGATTATTATAGGCTATATGGCTATATTCAGCCTGCTTCCATAAGAAGGTACAATGTAGATGTACCTAACTACCACAAATGAATGCTTATAATTCCAAAGTCTCATGAAGTTTACTGCCAAATTGCTATTTTTATAGGCTTCCTTGGTCCAGCATGTTAGAACAGACATAACTCCTCTGACGAACTGCCCATATATTTATACTGTTCAAAGGGTGTATTACCTAGACAAGACAACTAAAGGCCAGTGAACCTGATCCACTACATGGATCTATCACACTGTCTTTAGACATGAGTTGATATATAAATGCTTCGGTACTTTAACACAAGATGGTTGCGTTGCATCACAGAATAGAACAGAATTAGGAAAAATCAGGTTATTTTAGTGCTACAGATGGTTGCTGAAGATGGTGCCAAAAATCCCTCTAACAGCAGCAGCAACAAATGCAAAGAGTGAAAATGTAGTGGCAATACCACGTTATTCAGATATCCACTCAGCTTGAGAATAGTCTTCTACTGATAATGTTTCTGGCATGTTTGGATTTACCTCCAAAATTACATCTGCTAGAGTTTCCTAAAGAAAAGAATTATGGGGTGGAACAACAAGAATTATAAATTGTGGAGTACATATTTACAAATTACTGCTACTTTGCATTTTGCTAATAGTCTTAATTCTAACAGAATTGCTATGCAGCTCGTTACTTAGAGGAGTCTATCATTTCCCCCCCTCTTGTACTAGCAATACTTTAAACCATGGTGTAATTAATGTAATTAAGTT
The DNA here is from genome assembly GCA_013399095.1 of Psophia crepitans. NCBI lineage: Eukaryota > Metazoa > Chordata > Aves > Gruiformes > Psophiidae > Psophia > Psophia crepitans. The sequence continues at coordinate 97,572 of VWZZ01002489.1, forward strand.
ATTAATAAAGATTGAAGGGGTTGGACACTGTGCGAAATACTTAATTTTGTGTATCTTTAGCTGACTGACTGTTTAGGTTTGCATTTCAACTGTCAGCCAAATTATGTGTAATTAAGCCAAAGCAGAGATCTGTCTCTCTTTTAACCAGTGATGTCAGACAGATTCATAGATCTGGGTGGTGGGCTGCAAATCTGCTCACTCTCTTCTATCTGTTGTATTTTCCCATTACGCTTTATTTATCTACTACATGTATCAGTGTATTCATACTTTGAATTTCTCTATTAGTCTGTAATACAGAATAGATGGTTATGCCACAGAAATAAAATGCTCTAAATTTATCTAATAATAAAATGGATGAACTTTTGTCCTTATGCAATTTATTCTGTTGCTGTGGTAATCAGAGCACCAGTGTGAAACTGCCTCATTGTTCTACTTTCTCATTCAGCATCTGTACAAAACTACTTCTAGTAAAAAGGGGGAAAAAAAACCAAAAACCCAAAACCAACCTGAAACTTGTCTTACTCTTGTTCAGGGCAGGTACTGCACTGACGCATATAGAACTTGGGAGCATATAGAATTTGGAAGAGATTGGCATTATTTGTTCTACATGCAAACCTAGAGCTGGAAACTGATGCCAAATCTACCTGAGAATCCAGGATCAAGTTGCGGCCTTTCCTCATCACAGCTAATGTGATGAGGAAAGGCTGAGGGAGCTGGGTCTTTTTAACTTGGAGAAGAGGAGGCTGAGGGGTGACCTCATCAATGTTTACAAACATGTTAAGGGTGAGTGTCAGGAAGATGGAGACAGGCTCTTCTCAGTGTCATTAAGCGACAGGACAAGGGACAACAGGTTCAAGCTGGAGCATAGGAGGTTCCATGTTAATATAAGGAAAAACTTTTTCGCTGTGAGGGTGACAGAGCACTGGAACAGGCTGTCCAGAGCGGTTGTGGAGTCTCCTTCTCTGGAGACATTCAAAACCCAACTGGACACGTTCCTGAGTGATTTACTCTAGGTGGCCCTGCCTTGGCAGGGGGCGGGTTGGACTAGATGATCTTTCGAGGTCCCTTTCAACCTCTAAGATTCTGTGATCTGTTGGTGTAACAAAGACATTCTTGAACTCCCCAGGGATTCTGATGCCCTTCTGCGAAGGCTTGCCATTATCTCAATGCTTGGAAGTTACTACTTAAATGTGCACACATGCTTCGCATTGTCAGCAGCGCTGGCCCACATCCATATCTCATCTGGAAGATGTGCCATATTTTGTGAAATTAATAGCTGTAAGTGATTTCAGCAAGCCTGAAGTTGTTCCTACACTTGCTTAAAAATGCCATAATTTCAAGTTTCTAGGAGACTTGTTTCATATCTTGTCTCATGAATTCTAATGACACTTTTTTAAAATTTTATTTTTAACCTCAGCATCCTTCCAAAATCACTTAAAGCAAAACAAAAACCAGAAATATATGGATCAAGTCAATAACAGTTAAAGGGTCTTAAAATCATTTAAGGCATATCTTCTGCAATCAAACCTTGAAGCTGCCTGATATCAGGCCAGGGTCATAAAGCTCTATATATTTATCAGCTGCATCAAGATGTCATAGAGCAGACTGGGCATACAGACATTTCAAAGAAATATGAAAGCAAGGGGCTCATATTATGAATGAAACAACTTTAGATTTATATTTGCGATCTTTCTGTTGAGCCCTGATTTATAACTATGTTCTTATAAGTCGATTACTCAAGAGAACAGACCTTCATCTAGACAAAAGACAAAAATGTGAGACCACTGTCTTAGGTACCTTGCAAAAAGTAACAAAGCTAAAGAGCTTTACTATTCCTATTCTTTCAACTATAGCATTTTTTTACTGCTGTAACATTAAAAGCCATTTTCTAATTCACAAAGAAAAACTTTCCACACAGTTGCAAAATGCTGTCAAGAACAACCATCAATATCCCAACTCTTCTCTGTTAAATGATATTGAAAGTAAAATTGAGACTAGAGAGTAAGCTAACTTAGCCACTTATAATGGACTTGTAATAAGCCAATGATTTTAAATGCAACAATACTGTCAGTGACTGCACAGTTCCCCAGACTGCTAAAACCTCTTCACAGGCTTTGTCTTTTATAAATACGAGGAGCATTTTCTACCTAAATTTACCATGACAGACACAGGATATAAACACGTGAAAAAAAAGTCTTAGCCAACCACTTAGTTGTATTTCAACTCCTAGGTAGATTTTTTGTTTCTCTTTCATCTGAAGTCATTAAAGACTGGGACATTTCAATTCATAGTGACTATAGTATGAACATCATATGGAGCTCATGAAGAACTTTTTTAAATAAAGAGATGTGTATCAAATTCAGAACATCCTTTTTTATTCAGTGAGAAACACAGTGGACCTTTACCTTGTTTACACTCTTGTAGACATAAAAGGTTTATGAAACACAGTGTAGAAAGCTGACTTCACTTCTGAGGCCCATCAATAAGAGCACTTTAAGCTAAGAAAACCAAACTTTCTGCCCTCCCCCCCCTTTATTCCCATTAAAGTCTCATGAGGCACTCTGGTCAATAAAAGCAGTTGGAGTTGTCCTTGATCTTTCTGTGGTTTTTATAGAAGCCAGATGGCTTGGCTCTGGAACATCTCATAATTTAGTGACACGAAGAATTAAAGGAAGAGTTCAGAATTAGCAAAATTAAACTGCATAATAGTTACCAAGAAGCAAAACCGCTATTTTTTTTTTCTGCTAGAATGTTACATATACTGCAGGCTCTCAAATAAGCTCAGAGAAAAATAATAAGAGGATGAAACAGTATATTTCAATAGTACTGAGCAATGGATTTAAAAGCCAGGAAAAAAGATTCCAAAACTTCTTCTTTCCAGTTAGGCATACTTTGTTCAATATGCCTACCAAGCACAATAGTATACATTTTGCATTACGCTGGTTCAGTCATCCCTTACTCTCAAGATTGAAGCGCTGCTGATATCACAGCAGAATTATCAATATCATGATAATAAGACAGTTAGTTGGATTATACTATGTGCTAATAGAAATGAAATACTGTGTATAGAACTGGAGCAAGAAGAGCGTTAAGGAGTCACTATTATCTAAATAAAACAAATAATAAATCAAAATAAACCTTTGCACACACATAAATCTTTTCACCAAGAAATCTAAGAACATTTCTTATGCATTAACTATGATGCTGGCTTTCCAACACCCTGGGAAATATATATTTAGGCTGAAAAATTCCTCAGCCAGAAGCCCAAATTCAATTCTTATTTCATCATATGTCTGTTTAGCTCACAAGCTCTTTCAGGTACTGTATTTCCCTTCATATTTGTTCAGCACCACATTAACAAATAATCACACACCTTTCTCATGCTATCAAAAATTATTTAATAATTATTCCCAAGACAGAGAGCTTGTTTTGATTCTTTTATTTACTTTCCAGTTCTGTTACATGTCATACATTGGTGTCATGTTTGAATTTCATTCCTGCCCTCCAGCAATATCCCATGTGATTTTCTCTAAGATCTTGTGATGGTTATTGAAGACTTTGTTTTCAGAGAAAACATTAGCCCTCAGTTTTGAAGAATTGCTTGAGGTGGAAAAGGAATTTGAATTATACCCTGCTAAAACTGTCATCGAAGTGAATTATTACTGTTTACAGTTGTGTTCATTAATTTTACCTGTATCCGTCCATCTAGATAATACACGTAAAGATAGAATGCACATAAAGAGACATTCTACAAGAGGCTGCAAAATAAAATCAAATATATTAAAAACAAAACCTCAGCAATTAGAAATGCCAAGATTAATGTTGCTTGTGTAAGTGTAATTGAAACCTCATTTGTACAACTGCTCTTCACCTGACAGCCGTATTAGCAAATCTAATAGCAGAGCACAGAGTATAAACCTTTTCTTCCAGGTTAATATCTGAAATACAAGACGACAGTCTCCTTGGTTCTGTAGTAATCTATTCTATTTACTTCCTATTCCCAAACGCATCATGCTTAGACCTAGCAAGACAAGAAAAATGTAGCTGTGTAATTATAAACTGGACATAAGAGGCAACGCACACAAAGACGAAAAAATTTAAAGGAAGCTATTTCTAATATTGCACAAACATTGAGTACTTAATTTCATTGCTTAGAAGATATTTTAATCTAGGAAATTGCATACACTAAAATAAGTTACATACACTGGTATCTTGCAAAGGTCAAAAATAACCCTGATAACCAGTACCATGAGGGGAGAACTAGCTGCTTGACTTTTTTGAACCAGACAAAAAAATACAGAGGAGCTTGCACATGCCCCTATAGGACATAAGGAAATGTCAAAGACTCAAAAAAGATGGGCTCTATTAGCAAGTTTGAAGGAAAATTTTTAGCTAATGTCCACATAAAAGCAAATTCCTAGATGCAATTGAGCTGCATTTATGTTTTCCAGTCAGCATGGTCAACGCTTGCCCAAGTTGTAGGCACTGAAAAGAGGCTTTAGGAAATACGATTTGTTGTAGACCTCACACTCCATTTTATCTGCACAAAGAGATATACATGATATTATCTACTAGTTATTATTATCTTGTTATTTTGAGTAATGCTAGACACTTCCAAAAGGCCATATGATCTCTGTCACTGTTATAGGACCTCAATTGCATCCAGTTACATTAAGAATTTGTAAGAAAACATACCAGAAGTGCTCTAGAATCCCCAAATAACATGTGTCACAATTCAATCAGCTGATGAAAATACAAAGCTTCTATCTAAGAATAGATGGAAGAATAAACTCTTTGTCAAGCTTCGTCACACAGTAATCCAACAATGAACTTAAGACATAAATATACTGTGACTGAAACTTTAGGTTTTGCCAATTTCAAGTGCTATCTCCAACATACACAATTAAAATATTTATCAAAACAATCTGACAGAAAACAGAATTATACAGATTTTTATTTGTTTTCCTATGATCCTGATATCTAAGCAGCACAGGGGCAAGCAATCCTTACAAATCCTTATTTAGCAGATTTCTCTAGACCACAACATGAGGAATATTTCTTCTAGGTTAAACGCAGCAAGCTAGATATTTCCCAGACATAAAAGCATACTTGACTTTGAGAATTCTGATTTATATTTACACAAAAAAGAACATGAACTGATGTAATTTTGGGTACATGCAAACCCAAATCCTCCCTTCAATGCACAGCACCTATATGCCATGTGACCAGGGAAAGACTAGGATGCCCAGTGCTCCACATCACATGGAACTTGTAAAATCAAAACTGTAAAGATGGTTTGTTGCATTTTCTGGAATGACTTGTCTCTTGGTGGTCCCATTATGCATTCTCAGGACTGGTCAATTTTATTCCATCGATTGGTGTTAATTTTCCATTATGCAAAAATTGAGAGTGCAGAAGAGCAAGTGCTATCAGCAAAAGCTAGCAGGAAGGTAGGACACGTGTGTTGCACTACATATAAAACATGGGATGGACTGATAAATCACATTTAAAAGCCTTTCTTCAACATTCACAATGCACAACTCCCATTGTGCTTTACTGTGTAGACCCAGCATTATGTAATAAGGACCCTCTGCTCCAAATCTAAAGCCCAGTCACTGATGTCCTAACAATACTACACACATAGCTCTTCAGTTGATATTACTTACACTTCTAAATGACTATGACTTAGAAAGCAGGAGATATTTCATATTCAGCAATCAAAAAGTTATATCAATGGTGCAATTAGTTTGGGGAAAACATGACAAGATGTTCGTGGTATAATTCTCAGATGAAGTGAATTATTTTCCCTTAGGTATATTAAAGGTTATAGCTGTCATCTATTAGTACTATCCAAAGACTTCATGTGCATCTGAAGAACTTAAAGTATTTTTTGTATTTGTTAATAAGTAGTCACTGATCACTGCTCATTTTCCAGATTTGACATCATTAACAGTTGTTTCACATAAGCCTAAACCCTCAATACAGTGAGTGTTGCTATAGTTTTTGAGTGATTTTTGATCCACAAGGCCACTTTCTTTTTCTAAAAAGTTATCTTCCAAAAAAAAGAGTATTTGTCATTTCATTGTTTCCTCATATGACCAAGCACATTTCTAAACTGGGAAACGGACAAAAAGGAAATAAACCTACACTACTAAGAGGAGTGCTGTGAAAAAACCCCACAACTAACAATAAAATTAATTAAATTACTTAAATTACTTACTCTGATAGTGCTTTTCATAAAGTATGTTTAGTTCTATTCAGTAAGTTTTGTTGTCTTTTTCTGTGATCTTATAAATTAGTATACATTAACAGTAAACCAAAGTTCATACTATTAACACCATGAAATACCACAAATAAGGACTATGACCATGATGGAGTTACAAGAAATGCAGACGTACTCAGTAAATTCAATGAAATGTTTTCAAACCTCTCCATGTAAATTAGGTTGGATGTACTCCCATTTCTAACAGACATACTGGATATTTGAAAAGCTGTTTCTAACTTTCAATAAAACTTAGGCTTGGAAGTAATATTTTAACATGTGATTTGAATCTTGTCTACACTGGAAAGTAACACAAGAATTTAGATCACGGATTTGTTCTGACACTGCTACGGTCCTGGAACCTGCACGTTCATGACTTCTTTGCTCTCACCATATCTTCTCACAGAATGCACCATCATCCTTGGCATCACAGCTCCTGATACTGTTCTCCTTCTGGACCTCATCCTTCTTGATATCTTTCAGCACTACGTATTGGATGACAGGCTAAGATGTTTCCAGGATGACTAATACGTGACATGTGAAGACTTTAATTTTAAAAGTGAAGCTCAAGATGACTTAAAGAAATATTTAAAGAATAAGAAAGGAAAAAAGTACATTGAAGAGGAAATAATTGTAAGTGATGAGAGAAAATAAGGATGCCATTTTCTTAACTTAAAACCTTCATTTCCTACAAACACAAAACCAGCTGAAAATGGTCTACATATTTACAAGGTGAATGTTTACACTATAGACCAGTGCCTGTGGGAGCTACGAAAAACAAATCAATAAAAAAGAGATTGAATTATTTGCTGTAGAAATATGATTTTCATAAAATATACTTGCTTCTGTTTTGTAAGTTTTTTCCCGTCTCTGAAATTTTAGATGGAATTTAGCATATTCACATCCACAGCAAAAGATTAACATGATAAAATTTAACAGCGTTGAAGCAGGCACTATAGTCTTGGAGGTTAATAATTCATTAAATATACAGCATAATATCAAGACATGTTTGTTTTTCTTTAAAAAAAAAAAAAAGAGGAAAACAACCACCCCAAATCTACACTTTTATTTTCAAGTTTTTGTCTGTCTTCGTTTAAAAAATATCCAAGCTCAGCTGCCAATATTTTTACAGAAAAGTTCCCTCCCAAGTGCTAAGGAAAGGAAGCTTTACTTAAACAGGGTATTAAAAAACCCCAACAAAACAAAACAAAACCAAAGATCACCAAAAAGAACAAGAAAAAACTTAATGCAAAATTCACAAACCTTGGCCAAGAACAGAAACAGAAATACTACAACTTGTCATTACAAAAAACAGAGGCAATAGCCCCCGCAACACCCTTGCTGTGGACTCGTCCTTTCCATAAGGTCCAGATTCATGAATGGTGTTTGATTATGTTCATGTACTTCTGATGGATAACTTATTACTTTTTTTTTACTGAAAATTCTGTCTTGAATTGATGATAAACAAGCAATATAATGACAGGTATAAGAAATGAGCTATTTGTTTTCACTAACTCAAAGAACTCATTAAACAATTTTGATACACAATGATACAAACTGGCCTGATTTATTACCTCATCCATAACAGGAAAAGGACGGAAGGGATTTAATACTTCCCACATTCAACACAGCATGATTCTATAGTCAGGTTATAAAATCAATACTTAGAATAATTTGTAAATACCCAAAAAGGATGTGTCACACTAAAAACCAAACTAGTGAAAATTATACTCCATTAGTTGTGATTAGAGTCTTTTCCTTTAGTTTTCATTACGGAACTGTTTTACAGCTACATTTCCCATACAAAACCAGTGGGGTTTGGTTGTTGTTGTGTTTTGTTTGTTTGTTTTTAATTTGAAAGTACCACATTATAATTAAATAAAATTACCTATCAACTGTGTGACATTGTGGGCTGAGTATCATTGCACCGGTCCATTAGGGACTACATTTCTGTCACTGCACTAATGCATAAATGACTATCCATGTTAATACCCCATGACATAAAGGTTATTGTGACAGTAATCCAACTCAAAGGTGCATTACTTTTCTTTAAAAAAATAGCTTCTATTCTTATTCTGATATAAGAAAAGTTGCTTTCTTAAAATTATTTTGAAGAGTGAAGAGTAAGGCAATAAAACCCTGAGGTTGGAACTGAATCACAGAAGGATCGAATGTGTGATTAAAAACATTTCAACTAATTAAAACAAAACTATTCATTTCTGAATACCCTGACCTTCAAGCATGATCAGAAGCAAGAATCCTTAGTCTTTACTGAATTTCCAGGCCAGTATCCATCTTTAAGAGATTAAAATAATTTTTCATATTTAAATCCATAACAGAGCTGTACCTACAAGTATGAATTACCAGTATGCCTTCAACATAGGAAAGGGGCAGGTGTCTTTAGAAGTCTTTCCCAAACTTTCTCTTTAATGTAAGCACAAGACAACACTGTAAGAACAGTTTCTTTACATTATTTTAGTTATGCATACGGAATCTCACAAGCGACAGCAGCACAGACTCTGTCAGTATTCCACTGATACATTGCTGGAAAACCAGAATGTAAAAGTCAGTTCTCTGTGATAGCAATGAACAAATGATTCAGCACAACAAAATGGTACTGGAAGCCAAGTTATGTGCAGGAGATATAAAAGCTATGTGACAATCAAGGTGACAACAAAATCACCTTTCACTTTACACAACAGTTGTTTCTTATTAGACCACTTTGACAGGGATCAAAAGGTAAATTCCAGCAACTAATTGAAGTTTTCAAACAGAAATATTCAGTGTTCTTCATGGGAACATGGCTAGGAGAGTAACTTAATGAAACTAACCACTCTAGTGATCACAGTTCCCAAGATCCAAGTCAAGCACTGCTTACATCTTTTCCTACTCAACCACATCTATACAATTGATAACTCACTGCAGTGAATTCAGGGTTTTATAAGCCTCCCTGTCCCAGATCTTCATAAAGTCTCCTCACCATTCAACCACTGTTCAAAACTTTCACACCTTTACTGACATTCTGTTTATAATTATTATTTTGGTCAGATTATGTTTTACTTTTTCTATCTTACTGCAGAACATTTGCCTTTGCAGGAAAGTATCATTGCCTTCACATAGAAAGATGATAAAAGGAAGTCTGTCTCTCTCTGGTACTGATGGTATCATGACTATCATACTCCTAAACTGAGATCTCAGGTGTGTTTTATCTCCAGATTCAATTGATGTCTTTAAGAAGCAGCCACTGAATACTCAAAACCTTCTTTTAATACGTTTTTTAAGTTGTTTATTTTTTTGTTTTGGGGTTTTGTTTGTTTGTTTGTTTTTGTTTGGTTTCTGTGGGTTTTGGTGTTTGTTCTTTTAAAAAAAAAACCAACCTCAGATAACAAAAATTAGATTGTTAAATTTGGGGAAAAAAAAATATACCACTATTATGAAGATATGCTATTATACTTTTCAGGCTCTTCTCAATGTAAAGAACTGTCTTTTGAAATGTGACAAGTGACAAAAGCAAGATACCAAAAATTATAGGAGGGAGCTGCAAACCACGTGGAAATAACTTCTTTTGTAGAAATTATTTATGTAGGGGTTTTGGGGTTCTTTTTGGTAACTCAATAATGGTTCATGTTAACCCTTTCAGTTACACTTGAATAAAAAAGAAAAAAAAAACAGCCCTGTTCTAATTGCAAACCTCTTCTGAGCTGAGGAATGTGTATAGCCTAACTGTATGGTTATTTCAGTAACTGGAAAAAATATTCATTTCTAAGTGTGCTTCCAAAGATTTTTTCATGCAAGTAATTAATCTAAAATTAGATGAGGGGGTGGAGAGAGGAGGAGGGCAAATAGGAGTATGGAGAGGATGGGAGTATGGAGAGGGAGGGAGGGTAG